>JANAVB010037420.1:4902527-5246872 GCA_029216955.1 Iris pallida
TGTCTTTCCTTTCCCTTTTCTTTTCCTTCTCCTTTTCTTTTTCTTTTTCTATTATATATATATATATATAGTATGTATTACATATTTGTATATATATGTATTATTCTATATATACTATAATTTTGTATATATATTTACTGTTTTATATTCATATGTATACTTCATTATTTATGTATGTATATTATATATATATATATATATAGATATATATGATATATATATATAATATATATAATATATATATATACATATATTATTATGTATATATATTTCCTTATGTATATATATTATATATATATACTATTATATATATATGTATACATTAATTTTGTATATATATATATGTTATATAGATAAGTATTTTCTCATATATATATATACATATATATATACATATATGTAATTTTTTATATATATATATATCCAATATGTAAACATCCCTATATTTGTGTATATATATTTTCATATATATATACACTATTTTATGTATGTATTTTACTTAGCTTAGTATAAATTACCTTTATAAGATAATATTCATACTTTTATAGTTACTATGTAAAACTTTACCTTATTAAAATAATAATATTTAGTTTAACTATTACCAAATTGTATTTTTATTGTATTTAAATTACTGCAACCATTTGGTGTCCAGGCCTAGCATGGGTATTTGGGCTCAAATGTGTTTTCACACATTCAAGACCTGTACAAGTCATATTGGACTTGATTCATGGCCTTGGGTCCTGTATTTGAACTTTGGTTCAAATTATATACATGGACAAAATACGCAGATAATTAATTATTGTGTGCAATACTGTTTTGATTTTCTAAAAATACTTACAGTACTGCTAAAATTATGGAAAAATAGTTTTTAGATACTATGTTAAGTTAGCTAATTTAGTATAATTTGTGTAGTATTTAATTTACTGTTTTGCCACTAGTTTGGCATATGAAACCAAAACTTATTTTCTGTATACTTAGGAAAACTGATTTTTATAAAATATTTATACTGGTTAATAAATTCCAGAAAAATTATAATAAATTTCTATGATTAACAAGGATCACTTTGGTACTTTACTTTAAGAAAAACTAGGCTTTTTGTCTATCTCTAAAATTTTTAGAACACAATGGTCTTTTGATTTATTTATTGATTAATTACGACTTGTAGCTTTTTGTGTTATTTGGAGTTTTAGTCGTGTTGAACCCCATCCCTCTCTAGTGTAAAGACCCTAGAAAGTTAGTTAAAGTAGTGTGTCACCCCACATTGGTCCCCTATGCCAAAGTCATCATTTTGGCTAGGTGCCCAGTCACAAGTCGTGTCGCACCAATTAGTGTCCTAGTGTTTTAGCTTAGTGTAAAAACTAAGTTATTGTATTTACTTCTACAGCGACGAGTTACCGGACATCCATAGCACTGTTATCGCAGCTTGTTTTGTTTTGCTTTGCTAGAGGCAAGTACTTTCTACGAACTTTACATATTGTCACATAAATGAACTGCAAACCCCACCATGTTAAATGCTGATCCTTGGGGTAGCAAGTTAGATCTCTACATGTTGTACTTCCAGTTACTACCATGCTTAGAACTGTCTTTATGTATCTCTCATATGATTAGAATATGGGTTATGGGGAAACTGATAGTTGAGTACGTGATCATGCCCCCTTCTCCGTATGTACGTACCGAGCAAGGTTGACATTTTATATGTATACCTTGTCGTAGGCTTTATCTCAACGCGGATTTGTACGTATGTACATCTGTCGCCGTTTCACTTGTACGGAAGTACATTTCATTATGTGCCCCCAGCACATTGTACATCTATTGACCGATCACGTACCTACTACAGTTTTAAACATTATATGTACATCTGTCTCTATGACATATGTCTTCTTGCCATGATAGACTATGTGATGCCATGCTTTCCAGTTATTCCTCACATGTTCATTTTCATGTTTTATATGCTAGTTTGCTAGATCTAGTACTTGCTCCCGTCCTGACAGGATAACGTTGTAGGTGTCCTTACTGAAGAGGAGTTACTCTGCGACTCATACTATGGAGTTACTGCCGAGGACCCGGCTCTGCTTTACGAGGATGTTCCTGCGGGGAACCTCGCCTAGTTGTCTTTTGTTTACTTAGACTTTTGAGAGTAGACATGTATTAGACTATATCATTTTGTAACTGGACATGTATCCAGTTTTACATTTCAGTTTACTTGTACTTGGACATTTTACTATATACGACGACTTTTGTGTTTGGAGCATTTATGATTCTTCTTCACTTATAGAACTGTTAGTACATTTAGTCTTATCCTGTTATCTTTAGAACAGCTTACTACGTTTTATCTCAACGTAGGCTGGGCATGTCTCGGCCTGGCCCAACAAATTGGGTAGCGGGTCGTGACAACTAGCAACCCCTTTGACCTAGTGACCTATATTAGCAAGCTTATTTAGATCCTAGAATCTAGAGGACCTAACCCGTCTAGCCAACCAAAGGACTTGGACAAGAAGACTATAGGGCGACTGTATGACTTAGAATCATTCTACCTTCTTTAAATCTTAATCTCTCGTGCCTATGTATTTACCATTTTGACTAATGATGCTAATGTAGCCTAGTTTTTGCAAGCTTATTCCTTATCGAGCTTGTCCAAGGCATATGTTAATTGGGTCGCTCCCACTAACGTATTGTCTACTCAGAACCGGTGCATAATGGTCTGATCAACCAAGTGCACTTTGGTTCGCTTTTATCTATCGTTCTACGTGGATGGGGACATAGCTAAACTTGTCCTTTAGAGTCCCATCCACGACTGCCTTGAAAATTCTTTTTTTGAAATTTTTCGGTCACCTTTGAACCACGTATTCGTATTCAATAAATTCACCTTTGGAACTCTTTATCGCTTTCGTCTTCCACCTATTTTAGAAGGACGAAATCTCTCGTGCCGAGTATCCCCTTTAGTTGTCCGATCACTTATGACCACTGTAATTAGCCATTATTAACCCGTGGCTATATCCTTATCCTAAAACTATTCGTCTTTTTCCTTGATCCTAAACCTACCATCATGACCTACTAAATGCTTGTTTATGTTAAGGCGTTATTTCTTGCCTCGTCCGAAGACTTGTCATTCCCCTTGCACCTTCCCACCCCCTCTACTAATTCTTAATTTCGAGGACGAAATTCTTTTAAGTTGGGTAGGATGTAAAACCCCAAATTTCTACTATATTTTTTTATTTAATTTTGGTACTGATCAAATTTTATTTGTATTGTACGTCGCGTAGTCATATTGTACGTCGTGCACGAAATTTTATTTGTTGCTCGTCGAATGCGAATATGTGCGAGCGTACATATTTTAGAAAAATATTTTATTTTTTTACACTTTCAAAATATTATATATAATTTCTAATCTTGCTATAAAAAGCATTTTGTTTTTAGCAGTTATTAATTATAATAAATATCTTACTGTATACTCGGGAAAACATAAATTATGAAAACATTATTTGTGCATACATATATATTCATAATTATTTATTAGTTTATTTTTAATGTAATTTTTGAAATTAATATTACTAGTATTTTAGAAAATATATTTTAAAATTATTTTGGCATCTAAATCTTGATTTAAAATTATGGATTATTTAAATAGTTAAATATTTGAAATTTGATCTATCTCATTTGATTTTAAACTAAGATTTTAATTAGATTTAAATTGGATGGTATTTGAATTTGGATTTAAATGGATTTAAATTAAAAGGAATTATCTCATTGGGTTTTAAATCTATTCCTAATCTTATCTTATTGGGAATTCCCACATCCTATAAATAGGCAGGTACTCCTCCATATTTTTCTCCACAATATTCCTCTAAAATTTTCACAAACCAAAATCCTCCACAACCCAGATGTACATCGTGTCGGTGTCGCTATTCCCTTCCACTATATTTTTCTTCTACAAATACATATCTATGTCCCGTCCGACAATCCCGGACTACCCAATCCCTCATCTATCGTGTCGGACAACTCCCGACACGATAATACGCACCCGCATCCCGACAGCCACCTTCGCCCCGTCGCCATCATCCACCACCCGAATTCCCCGACAATCACCTGGACAGCCACCACCTCCTTCTGCACTCCGATCCGACCCTAACCCTGATTCGAACCATCACCGCCACCCGACTCCGTACAGCACCACCACCATCTCCGCCATCATCACCGCCACCGTCGTCCCCTCGACAACCCTCAACAAATCAACAACCACCACCGGTGCCGTCTCTCCTCCGCACCTCCGCGTCACCCGCCACGAGCTCGCGCCCCGCACAGCCGGAGCATCGGCGGAGCAGTGCCGAGCGCTCCCCTCCATAGAACCAGGGAAGGCTTCGCTCCCCTTCTCTCTCCTTGCTTCCGTTCACTTTACCTTTTCTTTTGGACTGTGCAAATATACATGTTTTTTTTACTTATTATTATTTTGTTTTGTTTTATTCTATTAATTACTTAATATTATGAATATTGGGTAAGAGTATAATTTATATGTATTTAATTGATATAAACTACTGTTAAATACCTCAATAATACTACTGTTATCTTCATTATTATTATACATATGTAGTAGATAACTATTTTTATGAACCAAAATATATTGCGATAATATTTTCTATTTTTTTATCTATCTAAAATAAATATGTATGATTGACATAACTTAAATTTTCCTTATTTTTTTATATTTCTAATATAAATTTTTATTATAATAACATGGTTTCCCATCTAAATATCCTATTTTTACAACTTAGATATTTTTGCTAAAAATATAATTTTAAGCGAAATATAGTTTTTATTTTATTTTTCCTTTCATCTCTAAGATTTTTATTTTGACAACTTAGTCTTTAGCCTAAACGATTTCGTATCGAAAAGATATTTTAAATAACAATTTATATTTCCAAATGATTATAAACATCTTCTAAGTAAGACATATATCTAGTTTTAAATAGTAGAAATCTTTCCTAGGAATAAGTTATAAATATTTGTCTATGCAAACCCTTCGATTTTGAATCCTTACCGTGACTAATCTCGTTCATATTTTCTTGCGAATTCGGACTTCTTGGGCTTGGCAACTGGACTAAACGGAACATGTTAGAACATTACACCACACCAGGCGTCACCCCAGACAAGACACCTTGCCTTTACTGTTTAAATTTCCTGCTCAATATCATGCATGTTTTAGTTGTTTCTTTTTATATTATATGTAAATGCAAATTACTATATTTTATGAAATTGGCTTAGAGTTAAGGGACTACCGTCAAATTTAGTATGTCTCATTGACTTGTCACGATTGTACACGAGTTGTGTATGAGAGTTGTGAGTATCATGTAGTGGTTACCTGCGTGTTAGCTGATCACCCGTGCGCATGCGTAGGAATAACTGTTAATAGAGGCATGTTAGAAGACTTGACAGTTATCTATTATAAACTCGTGTTGTGGAAACGACATATGTTTGTGTGTCATGGTTATGACACACGTATAGTATCATTGGGGGGGAGGGAACAGCTACTAGCGTAGGGGCTACTTTTATTTTACACACATTTGGGAGATAGTGTCTCGGATGAGCGCTACGTGTTACCCGGCCGATAGTGTCTCGGATGAGCGCTACTTGTTGGCCACTCTTTATTACATGCTTGAGACAGCCCCTGCGTAGAACGTTGTCCTCTAAATTGAAATTCACATAGAATACATGCATACTTTTCTGTTGAGCTTATTTATTCAGTTTATCAGCATGATATTATGTGTCTTGTTACGTCCCTCTGAGGACCTGGTTATCTCGCCAGGTGTGTGTTTCGTGATTTCTTACAAGTGCTCTAGCTAAGGCCATTCCTTCCTTCGTGATGATTGCTCTTGGACTCGCCATTGCTCTCGCTTGCTAAATTCTTTCCTTGTATATTTTTCCATATTTAATTTGGTTGGTAGTGGACTTTGTCTCCGCCCAACTATTGTGTACATGACAAACTCAACATTGCTTTATATCATTATTTATCTTTGTGGCTGAGATTTAGTTGTCTTGGATTACTATATTTAAAGCTTATGTATACATACGAGATCCATGTATTTCGTATGTATACAGCTGGCATGTCTACGTACTTGTCCTCACGAGTCAAACAGGTCGGGATATCGCGATCGGATATCATCCTCATGCTTCCACGTTGACTCTCCCAAAGAGTGATGACCCCAAGCAACACGGACTAACTTGATAGTCTTGTTCTTGAGTATTTTCTTTCTTTGGTCCAATATGGATACGGGCCTCTCCTCATACGAAAGGTTGGTACCAACAACCAATTCCGAATGATCCAGGATGTGGCTCGGGTCCGAGATATACCGTCGTAGTTGAGATACGTGGAACACGTCATGTCCTCACTCAGAGACGGCGGAAGAGCGACACGATAGGATACATCTCCTACTCGCTCCAGAATATCGATCGGCCCTATATACCTAGGACTAAGCTTTCCCTGTACACCAAAATGAATGACGCCACGGTTAGGTGAAATCTTCTGGAATACATGGTCCCCGACAGAAAATTCAAGGGGACGTCGATGAGAATCGACCCAATGGCGCTGACGATCTTGTGCAACGCGAAGATGATCTCTGACTCTTCTGACCACTTCAACGGTCTGAGCGATCATCTCTGGACCAAGCATCTGTCTCTCTCCCACATCGTCCCATGCTAGTGGGGATCTGCACTTCCTACCATACAGTGCCTCGAACGGAGCCATCTGGATACTGGCTTGAAAACTATTATTGTACGAGAACTCCACCAGGTGCAGGTGAACTTCCCATGAACCACCGAGGTCGAGTGTACAAGATCTCAACATATCCTCAAGAGTCTGGATCGTGCGTTCCGACTGACCATCTGTTTAGGGGTGATATGCTGAGCTGAATTGGAGGCGAGTTCCCAAACTCTCTTGCAAGCTACGCCAAAAGTGTGACGTAAATCTCGAATCCCGGTCCGAGGTGATACTGACTGGTACTCCGTGGAATCTGACAATCTGTCGAAGATACATCTCTGCTAGCTGAGCCGTCGATTGACCCACTCTGAACGGGAGAAAGTGAGCCACCTTCGTGAGCCTGTCAACTATAACCCAAATAGCATCTCTACCTGCTAGGGATCTAGGCAATCCAGTCACAAAATCCATGGTTATATGTTCCCACTTTCATTCTGGAATCGGCAAGGGCTGAAGAAGTCCAGCTGGCCTCTGGTGTTCAGCCTTGACTTGTTGGCAGACCAAACACCGAGAGACAAACCGAGCTATCTTTCTTTTCATGCCATTCTACCAAAAGTGCTGACAGATATCTCGGTACATCTTCGTGCCACCGGGATGAATCGAATACTGAGAACTGTGAGCTTCCGCCATCACCTCCTGTCTGATATCTCTATTGGGTACACAAAGACGCTTACCATGTCGAAGTGTACCGTCTTCGTGAATACATAATTCTGGTCGTCGTCCTGCTTCACATTCTGCTCTAAGCTGCTGAAGCTTAGAATCGGAGGACTGAGCTATCTTGATGCTCTCAACTATACTGTACTGTACTTGTAGGCTGGCCATCAATGCCACGTTGGTAGGAAGGACAACTTCTATACCCATCTTCTGAAGATCTGCTAACAACTCTAGTTGCGCTGTCAGAAGGTAAACTCCGGCTCTTCTGCTTAATGCATCTGCCACAACGTTGGCCTTCCCAGGGTGATACTGCAGGTTGACATCATAATCCACAAGCAGCTCTAGCCATCTTCTATGACGCATGTTAAGATCCTTCTGGGTGAAAACATACTTCAGACTCTTGTGGTCGGTGAATATCTCTACCATATCTCCATACAAGTAGTGTCTCCACAACTTAAGTGCGAACACTACTGCTGCCAGCTCTAAGTCATAGGTTGGGTAATTCTTCTCATGATCACGAAGTTGACGTGACACATAAGCTATTACCTTCCCATGCTGCATCAAAACACATCCTAAACTCTTGCCTGAAGCGTCACAGTACACTAAAAATCCTCCGGTCCCATCTGGGAGTGTGAGAACGGGTGCCGCCATCAAGCCTCGCTTTAGCTTCTCAAAAGATTCCTTACACTCTGCTGTCCAAGCAAACTGCACATCCTTGCGGGTCAACTGTGTCAATGGCGCTGAAATCCGAGCAAAGTCCGAAACGAATCTTCGGTAATAGCCGGCTAATCCAAGAAAACTACGAACTTCTGCAACTGTGCAGGGCACTGGCCATGTTTCAATAGCGACTATCTTCTGGGGATCTACTTCCACTCCACCCTTGGTGATGATATGTCCCAAGTATAAAATACGATCGAGCCAAAACTCATATTTACTAAACTTGGCATACAACTGGTGCTTTCGGAGAATCTGGAGGACAATTCTGAGATGTTGCTCATGCTCCGCTTCACTTTTGCTGTAGACCAGGATATCGTTTATGAACACGATCACAAACTGATCCAAATAAGGCATGAAGATACGATTCATGAGGTCCATGAATACCGTCGACGCATTGGTTGCTCCAAAGGGCATAACAAGGAACTCCCAATGCCCATATCTAGATCGGAAAGCTGTCTTCGGGATGTCCTGCTCTCTGACCCTGATCTGGTGGTACCCTGATCGCAAATCAATCTTAGAAAATACTGCCGCCCCTCTGAGTTGATCAAACAGGTCATCTATCCATGGGAGAGGATATATGTTCTTGATTGTCACTGAGTTCAAGGTACGATAGTCAACACATAATCTGGACGTACCATCTTTCTTTTTCACAAGAAGTATCGGGGCTCCCCAAGGCGATCCACTAGCACGAATGAATCCCTTGGTCCGGAGTTCTTCAATCATCTTGTACAATACCTCCAATTCTGACGGTGCCATCCTGTAGACTCTCTCTGACACTGGTGCTGTCCCGGGAATCAAGTCGATAGTAAACTCGATCTCCCGCTCTGGCGGCATTCCTCGAAGCTCTTCCGGGAAAACATCTGGAAATTCTTCGACTATCTGGGGTAACTGCACTGCTGCTACAGCCATCCGCAATACTGGGGGAGAAGGTTCCACTTCGTCTCGAGAAAAGGAAAATTTTGGCTCTCCTGGGATGCTGAAAACAACTCTGCCAATATGGCAGTCTATCCTAGCATACTGGTCCCGCAACCAATCCATCCCTAAGACCACATCATAATCGGCCATCGGGAATTCTATCAGCCTAGCGGGAAACTCTCTACCGCTAACCACGATCTAACACGAGAAAAATACTCTATCTACTCCCACAAGACCGTTACCAGTAAGTATATTGAGCCTTACTGATAGCGACTCGGGCTCCAGTCCTATCCGTGTCGCAAATCGTACAGACATAAATGAATGCGATGCACCAGAATCAAATAACACTGAAGCGAGAAATGTGTTGACGAGAATAGTACCTGCCACTACTTCACCTGGTGCCACTCCTTCTTCTCCCATGCTCAAAGCCAACACTTGACCATGTCCTCTGGGTGCCGGCCCTTTCTGTTGGAATCCTCGCTACCTATTCTGGGCTTGCGCCTGGGCAAACTGCTGAGGCCTTTGTTGATGAAAAGCCCGGGTCTGCGTCGGCAATGGCCTCGGAGAAGGAAACTGCTGCTGGACTGGTACTGGGGCTGGTCCCCTCACTGATGAAATGGTCCTGGCTGGTGATGAGTCAGTCCTGAACGCGCAGGTCCCTGCCTTGTGGTCCGGCGCTCCACAAAGCAAACAAAATCCTCGAGCCTTGCGACACTCTGAAACAACGTGTCCAGACTTTCCACATGTCACGCCCCAGAACCAGAATACCGGAGAACGGGGGCAGACATAGCCAGCTACGCAATTCCAAAGTACGTTAATACTCTGAAATCACGTATAAGCTGTCAAGACATGGGGGTTACTCTACAAGCCATCAGTCAATCCTATGGTTTAACAATCCTAGGTATCTCAATCACAGGCAATTATACAAGAGCAAGGAGTACGATCATCATACATACAATAGTAAGGCGTCCCGAACCATATATACATGACTGATCATGAAGCCAGTACCACAGAACTGAGGACTAGCTAGTATTAGTCGTACATGATAAGGACTAGCTATAGTCTAGAATACACATATCATGTTTATGCCCGTAGGCTACAATATCAAGGAAAATACCAAAACACGAGCTAAACACGTGCTCGGGGCTAAACGTTACAAGAGGAGAATTTACATATCAGTGGGAGAATGAAGAAGAAACCCACTGAGGCACTCTGGTGCTCCGGCTGGTCACCGTCGAGTAGATGGTACGGTAGATCCTTCGGGCTCTTCTATTAGAACCTGGCCATGCAAAACCAGTGGGGTCAGACCCCAAATAGCAAGTACCACAAAGGAGGCCGAACTATGAACTAAAAACCAGCAATCATTAGTATTCAACAAGGAGAGAAAATAATAAGTAAAGGGGGATCGAGATTCGTGCAGTACCAATGCACTTATCCCGAACATAGGAAGACAGTAAGTAAATCATCATTTGACATAAAGTAAACTGGAGAATATGTTAAATAAAATAGAACTGGAAAGGTGATATACGATGAGATGACCATGGGACTATTCAGATAACCAGGTTACAACCCGTAAACCAAACAAGGACCGGGGTTGTAACCCTTCGTCTGAACAGAACTTGGTTTCTCCCACCATTTATCGGCAGGATAAAATAAGAAATCAGGACATGTAACGGTCATGTACAGGACAGGGCGAATATGAACAATCAGGTCATGTGACAATCTTGTGCAGGATCAAGTCAAGACTAGATTGAGTTAGACTCCATTCAATCAATCACGGCCAAGCAATAAGTACGGCTTGATACTTTAACTAACTAGGGTTATCACAGGCCTAGTTACTAGCAAGATGCAATGAGATTCTTCCAAGTCCGGTTACCTGTTTGTTACTACCTGAATGACCCCAGCAAAGAAAAGAAAAAGATAGCATGATATAGCAGACACACTGTAGTAAGATACATGTGTCCTAAGGTACCACACTCGACGGCGGGCTGGAAGTGCGCTCATCTCGACGGATAGCAACAAATCCCATGTATATATATATAAAGCCGGGATCAAAGGGGCAACAGGTAACTGGAAAAGTCTCTCCATGAACTACTTGATCAATCTAGTCATTAATCCTAGCCATATTCAGTATGAATCCCTGACCGTGGGAAACCAGGAATTCATGTCCTAGACATGATGCAAGACAAGACGGGTTCATTTATACAAGCACAATCACCCACGGTGTCCAGGCCATTTATTCTTGTCAAGTCGTGTTAGCCGTCGCAATAGCATTCCAAGGAGTATCATGTCAGGTTTATCATGTCAAGAGTGCACCACAGTGGGCCACTATCAAGTCATTATCATGTTCAAGTTTACTGGTCAAGTGTGCGCCACGACGGGCCACTATCAGGTCATGTCAGGTCATTAATCAGGAGTGCACCACTACGGGTCACCGTCGTTTTAGGGTACATGTGCCGGACAGTATAGTGCAAGCATTCAATCAGGAGACTCAAGTTATGCTGAGGTTACAAGACACAAGTCATCATTAAGATCAAATAACAATAGAGAAATAATAATAACAATAATTAAATAGCAGGACAAGGCACAGGAAGGAGCCCTGCGGCTCAGGGTCACTATCAAGTCATGTGTAGCTGGTCAAGTTATCAAGTCAAGTTATCATGTCAGAAGTGTACCACGACGGGCCACTATCAAGCATGCTAGTTCCTAGTCACACCATGCCAGGTACAATTGTCATTTCAATCATGCCAATCAAATCGTGATTTATCAAGCTCAGGAAAAAAGGCGTAAGGATATAAAATGGGCATAAAAATATACAATAGGGATAAATGTGTACTCAAGTTATACTGAAGTTACAAGATAAATATAACATTAATAATCGAATACAAATAATAAGACAAAGCTCGAAAAAGACTCCATGCGGCTCAGGAATCCGAGTCCATGCGGCTCAGAGAATGAGCAGGGTCCTATGCGGTTCAGGGAGTCCTAGCCTTATGCGGCTGAAGGGGGAATCGGGCTTTTGCGGCTGAGACAGCACATCTCATGCGGCTCAGGGTGACGAGCCTCATGCGGCTGGGTCCAAGCAAGGGTCATGCGGCTCAGGACGGGTCAGGGTGCATGCGGCCCGAGATGATACGGGTTCATGCGGACAGGATCACTGGGTCCCATACGGCCAGGGCAAAGAGGGCGCATACGGCTCAGAAAGAATGGGGTGCATGTGGCTCAAATAGAAGCAAGGCCATGCGGCTAGGAATGATGAGCATATGCGGCTGGGGATGCAAGCCTTATGCGGTCAGACTGATCATGAGCCTATACGGCCAGGGGATGAAGGGGGGTTCATGTGGCTAAGGTAGACGGAGTCCATGCGGCTCGGTTTATGCCGAAGCCTATGCGGCTAGGTCAATACAAGAACTCATGCGGCCAGAGAAAATACAAGTTCATGCGGCCAGGGAGACGAGGGCGCATATGCGGCTAGGATCACATGCGGCTGAAGTAACACTTGCCGCATGAATTAGTCATGCGGTCAAGTCAAGTCCATGTGGCTGGAAGAATCACTTGCCGCATGAAATGTTCATGCGGTCAAGTCAAGCACAGTTCTTCTTCTCCAAAAATTCCGAGAAGAAGAACACCATGAGAGCCAAGTCCTCAAGCTCCATAACTCCATCATCCGGAGCCCAAATCTGAACTTCTATAGGTCAAAACTGGACAGAATAAAATTCTCTACAACATGGAACCATGAAAGCTCGGAAACAACAAGATTAAATAGATCAAAACCTATAAAAACTAAAATCTTTTCAAAGCTAGATCTACAATATTTGAACCATCAAAATGGAAAACTCCAAGTTCTAAACATACTTAGAATGTAACAATAAAGAGAATGGAACAAACAAAATGGAAATCGTCCAACATTCGGCAAGGTGTACTTGCCTCTCTCTAATGGCTAGGGTTTCGGTGGAAAGAAATGAATGAGGGTGAATGGGGAGGGAGAGAGAAAAGTGGCTTATATAACAAGCCCAAGCAATCTCCACCATTCATTCCTCTCCACTCAATCTAAACCATACACCTCTCTCATGAGAAACCAAACTAAACCAAACCAAGTCAAAGTGGAACCGAACCAAATAAAACCAAATCCAAGTTAAACCAGGTCATGAAAATCCTACACTTAGGAAAATTTCAAAATATCACGCAAATCGATAAATACGAAATACGGCTCAAATAAACACGTATCCGTATAAAATATCGATACAGTGAGACGGGTCTCACACCACAATAAGAGCAGCCCATGGGGGAAGACTGCTTCTTCTTTTGCTGCTGAGGGTACGTCGGGGTTGAATACTGAATCGACGTAACTGAAGCTGCCCTCTTCGGAACTCCAATGGTTAAAGCTCTAGCTGCCGGGGCTGGAGCTGACGACTAATTCATCTGGCCGTGAGATCGCTTTCGACCTCTGGTCCTATCCACAATCCTCTGGGAGGTATACTCATACCTCCTTGTAATGCCCGTGGTTCGTATCACGTGTTGGGAATACGTGTACGTATTTTGGACTCATATTTTTGGTTTGTCATAATTAGTTAGCCTTGGGTTTTTATTTTGCATGTTGCATTAGCATGGTTCATCATGGCATTGCATTGGCTTGGTTTGGTTCGGTTTAGTAAGTTTGGCTTGGTTTGGTTTTATGTGGAGAACCACTCCTACCTACCACCACTCCCACCAGAAATATCTATCCCACTCTCTCTCTTCTATTATTACTCATTACTCATTTCTTTTTCTCCATCTTTACTCTTCACCTACCAGGAGAGAGTGGAGAGCTTAGGCAAATGCATCTTGCTTCATGGAGGAACCCCATTTTTATTGTTCCATTGTCTTTCTCATGTGTTTTCAACCTACTTTAGTACTTAGAATTTTTCATTTCAGTGGCTAAATTTTGTAGATCTAGCTTTGTGGTATTTTTGGTTTCCAGGACTTTTGATCCATCATACTTGCATATTTTTGCTAGTTGATGGTTCCATGTGGTAGAGAATTTAGTTCTACCCCATTTTGACTTATGGAAGTTCGAATTTGGATTTGGAATGAAGGATTTGTGGAGCCTTGAAGCCATGGATTTTATGACTTTTCTTCTCGAACAGGTGGTGAAGTGACAGTTCTCTGGCCGCATGGCCATTCACTAGAATGGGCCGCATGGCTTTATATAAATTATATTATTTAATTTTCTATGCATTTGAATTGCTTGCAGCCGCATGGGGATTATGCTTGGCCACCCTAGCATTAAATGCATGCACGTGGGAGCAAGCTTAGCTTTTAATGCTGGCACCCACAACATTATTTGATGCATTAGCATGGACTTACAAAATTTGCTGGCCGCATGGATTATGGAATTCAAACCTAGGCGCAGGATTATTCTAAGCATTATAATAACGCATCATATCATTAGAGCCAGCCGCATGGGCATTGGAGGAATGCATTTAATGCATTCATTCTTGAATGCATATTTTCCATGCATAGCCGCATGGACATTGGAGGAATGTATTTAATGCATTCATGAATGCCTTTTCCAAGTATAGCCGCATGACAATTGCTTTAATCAAATTTTTTTCAAGTAAACCGCATGCATTCTCCTCAAATTAATGCAATTAAATGCATATATTTATGCATAAAAACACATGCACAGCCGCATGTATACTCTACTGAAGGCTTAAGCATACTTGGTGCTTTATGCATTAAGGCCCTTTAAGGCTTAATGCTTTATGCCATAATACCTTATGCATTTAATACTTAATGCTTTATGCATTAAGGCCCTTTAATATTTAATAATTTATGCAATTAAGGCTTAATAATTGTATTAATGCTTTAAATGCCTTCCTTAGCAGCAAACCGCATGGCCATTATTTATTATTTATTTATTTGTTTGTACTTTTATGCAAGCAAATATGAGAGTGAGCCGCATGGATATTTATAGCATTAATATTGTTTAATGCAGAGCCGCATGGCCTTTGGCCATTAAATATTATTATTTGCAGGTTGCATTTTTACATGAAATCTAAGGTGAGCCGCATAGGCTCCCTTCCCCCACTATCTAATATTTTGGCCACGTGAGCCACCTTTTTTCTGGCAATCATTATTCCATTGTTTGGCCACGTGTCCCTTTTCTTTTGCTTAAGTGGAATCTTGTATTTATTGCGGTTTCCTCTCTCCTTGACTTTTCTGGTTGCATGAATATTTTTTGCCAGCCGCATGGTCCCCTTCAGTTATTTTGCTGGCCGCATAAGCTTTGGCTGGCCGCATGGGTGGCCTCCCACTCTCTTTGACCGCATGTATGTTCTCCCACTTTTGGACCGCATGGGTCCCACTTTGATTGTTTAAATGTCTTATTTGCATGAATTGTGGTCCGAATTTCTTCCCACTCCCAACATGAAAGTTATAGAGTTTCTCCTTGGCTTCAAGAATATTATATATATATATATATATATATATATATATATATATATATATATATATATATATATATATATATATATATATATATATATATATATATATATATATTATTATTTAATTATGCAAGTTTCTCTCTTCCTTGTTAAATGGCAAGACTTGATAGTGACCCGCCGTGGTCCACTCCCGACATGATAACTTGACCTGACAAATTTGACATGATAACTTGACCTGACAAATTTGACATGATAACTTGACCTGACAAATTTGACATGATAACTTGACATGATAAATCTTGATAGTGGCCCGCCGTGGCGCACTCTTGACATGATAAACCTGACATGATACTTCTCGAAATGCTGTTGCGACGGCTAACACGACTTGACAAGATTGAATAACTTGGACACCGTGGACGATTGTGCTTGTACAAATGAACCCGTCATGTCTTGCATCATGTCTAGGACGGGGATCCCTGAGTACCACGGTCAGGGGGCACCCACTGAAATCGACTAAGGCTAATCACTAGAATAATCCAGTAGTCATGAAGAGATTTCCCAGCTACAGGCAATCCCGTTATCTGGGTGCCCCACTTGGGATCTGTAGTCTGCCGTCGATTAGGGCACATTTACAGCATACTGTCATGTGTTGCACCCTCTAAGTCACCTAAGGGTTGTAATGCCCTGCTCCGCACGGCGCATTACGCTGAAGCGTTGACTCAACGAGTCACGTTGATACAAGGGAATGTATTGATGCAAAACGATGTGAGAGTTAAGTTGTCCCGAGCAATGCATCAAACTAAGTTGATACGAAGAGTTGCCTTGTCCCGAAAGAATGCATCGAGTTAAATCGATGCGAAGTGCCGCGTTGTCCCGAAGGATGAGTGCGTTGAATCGGCTCGAAGATTCTAAGAAATCGAATCGACCAAGGCGCAAGTCCGAATCGTTGCAAGTATTGATTTTAGTTGGTTTCGTGTGCAGGTTATACTTTGACGGAAAAATATTAGAGGTCGATCTTTTGCTATATTTAGTAAGGGATCCGCGAAATCAAATCGTCGCCTTGCGACGGGCTAAGACTTGGGCACGCTAAGGCAAATCGGACTTATAACTCAATGAAGCACGAAGTGCTCGAATGGCTAAGTCAGGAGAGTGGCCGTGCAACAAAGTTATGGAATCGAGCCGCATCGACTCGGCAAAACGACTAAGGCATATCGACTCAAGGTGGGAGGATTGACTTCTTTTTACTCCTTCATTCGATAAGTCAAATATATCATTGTATGCTAAGTTAACCTATCGACGCCACGGGCATGGCCAATCGGAGATAAAATCGTAGTGTGAGTCGAACACTAAGTTAGAACAATTGAAATGAAACGTGCATCAATATGCATGAGTCGCTATGGGACATTGGATATCGCTAAGGCGAGCGCCTCGGTGCGCAAGCCGTAAGAATATGGGATAACTGTAATCGGCGAGTGCCTTAGTGCACGAAACATACCGTGCCTTTGCTGCACGAGTTAGACGGCTAGAACATTGAAAGACAATAGGCGAACGCCCTAGCGCGCAAGCCCCGAACATTGAATGCTAAGTTATAGAACATGGATATACGGTCGAAACGTGCCTACGTGCACGGGATAATAAAAGATGGCTTCATTGCGAGAGAATACAGTTGTGGCATGAATGTGGCAGAACTGTCGGATATGACATGGTGCCTCGAAAGGTGTTCAAGACCCTCGGGTCGTTCGGTTGACGAGCATTGAGTTGAGGCACGATGCCATTGAATTATTGAAACGAAGTATGAAATATAAGAACACAGAAAGCTAACGAAAGAGATGCGAGATGATAAGTCTGAGTCTCGGAGTCAAGACTATGTTTGGTTGTTTGAATTTGATTACTTGAATGATAGGGCGTTGCATGGTCGTTTGGAGTGGGCTTGAGATTAAATTGTGATAATAGCCCGTGCACGGGTGTTTCCCCCAAATGGTTAAATATCGGAGCGACCCGGAACCGCTTTGGCCGTGGAGGGATTCGAATAATCTTTGTAGGCGCACATCCTTAAACAAGATGGAAAAAGTCGCAAATGATGGTATACAGCAGAAACGTTTCGGTTGTTGGAATGTGACCCAACCCGTGAAACGCCGAGCAGCCCGACCAAATAGAGAGAAAAGAAGGAGAGAAAAGAAAGAAACTCCTTTAGTCCATTCCGGCGCGGATACGCCAACGGCCCTTATATAGTTAAGGAACGATGGATTGAAAGTGTAGGCGCATATGCGTCCCGCATAGAGATCCTGCTTAGAGATGCACAATAACATGACAGGGAAGGATTACGGCGTATTCACCTTGCGTTGGTGCAAGGGCGAGTGCGTCGACTTGGTAAGTCGCGCCACGAATCAAACACGAGATTGCTTGTTTGTTTGCCTATTCAATTCGATAATATGCTGCTATGAAAACATGCTTTACGCTTTCCAAATATGCCATGAAATTGACCCTAAGGAGAACATAGCAAGATCATAAGCTAAGTTGCATGATTCAACGTAAAGATTAAAATGTCGGTTTGGAAAGATGATCTTTGCTTCAGTACATGCGAGGACGAACGTACTGATCCCCCACCAGCTTCATGCAGGGTGCAGGGAATGGATTGCTCGCGACGAAGCGTTGCTTGAACGTGTTAAGGCTTGGGATGCCGAAGCGCATTGAAGCGTGCTATCGTATTGACGCTTGGACTACGCAGCTGGATTGATGCGGCCGAGATATAGAAGGCATAATGTATGGAATGGTAAAATCCTTTGTGGGAAAGAGAGAACTTGAGTGTTGTAGCCAATCTGGCATATATTGTTAGGCTATCGAAAGCCATTGTAATCTCAGATTAGAATATCAATAAAGAGAATTGTTTCGTATACTCTATTTCCTTTCGTTGTTATTATCGAATCAAAAGATAACCATTTGAGAACTTGTCATCTTGCCTTGCACGAGCGCAACTCCAGGCTCGTGCGGCATCACGCCCCCTGTGAGGACGATGATTCGGGTGATTCCGGGTCGGGGCGTGACAAATTGGTATCAAAGCTCTAGGCTCAATTTCCTCTGGACGCTCGCTTTATTTCAATTCGAAAAGTTGCCCACCACCACTTGATATCACTCTTGACTCTGCTCGATGCCACACTGGATGTTCCATACAATAAGTCTAATACAAATCATGAAATTTTGCCGCTTGTGTTTTAGAAATTTCATGATGTTTGCTAAGAATGTCGCGAAGGGTATATTGCATTGAATACAAACGAGCCGTAAAAATGTTAGTTGCTGCAAGCGCAACAAATAATGAAATACAATTTGAGATGTTGTCGCAATGTTACATGTTGAAAGAGAAATAAAATGATGCACGAAGTGCAACGAGTAATGGTGAATATGCGTTAAAATGAAAGTGAGAAGTGATAAGCCAATACCGAATGTGTTAAACGGATTGTGCATTGACTTGGAAAGTCAAAAGTAATTCATTGCACGAGGTACGGTAAATATCGAAAATGATCGTTGTACGATGTGCAACGCATATTGAAAGTAAAAAATTATTGCACGTGGTGCAACGCATATAAAATTAATCGTTGCACGAAGTGCAAAGGAAATTGGAATTGAATCGTTGTATAAAGTGGAATGAAAGTGTCAGAAATAAATCGTAGCACGATGTGCAACGCGTATCGAAAGTAAAATTTTTGTACGGGGTGCGACGCATATCAGATAAATTGTTGCACGAGATGCAACGTAAGGAAAGAATTGAAATCGTAAATCGATAGAACGAATCATTCGGTTGCACACCAAACTTATGTTGGCAAGCGAGAACATTGATCGAGTTGTGTCGGATGTGATAAAATCAAAGTTACAGTTGTGATCAAGCACGATCACTGCGGAAATCGTGAGTCGGAAGAGATCGTTGGTTTATACTAAGTATAGTACGAGGGAAATGGCTTGATTTTCGAGTGGTATATGCCATACCACGTAGGCGATGAATGACTCAATTTCGAGTGGTATATGGTATAGCACTTGTGCGATAAATTGCATCGACGCTTTGTGAGAATTGCGGAAAGTTTGTCCGCAACGGACGGGGGAGTACCGAGACTCAATTGAAAATTTGTATGACGGTATGTTGATGCAAGTGTTCTTCGAAATTCGGTTGGTACAATAAGGCGAGACTCGTATCAATGAATGATACGTCGGACGAGAATGATAAGTCGGTCGAACGACCGAGGCTAGCGAAACGATTATATCTTGACGCAATAATCGGATCGACGGAAAAGGAATACTCGAGCTTACAAATGAGTCACACGACTTGCGATCTCGATAGAAATGTTAGGCGATGCAAACATTGAAATTGAATCGCACGATGTGCGACTTCGGTAAGAAAGTTGGTTGACGTGAGAAATAGTTGGTTACGTTACGGCAAAAACTCATTTGAGTACGACTGAAAACACGTAAAACTTAGAGGGCGAGGTCGTATAACTCGAGGGCACGATGTTGGATAATTGGTAACTCGGTTACGCGATCAAAGTATAGCGGGATGCGACGAATCGAAAAATGAGTTGATGCGTATGGAAAAGTTTGTTGCGAACTTGGATGTATGCGATGCGAGTTAAGTTGACGTTAAAATGGATTCGAAGTCGACCCTCTTGCTATCGAAATTGATATGAACTATCAAGATCGATACGCAAGGAACGTAAGCACGATGTGAGAATACAAAATGGAGTGCACCTTGTGCTATCAAAATTTTGTAAGTAACGATATGAGAATGAACGAACTTGGTTGATCGTAAATTTTGTGATTGATCAAGGCGAGACTATAAGTCATCGACGATTGCTCGATGCATATAGCATCTCGTGTGTCGACCCGTGAATAAGATAGACTCGAACTTGATGCGAGTAGATGTTTCGTAAATTGCGGAATCATCGACGGCAGTGCATGACTTGACTCGGAGGATAGTTGCGCATCAGTTTGCGCCGTTAGAAATGGTTTTGTCCGAAATTGTGTAGTCACATAGAATCGTCGGAACGTGATTTGGCTCCGAAATAAGATATAGCATAGTTCATAGTAAACTGTCCTTCGGTGATGATCCACAATTATCGAGCGTAGCTTCGGGCAGCTGACCCTAGAAGACTTGACCGCCAAATCAAATTGAATGCTGCAGATCGTAAGATAACCCATGCGATATCGCATATGAGATTGCACCGATAACAAATATAATACGGTGCATGTTGACGATAAGTCTAGGCGATCGAGAATTGTTGGAACAACTTTCGATTGCGAATGATACAGTTAGATTTTTAAGTATTCGTCGGATGAATACTTGAATGGTTATGTTGGTCGACGGTCGAACTAGAATTCACCAACGGACTTGGTGATTCGGATAGGCGATTGTGAGAAACGTGCTATGCACGAAAGAAAGATGATAAGGAAATGACTTACGAGTCATATCGTTAGATTCGGATTCACCTTGCAATTGAGCTTGCGTGAATCGAAATTTACATTCGATGTTGTAAGATGGATAAGTTAGGAATTTGGCTAGTGAATTCCTACTCGTTAGGAAATTGAATGTAAGACGCATCGTAAAGACCTTCGTGCTAAGGCGATCGTTGCCTTGAGCACTGTCGCCTTGTTGTAAACTTTCATGTCGGATAGATTGTGGCCTTTGTGCAATATCAATTTAAACTTGCGTCGGGAGAATCTAAGCACGGGGACTATGTAAGTAACCTAGCGGGCGTAGTCCTGAATGTTGATGCATTTGCAAGTCAACAAAGGAAATCGTATCGAGATAAGTTGCATAGCCAGACTTCGGAAATAGTTGGCTGGCAATTTTGAACGCAAGGCTTTGCGAAGGATCGTTGCGATCGGATGCGCAACGGCTTGACGCGACGCATAGAGTTGGTAGTCCGTATGAAACATACAAAATGAGAAAGGCGATTATGAATCGCATCGCGTGCAGTGACTTTATTGAATAAATCACGTATGTATCGAATATATGTATGCGATGAAATTTCGAGAACGGTTGCTAAGGATAAGTCCGATCGAGAGTACGAGATGGCAAGCATAGGATTGAAATTTACTTATCAGCTTTGTTCCAATTTGCTACCACTGGAATTGGTCAAAATACATATATCTTCGGGACGCCTTGAATATAGGTATGGATCCAAATCGAGTTGTATACAAAATTCAAATCGAGCTGCAGGGAAGACTTGAAATATTAAAATGAAAGCTTGCAAGATAGTGTGAGATTGAACAATGTTGGTGGGACGAGATCGTGATACGATCTATAAAACACTTAGTCGGAGTGTTGGTTTTGGTTCGAGGACGAACCTTGTTTTGAGTGGTATATTCTGTAATGCCCCGCTCTGTGCGGCACATTACGCTGAAGCGTTGACTCAACGAGTCACGTTGATGCAAGGGAATGTATTGATACAAAACGATGTGAGAGTTAAGTTGTCCCGAGCAATGCATCAAACTAAGTTGATGCGAAGAGTTGCCTTGTCCCGAAAAAATGCATCGAGTTGAATCGATGCGAAGCACCGCGTTGCCCCGAAGGATGAGTGCGTTGAATCGGCTCGAAGATTCTAAGAAATCAAATTGACCAAGGCGCAAGTCCGAATCGTTGCAAGTATTGATTTTAGTTGGTTTCGTGTGCATGTTATACTTTGACGGGAAAATATTAGAGGTCGATCTTTTACAATATTTAGTAAGGGGTCCGCGAAATCAAATCGTCGCCTTGCGACGGGCTAAGACTTAGGCACGCTAAGGCAAATCGGACTTATAACTCAATGAAGCATGAAGTGCTCGAATGGCTAAGTCAGAAGAGTGGCCGTGCAACAAAGTTATGGAATCGAGCCGCATCGACTCGGCGAAACGACGAAGGCATATCGACTCAAGGTGGGAGGATTGACTTCTTTTTACTCCTTCATTCGATAAGTCAAATATATCATTGTATGCTAAGTTAACCTATCGACGCCACGGGCGTGGCCGATCGGAGATAAAATCGTAGTGTGAGTCGAACACTAAGTTAGAATAATTGAAATGAAACGTGCATCAATATGCACGAGTCGCTATGGGACATTGGATATCGCTAAGGCGAGCGCCTCGGTGCGCAAGCCGTAAGAACATGGGATAACTGTAATCGGCGAGTGCCTTAGTGCACGAACTATACCGTGCCTTTGCTGCACGAGTTAGACGGCTAGAACATTGAAAGACAATAGGCGAGCGCCCTAGCGCGCAAGCCCCGAACATTGAATGCTAAGTTATAGAACATGGATATATGGTCGAAATGTGCCTACGTGCACGGGATAATAAAAGATGGCTTCGTTGCGAGAGAATACAGTTGTGGCATGAATGTGGCAAAACTGTCGGATATGACATGGTGCCTCAAAAGGTGTTCAAGACCCTCGGGTCGTTCGGTTGACGAGCATTGAGTTGAGGAACGATACCATTGAATCATTGAAACGAAGTATGAAATGTAAGAACACAGAAAGCTAACGAAAGAGATGCGAGATGATAAGTCTGAGTCTCGGACTCAAGACTATGTTTGGTTGTTTGAATTTGATTACTTGAATGATAGGGCATTGCATGGTCGATTGGAATGGGCTTGAGATTAAATTATGATAATAGCCCGTGCACGGGTGTTTCCTCCAAACGGTTAAATACCGGAGCGCCCCGAAACCGCTTTGGCCGCGGAAGGATTCGAATAATCTTTGTAGGCGCACATCCTTAAACAAGATGGAAAAAGCCGTAAATGATGGTATGCAGCGGGAACGTTTCGGTTGTTGGGATGTGACCCAACCTTGAAACGTCGAGCAGCCCGACCAAATAGAGAGAAAAGAATGAGAGAAAAGAAAGGAACTCCTTTAGTCCATTCCGGCTCGGATACGCCAACGGCCCTCATATAGTTAAGGAACGATGAATTGAAAGTGTAGACGCATATGTGTCCCGTATAGAGATCCTACTTAGAGATGCACAATAACATGACAGGGAAGGATTACGGCGTATTCACCTTGCGTCGGTGCAAGGGCGAGTGCGTCAACTTGGTAAGTCGCGCCACGAATCGAACACGAGATTTCTTGTTTGTTTGCCTATTCAATTCGATAACATGCTGCTATGAAAACATGCTTTACGCTTTCCAAATATGCCATAAAATTGACCCTAAGGAGAACATAGCAAGATCATAAGCTAAGTTGCATGATTCAACATAAAGATTAAAATGTCGGTTTGGAAAGATGATCTTTGCTTCAGTACATGCGAGGACGAACGTACTGATCCCCCACTAGCTTCATGCAGGGTGCAGGGAATGGATTGCTCACGACGAAGCGTTGCTTGAACGTGTGAAGGCTTGGGATGCCGAAGCGCATTGAAGCGTGCTATCGCATTGACGCTCGGACTACGCAGCTGGATTGTTGCGGCCGAGATATAGAAGGCATGATGTATGGAACGATAAAATCCTTTGTGGAAAAGAGAGAACTTGAGTGTTGTAGCCAATCTGGCATGTATTGTTAGGCTATCGAAAGCCATTGTAATCTCAGTTTCGAATATCAATAAAGAGAATTGTTTTGTATACTCTATTTCCTTTCGTTGTTATTATCGAATTAAAAGATAACCATTTGAGAACTTGTCATCTTGCCTTGCATGCGCGCAACTCCAGGCTCGTGCGGCATCACGCCCCCTGCGAGGACGATGATTCGGGTGATTCCGGGTCGGGGCGTGACAAGGGTATATGCATTTCCTGGACGATGTACCCACTTGAATTCAACCCTAATTGCGTCCGGATAGCCTGGATGGTCTGCAGGGCTTGTGGCTGTAGAATAATCTCACTGCATCTTGTTAGTAATTAGGCTTGTGATAACCCTAGTTAGTTAAAGTATCAAGCCGTACTTATTGCTTGGCCGTAAAATATTGGGTGAAGTTTTTTCCAGTCTATTCTTGTCTTGATTCTGTACAAGATTGTCACATGACCTGTTTTCTTATTTTATCTTGCCGATAAATGGTGGAAGAAACCAAGTTCGGTTCAGACGAAGGGTTACAACCCCGGTCCTTGTTTGGTTTACGGGTTGTAACCTGGTTATCTGAATAGTCCCATGGTTATCTCATCGTATATCACCTGTCCTGCTTTTCTTTAATTATTGTCTTTTATATATTTTACTCTTGTGCTAATTGCTGGTTTTAATTCCTAAGTAAAGCCTCATTTGTGGCACTTGCTCTTTCTGGGGTCTGACCCAGCTGGTTTTGTATGGCCAGATACCAGAGCAGCTCCAGAGGATCTACCAGTTTTCCAGTCCGATGGTGAACACCAGGCGTAATCAGGGCAACGAGTAGGTTTATTTTTGCTCTCCCACTCTATTGTAAAATTATTATTTTGAGGCGTTTAGCCGTCGAGCAAGTGTTAGCTCGTGTACATTTTACTTACTGTCTGCCCACAGGCTGTGACATGATTGGCAACCTAGGGTTGATCATGTATGACCAAAACTTTTGTTAGTCCTTATATTTTGTACGACTAGCTTCATGATCAGCTGAATATGTAATGTTTGGGACGCCTTACTATTGTATATTTGGTGATCTTACCTCTTGTAACATTTACTTACTTGCTTGTGATTGAGACACTAGGTTTGTTATTGACCTTAAGAGACTGATGGCTTGTAGATAAGCCCTCATATATCTATACAGCCATGATCGTATAGTGGAGTGGATCCCATTTCATTATACGTAGCTGGCTATGTCTGTCCCCGCTCTCCAGTATTCTGGTTCTGGGGCGTGACATGGTTTAAGTGGTGGCCCATGCAGGTCTTGTAAATCAAGATATGTGAGGGTTTACCGGATAGATGTCTCAATCAGTACTCGCCTTTGATCTCTGCTCGTATTCTCTTGATTCCTGAAATTCTTGTCCTGATCACATGCTTGTAATCGTTGTCTATCCTGGTCCTTCCTTATTGTTCCTATGTCGTCTTCTTCAGCGGCATTGAACCTGGACCTGCCGATCAGCAAGGCGGATCACCTCCCGTGGACTAGCAGCAACAAGAAGATCAGGCCCAGCACTCAGGAGCAGCCTCCCGAATCGTACCTACTGAAGGAGAGCCGCCAGTTCAGCCAGTCCAACCTGCAGAGCCTGATGATGGCACTTTGGTGGGTCTCATCAGATCATTGTTAGCTTCCCAAGATCGCCGAAGAGATGCCTTGCACCAGGCAGTGGAAGATGCTTTGAACAGAGGCAGTCATCCAAGGAACAGTGCAGCGAACAGTTTCAAGCGCCTGAACCCTCCATTCTTCGATGGCAGCAAAGATGCTATTGCTGCTGATGCATGGCTCCAGGATACTGAAGTCATTCTAGAGGCAGGCAGAACCCCGGAGGACGAGAAGGTGGCCGTGGTGCGTCTACAGTTATTGGATCTTGCCCGTAGCTGGTGGACAGCACAGGCCATAGGATTAGTGGCCCCTATTCCATGGGCACTATTCAGATAGAGATTCCAGACCAAGTACTTCGATCCGGTGGCTCGGTATGATCTACAGACCAAGTTCACCAATCTGAAGCAGAACGGTCGATGGATATGCGGTCGAGTTCTCCAGGCTTAGTCGGTTTGCTCCCACTTTGGTGGCGACCGAGTTTGACAGAGCCCAGCGGTTCCAGCAAGGGCTTCACCTCGAGATTTTGTTGGCATTGGAACAGTTTGAGCATCAGACTTTTGATGCGGTATTGAGAGAAGCTAGGAGGCACGAGTATATCTTCCACAGGATCGTGGACAGGACCGGAGGTCGGAAGCGATCTCACGGCCAGATGACCCAGTCGACAGCACTAGCCCTGACAGTCAGGGCTTTGACAATTGGAACTCCGAGGCAGGCAGCCTCAGTGACATCGGTTACGTCCCCTCAGCAACAGAAGCAGAAGCAGTCTTCCGCAATAGGCTTCACGCATTGTGGGAAGCCAGGACACGTTGTTTCGGAGTGTCGCAGAGCTCAGGGATTGTGTTTGGCTTGTGGAGCACCGGACCACAAGATAGGGTCATATCCGAATAGGGCCAGTTCGTCATCGGCCCAGACTAGTCCCTCGGTAAGTGGACCAGCTCCATTCCAGCAGCAGCAGCAGTATCCATTGTCGAGGCCATTGCCGCCTCAGGCCCTAGCCTTCCAGCTACAGAGACCCCAGCAGTATGCCCAGGTCCAAGCTCATATCTAGAACCGGCAGAGAGGTTCCTAGCAGGATGTCTTCCCTCTTTCTCGTGCCTTCAATTTCCTTGCTTACATACATGATTGCATGATTGATTGCTTAGTATAGCTTGCCTGTGATTTGTATAGCTTGCCCTTGCCACTCTTGCCTCTTGATTGAATTCCGAGGATGGAATTCTTTTAAGGTGGGTAGAGTTGTAATGCCCGTGGTTCGTATCACGTATTGGGAATACGTGTACGTATTTCGGACTTGTATTTTTTGTTTGTCATAATTAGTTAGCCTTGGGTTTTTATTTTGCATGTTGCATTAGCATGGTTCATCATGGCATTGCATTGGCTTGGTTTGGTTCGGTTTAGTGGGTTTGGCTTGGTTTGGTTTTATGTGGAGAACCACTCCTACCTACCACCACTCCCACCATAAATATCTATCCCACTCTCTCTCTTCCATTATTACTCATTACTCGTTTCTTCTTGTCCATCTTTACTCTTCACCTACCAGGAGAGAGTGGAGAGCTTAGACAAGTGCATCTTGCTTCATGGAGGAACCCCATTTTTATTGTTCTATTGTCTTCCTCATGTGTTTTCAACCCACTTTAGTACTTAGAATTTTTCATTTCAGTGGCTAAATTTTGTAGATCTAGCTTTGTGATATTTTTGGTTTCCAGGACTTTTGATCCATCACACTTACATATTTTTGCTAGTTGATGGTTTCATGTGGTAGAGAATTTAGTTCTACCCCATTTTGACTTATGGAAGTTCGAATTTGGATTTGGAATGAAGGATTTATGGAGCCTTGAAGCCATGGATTTCATGACTTTTCTTCTCGAACAGGCGGTGAAGTGACAGTTCTCTGGCCTCATGGCCATTCACTAGAATGAGCCGCATGGCTTTATATAAATTATATTATTTAATTTTCTATGCATTTGAATTGCTTGCAGCCGTATAGGGATTATGCTTGGCCACCCTAGCATTAAATGCATGCACGTGGGAGCAAGCTTAGCTTTTAATGCTGGCACCCACAACATTATTTAATATATTAGCATGGCCTTACAAAATTTGCTGGCTGCATGGATTATGGAATTCAAACCTAGCCGCAGGCTTATTCTAAGCATTATAATAATGCATTATATCATTAGAGCCAGCCGCATGGGCATTGGAGGAATGCATTTAATGCATTCATTCTTGAATGCATATTTTCCATGCATAGCCGCATGGACATTGGAGGAATGCATTTAATGCATTCATTCTTGAATGCATATTTTCCATGCATAGCCGTATGGACATTGGAGGAATGTATTTAATGCATTCATGAATGCCTTTTCCAAGCATAGCCGCATGACAATTGCTTTAATCAAATTTTTTTCAAGCAAACCGCATGCATTCTCCTCAACTTAATGCAATTAAATGCATATATTTATGCATAAAAACACATGCACAGCCGCATGCATACTCTACTGAAGGCTTAAGCATACTTGGTGCTTTATGCATTAAGGCCCTTTAAGGCTTAATGCTTTATGCCATAATACCTTATGCATTTAATACTTAATACTTTATGCATTAAGGCCCTTTAATATTTAATGATTTATGCAATTAAGGCTTAATAATTGTATTAATGCTTTAAATGCCTTCCTTAGCAGCAAACCGCATGGCCATTATTTATTATTTATTTATTTGTTTATACTTTTATGCAAGCAAATATGAGAGTGAGTCGCATGGATATTTATAGCATTAATATTGTTTAATACAGAGCCGCATGGCCTTTGGCCATTAAATATTATTATTTGCAGGTTGTATTTTTGCATGGAATCTAAGGTGAGCCGCATGGGCTCCCTTCCCCCACTATCTAATATTTTGGCCACGTGAGCCACCTTTTTTCTGGCAATCATTATTCCATTGTTTGGCCACGTATCCCTTTTCTTTTGCTTGAGTGGAAGCTTGCATTTATTGCGGTTTCCTCTCTCCTTGAATTTCTGGTTGCATGAATATTTCTTGCGAGCCGCATGGTCCCCTTCAGTTATTTTGCTGGCCGTATAAGCTTTGGCTGGCCGCATGGGTGGCCTCCCACTCTCTTTGACCGCATGTATGTTCTCCCACTTTTGGACCGCATGGGTCCCACTTTGATTGTTTAAATGTCTTATTTGCATGAATTGTGGTCCGAATTTCTTTCCACTCCCAACATGAAAGTTATAGAGTTTCTCCTTGGCTTCAAGAATATATATATTATTATTTAATTGTGCAAGTTTCTCTCCTCCTTGATAAATGGCATGACTTGATAGTGACCCGTCGTGGTGCACTCCCGACATGATAACTTGACCTGACAAATTTGACATGATAACTTGACCTGACAAATTTGACATGATAACTTGACCTGACAAATTTGACATGATAACTTGACATGATAAATCTTGATAGTGGCCCGCCGTGGTGCACTCTTGACATGATAAACCTGACATGATACTTCTCGAAATGCTGTTGCGACGGCTAACACGACTTGACAAGATTGAATAACTTGGACACCGTGGACGATTGTGCTTGTACAAATGAATCCGTCTTGTCTTGCATCATGTCTAGGACGGGGATCCCTGAGTAACACGGTCAGGGGGCACCCACTGAAATCGACTAAGGCTAATCACTAGAATAATCCAGTAGTCATGAAGAGATTTCCCAGCTACAGGCAATCCCGTTATCTGGGCGCCCCACTTGGGATCTGTAGCCTGCCGTCGAGTAGGGCACATTTCCAGCACACTGTCATGTGTTGCACCCTCTAAGTCACCTAAGGGTACATACGTTTCCTGGACGATGTACCCACTTGAATTCAACCCTAATTGCGTCCGGATAGCCTTGATGGTCTGCAGGGCTTGTGGCTGTGGAATAATCTCACTACATCTTGTTAGTAATTAGGCTTGTGATAACCCTAGTTAGTTAAAGTATCAAGCCGTACTTATTGCTTGGCCGTGAAATGTTGGATGAAGTTTTTTCCAGTCTATTCTTGTCTTGATTCTGTATAAGATTGTCACATGACCTATTTTCTTATTTTATATTGCCGATAAATGGTGGGATAAACTAAGTTCGGTTCAGACGAAGGGTTACAACCCCGGTCCTTGTTTGGTTTACGGGTTGTAACCTGGTTATCTGAATAGTCCCATGGTTATCTCATCGTATATCACCTGTCCTGCTTTTATTTAATTACTGTCTTTTATATATTTTACTCTTGTGCTAATTGCTGGTTTTAGTTCCTAAGTGAAGCCTCCTTTGTGGCACTTGCTCTTTCTGGGGTCTGACCCAGCTGGTTTTGTATGGCCAGATACCAGAGCAGCTCCAGAGGATCTACCGGTTTTCCAGCCCGATGGTGAACACCAGGCGTAACCAGGACAACGAGTGGGTTTATTTTTGCTCTCCCACTCTATTGTAAAATTATTCTTTTGAGGCGTTTAGCCGTCGAGCAAGTGTTAGCTCGTGTACATTTTACTTACTGTCTGCCCACGGGCTGTGACATGATTGGCAACCTAGGGTTGATCATGTATGACCAAAACTCTTGCTAGTCCTCACATTTTGTACGACTAGCTTCATGATCAGCTGAATATGTAATGTTTGAGACGCCTTACTATTTTATATTTGGTGATCTTACCTCTTGTAACATTTACTTACTTGCTTGTGATTGAGACACTAGTTTTGTTATTGACCTTAAGAGACTGATGGCTTGTAGATAAACCCTCATATATCTAGACAGCCGTGACCGTATAGTGGAGTGGATCCCATTTCATTATACATAGCTGGCTATGTCTGCCCCCGCTCTCCAGTATTCTGGTTCTGGGGCGTGACACTCCTAGCTGCCCTCAATACCGCATCAAAAGTCTGATGCTCAAAATGCTCCACCGCCAGCAAAATCTCTAGGTGGAGTCCCTGTTGAAATCGTTGGGCTCTATCGAACTCAGTCGCCACCAAAGTAGAAGCAAACCGGCTAAGTCTGGAAAACTCGGCAGCATATCCATCGACCGTCCTGCCCATCTGCTTCAAATTGGTGAACTTGGTCTGAAGATCGTACCGAGCCACCGTATCGAAGTTCTTGGTCCGGAACCTCTCACGGAATACTGTCCAAGCAACAGGCACTGCTAGTCCAATGGCCTGAGCCACCCACCAGCTGCGGGCTAGATCCAATAACTGCAGGCGCACCACGGCTACCTTCTCATCTTCTGGGGTCTTTGCTGCTTCCAATATCACCTCCGTGTCCTGAAGCCACGCATCAGCAGCGATAGCGTCTTTGCTGCCATCGAAGAATGAAGGGTTCAGGCGCTTGAAACTATTTGCTGCACTGTTCCCATGATGTCCACCTCTTTCCAGAGCATCTGCCACTGCCTGATGTAAGGCATCTCCTCGACGGTCCTGCGATGCAAGCAACTCTCTGATAATTCCGACTAAGGCTCTATCATCCTGCCTCGCGGGCTGGGCTGACTGCACCGGGGGTTCTGGATCTCCGGAAGACATGGCCCGGGAGGCTGCTCCTGAGTGCTGGGCCTGATCTTCTTGTTGTTGTTGGTCCACGGAATGTGCTTCGCCTTGCTGATCGGCAGGTCCAGGAACAATGCCGCTGAAGAAGACGACATAGGGAACAATAAGGAAGGACCAATACAGATTCAACGATACAAGCATGTGATCAGGTCGAGAATCTCAGGGATTAGAAGATACAGGCAGAGATCAAAGGCGAGTGCTGATTGAGACATCTATTCGGTAAACCCTCACATATCTTGATTTACAAGACCTGCATGGGCCACCACTTAAACCATGTAACGCCCCAGAACCAGAATACTGGAGAGCGGGGACATATATAGCCAGCTACGTGTAATGGAATGGAATCCACCCCACTATACGGTCACGGCTGTCTAGATATATGAGGGTTTAGCTACAATCCATCAGTCTCATATGGTCAATAACAAGCCTATTTGTCTCAATCTCAAGCAAGCAAGTAAAGTTACAAGATATAAGATCACCAATATACAATAATAAGGCATCCCAAACATTACATATCCAGTTGATCATGAAGCTAGTCGTTACAAAATGAGAGGACTAGCAAGAGTTTAGTCATACATGATCAACCCTAGGATCTATCAATCATGTTACAGCCCGTAGGCAGACAATAATAAGGTATGAAATACGAGCTAACAGGTGCTCGCCGGCTAAACGCCTCAAAATAATTTTTTTACAATAGAGAGGGAGAGCAAAAAATAAACCCACTCGTTGCCCTGGTCACGCCTGATGGTCACCATCGGGCTGGAAGGTCGGTAGATCCTCTGAGGTAGCTTCGAAATCTGGCCACACAAAACCAGCTGGGTCAGATCCCAAAAAGAGCAAGTGCCACAAAAGAGGCCTCACTTAAGAACTAAAACCAGCACATCAGACAAATGATATTTAAAGCAATTAAAGAACTTGAAGTAAAAGAATAACAACCATCAAAATGGAGCACGAGGGAACCATTTAAGTAGCCGGGTCACAACCCAAAAACCAAACAAGGACCGGGGTTGTAACCCTTCACTTGAATAGAACTCCGTCTCCAACTCTTGTTGATAAGGTAAAACTTTACAAGCATGACGTGGGGTACAATAAGATAATAAACGAAGAAAGGACTTAGAACTGTTCCGGAAGCCAGGTTACAACCCTTAAACCAAACAAGGACCGGGCTTGTAACCCTTCGCCTGAACCGAACTTAGCCTCTGATCTTTATTGTTAAAAGTGACAATCATGCGATCAAGCTTGCAATAATCGAACACTGAAAACCATGCCATATAATCGCTTCCGGCCAATCAATGACTACGGCTTTCTACATTAGCTAGCTGGGGTTAACACCACATACGGTGAGATGTTCCTCCAGCCACAAGCCCTGCAGCTAATCCAGGTTATCCAGGCGACTTGGGTTCATTTAGCAGTACATTGTTCTTTCCATATATCAATGAATTCAGACTTGTGCCCTACTCGTCGGCAGGCTGCAAGTCCACAATGGTGGCCGGGATAACGGGATCGCCTGTAGCTGGAGAACATCTCTCATGACTACTGAATTATTCTAGTTATTAGCCTTAGCCATTTACAGTGGGTATCCCTTACCGTGGTACTCAGGGATCCCTGTCCTAGACATGATGCAAACATTATCGGTTTAATTGTTCAAACACAATCACCCACGGTGTCCAGGCCATCAAATCTTGTCATGTCATGTTCACTGTCAGGAGTGCGCCGCGTCGGGCCACTATCATGTCATGTCAAAAGTGCACCACAACGGGTCACCATCGCGTCAGGGAACTATTAATTTAGCATAAGTACACATGTAATAATTAAATATTAGAAGGGGCAAGGGCTGCGGGGGACTCATGCGGCTCGGAAAATTTCCATGCGGCCAATGATCACTTGGCCATGTGGCCAAGCAATTAAAAGAAAAGAAATACTAATAGTAATAATAAAATGCCTTAAAGAAATGCACTAAGGAAATGCGTCCATATGCATTAAATGCATCCGGGAAGGCCATGCGGCTGGTGCCAAGAAAGGCTTAAAGCATTAAATACAATTATTAAAGCCCTAATGGCATAAAGCATTAAGTAATAAAGAGAGGGTCTTAATTGCATAAAGCATTAATTAATAAGGTAGGGTCTTAAATGCAATAAAGCATTAAATATGGTCTTAAATGCAATAAAGCATTAAACTTATGGAAGCTTATGCGGCTAGCCCTCTACAGTAGGATGCTTTAACCAAAATATTATAGCAAGTAAGGACAAAATGCTTTAATTAAGGCAAATAAGGACAAAATGCATAAAACATTAAGTATTAAACATAAGGACTAAAATGCATAAAGTATTACATCTTCAAAAGCCTATGCGGCTGAAGCATTAGGAAAAATATAAAGAAAAGTGCATTAGGAAAACTCAAGCATTAGTTAATGCTTAAAAATTGCTTTAGGAAAGACAAGCATTAGTTAATGCACTAAGTGCATTAATAATATGTATGCGGCTCTCTCCAGGAAAAGACAATGCTTAAAAAAATGCGTTGGGAACAGACAAGCCTTACATGCATTTATTGGCGGGGGGGAGCTATGCGGCTCGTTGGAATATGCAAAAATTTTGCATGCAAAAGTGCATTAAGGAAAAGAATGCATGCTTGCATTCTTAGGTGCATGCGGCTCATTAAATTGATGTATGCGGCTATGCATTGGTAGCCCGAGCAAATGCACAAGCAAGTGCTTTGGTGTTAAGGCATTAATTGCCCAGGACACATGGATGCTTGGGAGGCATTCATTCCTACTGCATCTGTTTCCAAGCATTTGCTAATTGATTGGAATGCTTTATTATAAATGCATTAGAATGCATTAGTGTGAACGCGTTTATTATTGCATTCTCTGATAACGCCTATGCGCTCCTTTATGAAGCAAGTCATATGTGGCTCATTATTAGAGTAATGCAATAAATGTATTCCTGAATGCTTATGCGGCTGGCTTTTACATTTGTATGCTGCCAAGATTAAAAATGTGCAAGGGCCATGCGGCTGAGTGCTACAATGCCCATGCGGCTCATGCAAAATTCTCATAGGTCAAATTGGACCTAACGAACTTCTCTGCAATCATGGTATCATCAACTTAGCAAAATATGCAAGTGTGATGGATCAAAAGTCCTGGAAACCAAAAATACCACAAAGCTAGATCTACAAAATTTAACCATGGAAATGAAAAATGACAAGTACTAAAGTGATTTAGAAACACATGAGGAAGACAATGGAACAATAAAAATGGACTTCCTCCATGAAGCAAGGTGCACTTGCCTAAGCTCTCCCACTCTCTCTTTCTTTCCTGGTGGTTGAAGAAGTAATGGTAGAGAAGAAGAAGTAATGAAGAGAGAGAAATGAGTGGTAGGATATTTAATGAATGTGGTGGTAGGTGGGAGTGGTTCACATAAAACCGAACCATGCAAACCAAGCCGAACCAAGTCAAGTTGGGCCGAACCAACCAAGAAAACGTACAATATGGGTCTAAATACGTACACGTATACCGAGATATATAATACGAAAAATGGTCATTACAAGACGGGAGCAAGTACTGATTCTAACAAACTAGCATATGAAACATGGAAATGAACATAAGAGGAATAACTGGAAACATGGCATCACATAATCTATCATGGCAAGGACACATATGTCATAAAGACATATGTATATGTAATATTTAAAACTGTAGCAGGTACATGATCGTCAATAGGTGTACAATGTACTATGGTACATGTAAATAAAATGTACATACGTACAAGTCTACAAGCATAGGTGTACATCCGTACAAAAATGCTGGATAATGGCCTGCGGCAAGGTATGCATATAAAATGCGACCTCGCTCGCTACTATAGGGGGGGCATGATCACGTACTCAACTGTCAGTTTTCCCATAACCTATATTTTAATCATGTGAGAGATATATAAATACTGTTCTAAGCATGGTAGTAACTGAAAGTACAACATGTGAAGATTTGACTTGCTACCCCATGGATCAGCATTTATCATGGTTCGATCATAGTTCATAGATGTAACAATATGTAAAGTTTATAGAGAGTACTTGCCTCTAGCAAAGCAAGCTACGATAAAAATGCTATAGATGCCTAGTAACTCGTCACTGTAGAAATAAATACATAAACTTAGTTTTTATACTAAGCTAAAACACTAAGACACTAATTGGTGAAACACGACTTGTGACTGGGCACCTAGCCAAAATGATGACTTTAGCATTGGAGACCAATGTGGGGGTGACACACTACTATAACTAACTTTCCAGGGTCTTTACTCTAGTGAGGGGTGAGGTTCAATACGGCTATAACTCAAAATAACACAAAAAATTGCAAGTCGTAATTATTTAATAAATAAATTAACTGTATATTATGTTCCAACAATTTGAGATAGACAAAAAGCTCAATTTTACATAAAATAAAGTACCAAAATGATCCTTCTTAATTATAGGAATTTATTATAATTTTTTGGAATTTATTAACCAGTACATATATTTTATAAAAATCAGTTTTTCTAAGTACACAAAAAATGAGTTCTGGTTTCATATGCCAAAACAGTGGCAAAACTGTAAATTAAATTCTGTAAAAATTATACTAAATTAGCTAAATTAACATAGTATCTAAACACTATTTTTCCAGAATTTTAACAGCAATTAAAGTATTTTTAGAAATTCAAAAACAGTATGGTACACAATCTAAAATTAAATAATTAATTATCTGCGTATTTTGTCCATGTACATAATTTGAACCAGAGTTCAAATACAGGACCCAAGGCCATGAATCAAGTCCAATATGACTTGTACAGGTCTTGAATGTGTGAAAACATATTTGGGCCCAAAAATCCATGCTAGGCTTGGACACCAAATGGTTGCAGTAAATAAAATACAAAAATACAAAGATGTAAAGATACATAATAAATATTAATATTTTAACAAGATAAAATTATACATAGTAGTCATATAAATATGACAAGTATATTTACATATATTAAAGTATAATATATGTACAATATTACGTAAAGTACATAGGCTAAACAGTTATGTATGTATACACATACATATAAAACATATATACATAGATATAAGGAAATACATATATATATATATATATATATATATATATATATATATATATATATATATATATATATATATATATATATATATATATATATATATATATATATATATATATATATATATATATATAAAGAAATAAATATAATATATATATATATGTATAACAGTAAATATATATATATATATATATATATATATATATATATATATATATATATATGATAATAGTGAAATATATAATATATAATAGTATACATATATATACACCAAATACATATACTCATATATATACATATATATATACACTTATACATTAAAATGCTAAATATAGAATATATATTTATATATATAAATACTGTACATATACGTATATATAACAGTATATATATATATAATAAAATATACATACAAAAATACATATATACATGTACATATATATATATATATATATATATATATATATATATATATATATATATATATATATATATATATATATATAATATATATATATATATATATATATATATATATATATATATATATATATATATATATAAAACATAAAAACAAAAACAAAAACAAAATGGAAAAGAAAAAGGAAAACAAACAAAACACAAGGGGGGATCGAACTTGGCCCACTGGGTCGAGTTCTCAGACTAAGTCGGGCTGGCCAGGGGGTCAGCCCGAGCGTTGTGTTAGGCTTAGGATTCTGGTTAATTTATTTAGGTTTTAGTTTATATTTTATAAACCCGATAAAACAATCTTGTGTCCTGACAGTTAAGGACACAAGAGTCTAAGTGTCTGGGTTATTTACGACACGCACGAGTCTAGACTCGCGTGTTCGAGCACTGGGCTAGGGTCCTCGTGTCCGGGCGACCCTTATACGTGTGTACGAGACACGTACGACACGGTTACACACTGCTACTCACGTGTCCGGCGAGCTGGGAGGGTTTCGAAAGCTCTGGACGGCGGAGGAGGCAACGTCGCGGCGGCGCTTGGGTGGCGATCGACTCGCCTTGTCACGGCGAACTTGTCGACGGTGGTGGTTGGCGGTGAAGGTCGCTGTAGAGGCGGTTCTGGGTAGGTGGCCGGAGTTAGGGTTTCGGTTAGGGGTTTGGGGAAAAAGAGGGTTGTGGGGCATCGATGGTGGTCGGGGGGTTGTTCTAGGGTTAGGGCTGAGTCTAGGGTTTTGTTTTATAGGGAAGGGAGGTCGGGTGGGGTGTCGTGCTGGCCGGAAATGGCTGGGGCAAGTCGACGTCGGTCGTCGGTCAGTCGTCGGTCAGCCCAGTCGTCGGGGGTGGGTAGATTTAGGTTTTACAGTAGGGTCCCTAGAGTTTAGGTAATTGCAAAATAGATCCCTAAGGTGGCTGAATGCAAATAATAATTTGCATCCCGCATTTAAAATAAATAACTAATTGCAAACTGACTTTTAAATAATTTAATAAATTGCAGATTGATATAAAAATGATTCTAAATATTACAAAATGATATTAAAACATTTTAATTAATTACAAAATAGTACTTTAGTATTTAAAACTCATTTAAAAATCATTTAAAAAATTTAGAAAAATTCCTAAAATCATAATAAATTATTTTAAGACTAAATATGACATTAATAATTTATTAACACTAATTAAGCAAAAATTAAAAATCAGGGGCTGACAAATACCTAGTTATCCACTTCAATATTGAGTGTAAATTCCATTGATTTGAAATCCCAAAAATAAATTCAATTCCCAATTAATCCTAGCCTTTGATTCTCCTAATAAATCCTCACCATTAATTTTCCCCCATAGCAGCCAACATCCTCATTTTTCTCACATGGTCGGCCCTAAATTCTAGGGATAGCCTATTCTCTCTCCTCCCACAAACTCACACACAATTTATTACACAATTATCTCTCTCTCTTTCTCTCTCTCTCTTCCTAAATTATTTACATCATCTAAACACCACCAGCTCCTTCATCACCCGAGCCCATCCCCTAGGCCGAGCTCCCATCCCTAGCCGTCGGCCGCTCCACCAGCCTCCTCCTCCTTCTTCTTCACTTATCACCATTCCACCACCACTCGATCACCTAAACCATCACCACCACTTTAAACCACCATCACCACCATTTCAATCCACCGCCACCTCCATCATCCGTACGGCCACCACCCTCGACCGCCGTCGTCGTGCACAGTGCCAGGCCGCGCGCCGCCCGCTGTCACGCTCCACTCCCGTAGGAGCGATCGTCCTCGCTAAGGCGTGATGTCGCACGGGCCTAGGTTGTGCCCGTGCAAGGCCAAGTCCAGAAATGGCCGATTCGAGCTAGGCTACAGAGTCGCACAGAGTGTCCCATTTGCAGCAGAAAGTAAATGAATACGAATTGAAGCGAATTCAAACTCTTTATTGATATTCAAGAAGTTTACAAGCGGCGCTAGGTCGAGTTTACAAGTCGCTCAAGCTCTCTCTCTCTCTCTCTCTGAAATATAAAAGGGCGTGCCAAGTGGCTTACAACATGGAATGATTCATGGCGATGTTCCGATACATTATATCCTGTATAGGGTGCTTCAGCTTCTTGCAACGTCCCAAGGCCCTGGAGATTGGCTCCGTGCCTTAACACGTTCAATTGAAGCTCTGCACCTGCCGGCGTCTCCTGCATCCTGCAAGCAGACTGTGGGGTTATCAGTACATTGTTATGCACTGGTGGGGAGGCTAGCTCGCCCATAATGCTATCATTACCAAACACGTTTCATTTACTTTTGTGCATCTCTATCATTCATTGTCTTTCTAATCTTGCCTTAGGATCAATTTCATGGCATATATCATAACCTATCCCGTGTTGCCAAATTTAAGTGTCGTATGGAAATACATGTACGACATACCCATACTTACCGTCCGGCCTTCCCTGTCGCATGTAAACCAAGTTAGTCAACAATTCATAAGGAAATAACTTAACGTGTCTTATGTAACTTTCAATATCAAGGGCGTGTCCCTGCCTCGGGTCCTAGCACGTCGTGGGCACGTTATCTAACTCATTTGTATGAAGCACTCTTTGTTATTTGGTGTGATACGTTTCAAGCCGTTCAGTAGGCGCTTGTTCATTTAACTTAGACTACTTTGATTTCAATGCAAGGACTTGTACGTGGATAGCCACTAGCAAAGTCTACTTAATCTATATGCACCGGTCGCTGGCTTTACAAGCCATTTTGGACATTTCTCCTTGGTATTTCTCAACTTGGCATAGGGTGATGGCTGGTACACCCGGTTAAGTCTCTTGAAATACCCTGCACTTACGTCTCCCGGTGCCCAAGCCCGCACCCAGGTAGCCTGTAAGCCCCGACTTTTGATTCCGCCTAGGCCGGCCACAGTATACTCCACACAACGCCCGTGCCGCAGAATCACTGCACGACCACGGTATTCCCCCATCGCCCGTGCCGTTTGTCCACGATCATTTCGTATTATCTTGACATTTTTAAACTTAGCGGCTATCTCCGAGCCGTAGGCTAACCCTTAGCCATAATGCGTTATCGACCAGGTTGGCGTCCGTGCAGCGCAGGTAGCGAGCCCCATTGCACGTGCCCGTCGCACCTGTCGCTAACCATTCTTTTATTTCTTATCTTTTATGTATTCTTTCTTTTCTTTCTTTCTTTCACTTGTTCGTTCGTTCATTGATTCATTCACGTATTCATTCATTCGTTCATTCATTCACGTATTATGCAACTCCCAGTGTGGGAGTTGCCTTGGCGATCCATCAGTCCCATAGCCCTTTAATGTTGCTACACTCTACTCGGAATGACTATGTTGATAGTCTTCCCGTTTCATTGTTGTAATCCATTCATTGTTTCATTGTTGAACGCGTAAGGGACTTGAACGTCAGCTTGTGCCGTAGCACGAGCATGGAGTGCGGTGCTAGAGTTCTCATATTTTTCATGTTCCTTTCTATATTCTATACAAGCATGCAAGGTAGGATTAATCCCTTAGCTAGGTGCGTTGAGTCATTTATTAACATGTACTGTGTTATCGCCTAGCGATTCTCATGATAGTGTCTGCATTGTTAAGTGTCTAGGCTAAGCAAAGACGGGTTCATCGGAGCTACCCACCTTAGCGATGTTCGCATCGGCCGAGCGATACTCCGAGCGTGCCTTTGAAAGTCTAAGTCTGGATTCATCTTGACGGGCCAATGTAAGCCTTGCATCGATTCTTCATCAGGTCGATGCCAACTCTTCGGGTCGATGGCTCGTTTGAGTCGTTGTACTTGCCGTTTGAATCGGGGTTCTGCTAGGGCGGAGCGGGTCGTTACATAATACACCACTCAAAATAAGTCTCGTCCTCGAGACTTCCTGAGTGCAGGTCATCCTACCACTCCTTAACTCGTGTCGTCGTGTTTCTTAGACAATTCTATCGAACGGCTCTATCGTTCGAAGGCATCGAACCATGCTCGGTTATCCTTCCAAGTTTTGTGTCGCATGTGTTTGGTAAATTTTATTGGATGACTGTCCACTCATTTTAGACTTGATGGTACTTATTTAATTCAAGTGTTTCTTCGTCTTGGTTGCTATTTTTCCGTGTCATGGGACTGGAATAGTCGCACAAGGCATGTTGAAATTCGTCGAATGCGAGTGTCGTAGGCTGAGGCAAACTCACTTTCGTTTATCTCGGTCATCGAGATGACCCGATTCGCTTCTCAAGCGTTCGTGTCCACGAAATCTGTATGATTTCTACTTAGCGGGGTCGACCAAGTCTAAGTAATTTTTGTCCGATTCAAGACCACGTATTGTATTATCATCGAGTATATCATTCTATCAACGGTTTAATTCGTTATAACAACTTTTACTTGCACGATATCGATTCCATATCATTCACTTGTTTAGGGCCAATCTCGTTGTCGTTCACGCACAGTCTGCTCACACGTTTCTTGGATTCCGAGCAACGCTTGTATTAGTATCGATCCCTTACTTAACATAATTTCAAGATCTTCGACATTCTTCCATTCCTCAAGTCTTGCTTGAACTCAATGTATCACTTGGCTGGATCGTGCACGCATTCCAAGCGTCCCTAAAATGCATGCATTCAGCCAAGCCGCATGATTTAGAAATTTGTCATTCTTACTCGAGTCGCATCGTGCACATACTCAAGCGTCCCTGAAATATATGCATGTCAGCCGAATCTCGTGAGCAGGGTTTCCTATATTCGTGATTCATGCTATCCATCCATGCCAATCCTCAAGATCAATCTTTCGATTGATAATAATTTCAACAGGGTGTCTCGCCTAACCGCTAGGCTATTTCTTTTCGAGGCTAAGTCAATGTCAAGATTGGAATCATAGTTCCCCAAAAATAATGCCAACTCTGACCCCACTTCTAGGGTCAAACCAAAGTCGGTAGTACGGAGTTTTCTACCCAAGCTCACGTCACTCAGATTTCTAAATATCGAGCACGATCACCTATTCGCATCAATGTATTCGATTCCATTCAATTCACCAATTATAACCAATTCATGTATTCGATCACGAGGTCGTCTAGCTTTTGACAATATGTTGCACCCCAATCTCACGCGAGTCCGATTATCCACGGTGGTTCATGAATCACCATGCAACGCTCCCGTGGAATAATCATTCTCATCGAGGCGTAACTCTTGCTTGCGTCTAGACTAATTCATTCTCGATACGCAGATTGAACCTACTCAATCCTCAAACTTAATCATCAAGCACACCAAATCATTTTCAAGTCACCTTCGTATCAAACCACTAGTCGAAGCACACAAATTGCCAAGCCATGCTAGTTCAATCACCCTCGCTGTATGAATCACCATACCAGCGCTCACGCGGAGTGATCGCCCTAATCGGTACGACGCATGTGCGAGGTTGGAGTTGCGCTCGCATAAGACAAGAATGTCGACGTTGGGGTTATCATCGAAGCAATCCAAAAATTTCGTTTTCATCCAAGCCGATATCTCTATTCGATAGTCCGATCGTCATTCATTCAACCAGAAAATCCTCGAGCCAAGCCTATCTTTTCCTCGACACATTTTTAACATCCCAATTATAGCATCCAACGAAACAATGACATTTGCACGATCGTCATTCGCCGAGTCAGAGTACCCCCGAGTTATCGTATATCGATCTTTGATATACCTCAATACCGTCGACGATATGCGTACCTGACGATCTTTCTTTGCAACCAATTTCGAGTCGTGCGACTGATGCTATTGTCCGAACTGGATATACCATAATTCCATTCGATTCAATCTAAGATCAAGTTCGATCGCTATTCCTCGAGCTAGTTTCAATATCGTTCTCCAAACTCAAGTCATATTTCTTTTGAATCAATCCGAAATCGTACGCGCAATCCTCTAAGCTTCCTCGATCAAGACCATTCATTTTCATTCATCGTTCCGAACCATTTTCTAACTCGCGTTGCCCATTGACAAGTTGTCCAGCGACATCTCGTTCGGAACTTTTGAAGTCACGGCCAACTAAGCGTGACACGTTCTAAGGCTTTGCGCGATCGCATCGCTTGCCGACATACTCGTACGATCCGTAAATCCTTTAGTCACGCTCGAACAATTTCTATGACTCCATACACCACTCAGGGTTCGAGCCACTCGACTAGTCGTCGACACTCATTCTTATTCTTCACCGAACCTATCACATACACCACTCGAATTCGAGCCATACGACCTAGTCCTCAATCACGTTCGCGTCATGCGCTAAGACATCCTTCGGATTCGTTCGACGAATCTCTAGCGTAATCGCTCACGTCGCCTTGACGTACTAAGTCGTTCGCACAAATCCTCAAAATCCAAGCCAATCTTTTCGGGTACGCCTAAGCGTTAACTCGATAGCGTTCCTTTCGATAGACACTCAAAGTGTATCTCCGTTCCCGATCGAGCGATACTTGATATCGCTCGTAACCCGATTGCACCCAAAAGTCGAGGTGCGCGACACGCAGACTAAGTTGTGCCGCATAACCATCCCGTGCGGACTATATTCAAGTTTGCACGCTCACTTGCTAGGTCGACGTAAGACTAGTCAGGCACACACGCGACGTGTTAACTTAGCATGTGTTCTCTATCGAGTCAAGTTTAACATCGTTCGGCATTGTTAGCGTAAGGTTATTCAAGCACGCCTTACGTTTGCTAACTTCTAGCATTTTAGTTTTCCTTCGACTCAAGTCTGTCGTGGTTTGGCACAATGGCCTTCGTCTATCGATCCCGTTCAACCGAGTACCCGTACGAGCTTTTGAAAATATTTAGACTTATTGTATGGAACATCCCAAGGCACAACGAGAGAGAGGGTACACTTCTTTTTTCCACGATAAGCTTTCAAAACTGAGAAATCGACGTAAAGTCCAAGGACATAAAGTCGTGCTCTGATACCAATCTGTCACGCCCCGCTCCCGTAGGAGCGATCGTCCTCGCTAAGGCGTGATGCCGCACGGGCCTAGGTTGCGCCCGTGTAAGGCCAAGTTCAGAAACGGCCGATTCGAGCTAGGCCACAGAGTCGCACAGAGTGTCCTCATTTGCAGCAAAAGTAAATAAACACGAATTGAAGGGAATTCAAACTCTTTATTGATATTCAAGAAGTTTACAAGCGGCGTTAGGCCAAGTTTACAAGTCACTCAAGCTCTCCCTCTCTCTCTGAAATATAAAAGGGCGTGCCAAGTGGCTTACAACATAGAATGATTCATGGCGATATTCCGATACATTATGTCCTGTATAGGGTGCTTCAGCTTCTTGCAACGTCCCAAGGCCCCGGAGATTGGCTCCGCGCCTTAACACGTTCGATGGAAGCTTCGCACCTGCCGGCGTCTCCTGCATCCTGCAAGCAGACTGTGGGGTTATCAGTACATTGTTATGCACTGGTGGGGAGGCTAGCTCGCCCACAATGCTATTATTACCAAACACGATCCATTTACTTTTGTTCATATCTATCATTCATTGTCTTTCTAATCTTGTCTTAGGATCAATTTCATGGCATATGTCATAACCTATCCGTGTTGCCAAATTCAAGTGTCGTATGGAAATACATGTACGACTTACCCATACTTACCGTCCGGCCTTCCCTGTCGTATGTAAACCAAGTTAATCAACAATTCATAAGAAAATAACTTAACGTGTCTCATGTAACTTTCAATAACAAGGGCGTGTCCCTGCCTCGGGTCCTAGCACGTCGTGGGCATGTTATCTAACTCATTTGTATGAAGCACTCTTTGTTATTTGGTGTGATACGTTTCAAGCCGTTCAGTAGGCGCTTGTTCATTTAACTTAGACTACTTTGATTTCAATGCAAGGACTTGCACGTGGATAGCCACCAGCAAAGTCTACTTAATCTATATGCACCGGTCGCTGGCTTTACAAGTCATTTTGGACATTTCTCCTTGGTATTTCTCAACTTAGCATAGGGTGATGGCTGGTATACCCCGTTAAGTCTCTTGAAATACCCTGCACTTACGTCTCCCGGTGCCCAAGCCCGCACCCAGGCAGCCCGTAAGCCCCGACTTTTGATTCCGCCTAGGTCGGCCACGGTATACTCCACACAACGCCCGTGCCGTAGAATCACTGCACGACCACGGTATTCTCCTCCATCGCCCGTGCCATTTGTCCACGACCATTTCGTATTATCTTGACATTTTAAATTTAGCGGCTATCTCTGAGCCGTAGGCTAACCCCTAGTCATAACGCGTTATCGACCAGGTTGGCGTCCGTGCAGCGCGGGTAGCGAGCCCCGTTGCACGTGCCCGTCATACCTGTCGCTAACTATTCTTTTCTTTCTTATCTTTCATGTATTCTTTCTTTTCTTTTTTTCTTTCACTTGTTCGTTCGTTCATTGATTCATTCACGTATTCATTCATTCGTTCATTTATTCGTTGATTCATTCATTCACGCATTACGCAACTCCCAGTGTGGGAGTTGCCTTGGCGACACATCGGTCCCATAGCCCTTCAATGTTGCTACAATCTACTCGGAACGACTATGTTGATAGTCTTCCCGTTTCATTGTTGTAATCCATTCATTATTTTATTGTTGAACGTGTAAGGGACTTGAATGTAAGCTTGTGCCGTAGCACGAGCATGGAGCGCGGTACTAGAGTTCTCATATTTTTCATGTTCCTTTCCATATTCTATACAAGCATACAAGGTGGGATTAATCCCTTAGCTAGGTGCGTTGAGTCATTTATTAACATGTACGATGTTATCGCCTAGCGATTCTCGTGATAGTGTCCACATTGTTAAGTGTCTAGGCTAAGCAAAGACGGGTTCATCGGAGCCACCCACCTTAGCGATGTTCGCATCGGCCGAGCGATACTCCGAGAACGCCTTTGAAAGTCTAAGTCTGGATTCATCTTGACGGGCCAATGTAAGCCTTGCATCGATTCTTCATCAGGTCGATGCCAACTCTTCGGGTCGACGGCTCGTTTGAGTCGTTGTACTTACCGTTTGAATCGGCATTCCGCTAGGGCGGAACAGGTCGTTACACCCGCCTCGGTCGGGCCAGGCTGGGCCGGCGCGGCCCAACGCAGCAGCTGCAAACAGCAGCAGTTGGTCGACCGGATTGGTACGTGGCCGCGCGTACGGGCGTCGTCGCCGCCGGCGTGGCCGCCGAGGTCGGCGAGGCCGACCCCCACTTAGCCGGGTGCACCCCCGGGGAAGGCCCCGTGGCCGCCATTCTTCTCTCCGACGTGTATCGAAGGCGATTCGTGCATTTCGCACGAATTCCCGTCGTGACGCGCGCGGAATCAAGTCCGTTTTGGCGCCCCGTCGCAGCAACTTCGTGCATGATTTTCGAGAAATCCGACCGTTGGATCGCTGATTTCTTCACTCCATCACAATTTCGGTATATCCACCTTCACTCCTGTCAATTTTCGTCCGTTAATTTTATCGTTTGATACATCAAAACCGGCCACCAAGTTGACCATTTAAATTGTATAAATTTTGGACAGTTTTGCGGAGTCAACCTCGTCAGCTTGTACCTCCTCCACCGCAGCTCCATTTGGCATGCTACCAGTTCCTGTGCGAAGCTGGTATAACCCTCTTGCAATCCCTCCAGTTTTGTTTCATTGTGAGCTTGTTTGATTGGTTGAATTCGACGCCAAAGATGGCCGTCCGAATTCGTAATTTCCAACTTGTAAAAATCCATTTTTGAACACGGGACTCCAGATTTCATTTCTGACACCACCAGAAGACTCGTGGTATCGTTCTGGCATGTTTTCATATAAAATTTGTTAGATTTGGAGGACGTGGGCCCTGGCACGCATTTCGGTACAAAGTGGGTCCCACAGTCCGGGTCAACGGAACTTTTTGACGCCGGCTCATCGGAATCCAATTCCGGATATACCGTTGAGTTTGTATCGTCATTCTGGACTCGTTGACATATAATTTGCTAGGTTTTGATGGACATTGGATCTAGCACGCATTTCGGTGCAAGTCGGATACCAATATCCGGATCAACAGGTCATTTTGAGATCGGCTTATCGGAATCCAATTCCGGATACACCGTTGAGTTCGTATCGTCATTCTGGACTCGTTGATATATAGTTTGCTGAGTTTTGAGAATATTGGCTCTGGCACGTATTTCCGTGCAAACCAGAATTCCAAGTTCTGGTCAACGGACCAAATTGAGATCGGATCAACGGAATCCAATTCTGGATATACCGTTGGGTTCGTATCGTCATTCTGGTTTCGTGGACATATAATTTGTTATATTTTATAGACTTGTTTTCTTGCACGTTTTTTGGTGCAAAACGGCTCCGACACGGATACCGTTTTTGACCATTCTGGACACGTTGGCGATGTTTATTTCATCATCTGACAATGTTTATAGATAGTTTCTCCATGTATCACCTTTTATTAATAATTAATTCTTATAATATTCGTATTTCGGGATTAGTACAACGGAACTGAGATCAGTCAATTCCAGTGAGCTCACATCGCTGAAATTGGCAAGACGGACACGTGGATCACTATTATAAGATTATTAACTTTACCGTTAATCATCTTATCTCGATTTACGTGTCATAAGTTTCGACGTACGAATAACGAAGTACACTTTATATCTTTAATAATTAGACTAGAATTGACCCTGTTTGACCAAGTTGACCAGTTGACCAAAGTCAATTGTAAGTCAACACTTGACCTAGTTTGACTAGATTATTGACCGGAGTTGACCTAGAGTTGATTTGACTTAGAAGAACCTAAGATAATGTAGATTTCTTGTAGAGATTCATTTATTACAACTTGAACACCTTGTAACCTGTGTTGCTTTAAATAGGACTATGTGGCTTCAGTTGGACCCCTATACCTATCAGCTGTTCAGGTTATCAGGCGAGTACATTCTCTGATCATTTCATATCCTGCTTAGAATTATTTTCCTGCTTTAAATTACTTTACTTGATACTGTCACGTTGGTCACACGGATTAGTACTATATGGATCCCTTCTTGAGATGTTATCCCCTCAGGGAGCATCGGATACTTCATGTTCTGTCACGACCCGGTCCCAATTTCTTGGGTCGAATCGGATCATGCCCAGCCTGCACCGTTGTTGAGACGGTGGCAGTAAGTTGTATCCATTCGCAGGTAATATCAACAACACAATAATTGCCACAATTTATTATTCCGAATTTAAAAACTTTTACAATGAAATGAAAGATACAACTTAAAACCATTTTCTACATACATCATGAAGAAAATGAAACTTTAGGCATACAGCTCATCAGTCTCGAAATCATCGTCCTCTAGTTGGGACCTCAGGAAATATCACGGAACAAAGCCTCATCAGTGATACCTAAAAATGTTGGGTCTCCAGTCAGGAGGGAGCAAAGTACAATTCATGCTAATTTGACAATTGAAATAATAATAGAATTATGCACTTTTAAACAGTTTTGAAAATCAACTAAGCAGTTACAGTTTTAAAACAGTTACAGTTATGTTATGTGAATAGGCAATAAAATATGACCGGCTTGGGTTTGTTACAGTAAAGGATATAAAATTTGTTACAGTATGGTCATACTCATTACACTATTCCCCCAGTCCCCAATAGTTACAGTAGTTACAGTCAATGCTCTCAAAGAGAGTTCCGTGTTGTATCGTGGTTTAAACTTGCAATAAAACGATTACTATATAACTGTAAATTAACACAAAAATGTACTTGCCTCAGGTTTGACTGGACTAGAAAGGTTGATACGTCGGGATGGAAGTTCAGACTCTTCCGCGAAATCCTACATTCGATAAGCTGTCTCAGAAACCAAGAATCGCCAATGCTAACTAAGCTAGTTGCACATCTCTAAACTGTTCCCTAGTCAATTTTAAATCTTTTAATTAGCTAACACAAGCAAAACGAGATTATTAGTGCGTTGTAATTATGAAACATCAATTTATATTTAATTCTGGAAAAACTTGCATTTATCAATTTATTCGGAAAACTTGGTATTTATATTTATATATAAAAATACATTTTTCTTTTAAATGAGAAAAACGTGAAGTTCTAAAATTGCTATAATTATTATTAATAATCCTAAATTATGCGTCTGCGCCATAACCAAAAAATCCAAAAACTACAGTTACTAATTATTACAAATTTGCAGAAAAGTAAATGGGCTTATGCCCTTACAGGCCAATGAATTAAAATAAGAAGAAAACTTGTTAGTCCTGTAATCTTCCTACAAATTAATTATAAATAAACTAATAATTTAAATTAAAATAATTATAATAGTGAGTCTCAGATATTGGTCCAATCGTTATATAGGCTAATGCCTCAACGTCCGGGCGAAACCGGTTTCGTTGGCACTTAGCCAGGCCCATTGACCAATTACGGTCGTCGCCCAAAATCAAAAATATTAATATTTTTCCGAAAACTATTTTAAAATCATTTTAAAATATAACTAAATTTTTTGGAAAATTCGACAGCATTTTCTCTATTTTTGGTCAACCCAAAAACTGGGAAAGTGCGCCATAATTTCCTGCAAATAATCACAAACCAGGGGAACCCAAATATATATATATAAACACATCCATAAATCATTTTCGACTGTTATTCAGAGAACCCGAACCACTTCAGAACTCCCGAAAACCATTCCAAAACATTTCCAAAATTTCAGAATAATTCCAACCATTGGAAACTTTTTCGAAAGTTTCCAAAACAAACAGAACTATGCAAAAATCCACAAAATAAAATCCAACAATGGTTCCGAAAATTCCCGGAACCAAACACGTAATCGAAAACTGAATTTTCGAAGAAATTCGCGGACCAAATTATCATCATAGACTATGACAAGGGACGAACTACTATGATTACCAGAGATTACCCAAGTTGACGGAATCCGAAGGGTTGCCTCTGACTCGGAACACGCCTCGCCGGAGTTCGGCTGCGTGTACAGCACCCAATGTAAAACCCCTAAATATCTACTATTTTTTTATTTTTTTTATTTCAAATTTGGTACCGATTTAAATTTTTTTGTATTGTACGGCGTATAGTCGTATTATACGTCGCGCACGAAATTTTATTCTTGCTCGACGAGTGCGAATATGTACGAGCGTACATATTTTAGAAAAATATTTTATTTATTATTTTATAGTTTCTAAATAATATATGCAATAATTATTTTACTATCTTACCAAGTTGTTATTTTATTTACCGAAGCCTTCATTTATGCAATTATTAAAAATGATTAATATTTTTATTATACTAGAAAAACATAGTTACGAAAATATTATTTGTATACATATATATTGATAATTATTTATTGGTTTATTTTAAATAATGTAATTTTCGAAATTAATTATTATAGTATTTTTGGAAAACATATTTTGAAATTATTGTGAAGATTTAAATGTTGATTTGATTCCATGGATACATATTAGTAAACTAATATCTATATTTGAAATCGATTTGATTTTTAAACCAAGAATTTAATTGGATTTAAAATTTCATTTATATTGTAGTTGGATTTGGATTGAATTTAATTGATTGATTTTAATTAAATAGATGATTATCTACTTGGATTTTAAATTCTCCTAATCCTATCCAAATTGGGAATTTCCACATCCTATAAATAGGCAGGTACTCCTCCAACCTTTTTATTATTTTCTCCACAAATTCTTCCACAAATTCCTCCACATAAATATTTTCCTCAACCCAATGGTGCGTGTCCCGTGTCCGTGTTCCATCGTCCAATTCTTATTCCATATTTTTACAATTACAAATTCTTCTCCTCCGTGTCGACAATCCCGACACGCCAAATATTAAATCCCTAAATCCTACTCCTGATCTCTAGCCAACACCATCACCCTCGTCATCGTCATCGCCACCACTGCAACCATCCTCTCCATGCCGCCAACCCCGTTCAACCTCCATCCCCGGCCAAGCCACCCCGTCTTCTCCACCACAGATCCCTGTACCCGACTCCCGACCCCTCGACCATCAACACCAGCACCCATCCAGCCCCTACCCCGGCCTGAACAATACCACCCGTCCACCACGGACCACCACTTGGCCGACCACCATCTCCGCCATCACCGCACCACCACCACGGAAGGACCCATCGAACCCATTGCCACCAAAAACCCAGACCACCGTCACCCCGACCACCCCGGTCGTCCCCGATAAACCAACCACCGCCACCAGAAATTGCCAACACCCAAATTAAACACACAAAACAAATTTCCAGAAATTACCTGGCTGTGCTCGACCAGACCTTCCTCGACGCCGTGCCGAATAACCGCCGCCGTGCGCCACCGTGCCCCGACCGCCTGTGAGCCGGGCCCCCTTGCTGCCCAGACTCCGCGCCCTGTGCGTGTTTGCCTAGATCCGCCGGCGCCTCCCCTTTCCTCCGGCACCGCCTAGCCTTCGTCGGCCGCCGACCTTTCCTCCTTCCGATCCCAACATCCTCCTTCTTGTAGCCGACGAGCACCGTCGCGCCTTAGATCCTCGTGCGCCGCCCTTGCCGTCAGGCCACCGCCCGCAGGAGAAGCGCCCAGCCTCCGCAACCCCCTCGTTGCGCCGCCGCCCGGCGACCAATCCACCCTCCGCCTTCCTCTCGACCCCCTCGATTTCTTCTCACCATGCCCCTCCGTCGCGTCACCGTCCTCGCCTCCGGTCGTCGTCGAACCGCCGGTGAGAACCACCCCCTTCCCCCTCCGATTTCCCGACCCTCTCAATCCTCTCCCCCTCTTTTTCCTATTGTGGAACAGCAGCCCCTTTGTGGGTTTTACTTTTTTGATGTTTTTTTTTTCGTTTTCATTCAGCTTTGTTTATTATTATTATTATTATTATTATTATTATTATTATTATTATTATTATTATTATTATTATTATTATTTTATTATCAGATTTATTATCATTTTATGGTATGAGTATTTTATCCTATTTATTATTATTAAAATTATTATTAATGTTATTATTATTATTACTGTTATTATTGTTATCATTATTATTAGTTAACAACTGATTTCTTCTTTCACATAGTTATTTTTAACAATATTGTATATATGTAGAATATATTTTAGGATATGTTTTGTATATATGTAGAATATATTTTGGGTTGAGTCCTATATTTTTACTAATATGGGTAGAGTTATTTTCACAATATTTTCTAAACTTATAGATAATTATTCCTTGCAATTAATTTAGGTTTTACATCACAAAAAGATAAGTGCAATTTATAAAGGAGTTTATATAAAGTGTTTTCTATATGGATTTTTATATATAAGAATTTTTAAAAGGTATTTATACATAAGTATTTTGATACTGGGCCTTGGCCCTACATATGTGCTAAATCTGCTATGTAATTCTAAAAAGTAGATTGCTATATTAAAAATGGTTTCCTAAGAATATTTATCCAAGGTATTTATATTGTCTTTGGGCAAAACATTTTTTTACGATTTCTTGACTTTTAAAGTATATATATATTTTTTTATATGCTTTTCACGACATATAAAAGAAAACCATTTTTTGTATTTAATTACTTCTCTAAAAATCTAATATATTTATTATTATCACCTATTTTTCTTTGTTTTTCCTCCTTTCCATGACCAAATCCCATTATTATTATTCCTTCACCAAATTCGTACCACCTTATGTCTACCTTAACTAACTTGACCGTCCTGGACCCAATGGAACTGTCCGTGTCACCATCCGAGGTCTCCTTGTACAGTTGTTGTACCAAAGTTGCAGATCGTGCCACCTTGATCATCGCAGCGCACCAGACGTCCTACCAGGCAAGACACCTTGCCATTAGCTGTTTAATTATTTTTAGCTCATATTTCATGCATGTCTATTATTTTCTTTATAAACTGTGATACATGGCATAACTGTTCTTTTATATTTCCTGCTGTGTATTATTTTTCTTACAAATTAAACCTAGATTTAAGGGACCACCTTGTGTGTCGCATTCATTGGCCTTGACACGTTGTAAACACGAAGTTGTGTGTCGCATGTAGAACACGGAAGTGCGTGATTGGCTGGCCACCAGTACGTACAAGCCGTGCGATAGGAATAACCGCTAATAGAGGTTGCATGCTAGTTTGACTTAGCGGTTATAGAGGTTAATGTTGTGGATACAACATAATAGGCATTGGGCGGGGAGGACAATTCCTTAGCGTATGGGCTTCGATGCACTTTTCCTTGTGACCCGGACTCTCCGCTGGAGATACGGGGTTGATGACCCAAGATTACTGACGGCCACTGACGATTCTGCGGAACATCATGCTCTTCCTGCTGGGACCTCTGGTGCCCAAAGGGGGACTACGCCGATCCTATTCAGCCAGGGCCCATGCGTAGGAAGGATTGTTCTTAACAATATTTCACTTAGAATGGTAGGCTACCCTATCCATTAGATACGAGTACTTTTGGTTTGGGTACTTGTATCTGACCGTGACTTGGAACAATAACTTGTCGCGGATTAGTTCGTCACATCTTGTCCTTGTTTGGTTGTAGGTGTGACTTACTACTTCGATGAGAAGGTATTGAACCTTGTTGGGGTCCGGATACCATATCGGATTCTTAGCATGGAAAGATACGTCGTCGTGAAATAGTTTACCATCTCCTGTCCTTGTTTGGTTGGGGGGATGGTACGCTCGTTCAGTAGGTGTGTATTGGACCATGTTATAAATTCGATTGACTTATTTATTGAGCAATATTTATTCAGTTTATATGGCATGCTATTATGTGTCTTGTTACGTCCCTCTGAGGACCTGGTTGTCTTGCCAGGTGTGTGCTATTGTCTTTCGCAGGTGCTTTCGCTCTAGCCATGATCTTCGCTATTTCTTCGAGGATGATTGCATTTGGATCGTCTTCGCTTCGCTCGCCGCTCATTTCATTTCCCATGTATTTTATTTTCCTTATTTTGTTGGTAGTGGATTTGTCTCCGCCCAACATATTGTATCAAGACAAATTTATTCTCATTATATGATCTTTTATTCATTTATTCTGTGTGGATGAGATTAGTTGTGGTTTTACTGCATTTTACAGCTTATGTATTTATACGAGGCTTTCATATATTGGAGTATACTTCGTATGAATACAGCTGGCATGTCTACGTTCCTAGTCCTACGTATTTTGGGACTGGGGCGTTACACCCAAGCTTGGAAAAAACAACAGTGGGGTTCCGCGGAACAGCACCAGAGAACGGAGAAAATTCCAGAAGAGGAATCAGAAACTCGGAGAAGCATTGCGGAGCTCGGGAAGCTCTGGCCCGAAGGGACAGTGCCGAAAAAACCACGCAGAGAGTGGTCCTGGTCGGGATCGACCTGAAGACTCGCGGGCGGAGCCGAGCAGGGGCACGGAAGGCCGGGGAAAAATCTGGTCGGGGCACGAGGCTGCGGGGACCAGCCGCCAGGGACCTAGGGCACGGGGCGGCCTGGCGGGAACAGCGCGTGGGCTAGAGCGGCGCCTGGCTCGCGGGAACTGGCGACGAGGGGTCGACCTGGAGGGCCGCACAGGGGAGCCGCGTGGGTCGGGGCTGCCGGGATCGGCGGCGGACGACGGCGGCGGTATGGCAGGGGATGATCTGTCCAGAGGGGTCAGATCGGGTGGGGGATCGCCGGAATAAATTTGGGAAAAGTTAGGTTAGAGAAGAATGGGGAAGAATAATGGTTTGTGGTGATGGAGAATAGTGAGTAGGGGTTTTATAGTAAAGGGAAGAGTGGTGGTTACCTAGAGAGAAGGTGAACGGGCAGCCGGGAGGTGGACGGGCACCGATTTCCGGCGGTTCGGGAAATGGGGAGTCGACCATAACAGAATTCTTCTCGGTTCTCAACCGAAAAACCAACAGAGGAATATGGAAATGAGAATAACATTCTCTCACCATCTCAAATGTTAAAGAGGGCTTAATGGGTTAATAAGTTAAAGGGTAAAACCCATTTGGCTTAAGGCTTTAAAGGTTTATGTTGGATTAATGGGCCTGAATGAATGGGCTTCAATAATTGACTTTAAGAAAATAAGGAATGGGCTAAATATTAAATCATTCTCTTGATAAGCAAATATTTGTAACTCTTTAAAAAAAAAAAAAATTTAGGTTCTGAGTTGAGTTCGGGTCTGGGCCAGGAAATCAAAAAGTCCAAGTTCAATTTCTTTGAGAACAATTTTACATTTTAACTGATAATAATTAATTTAACTAACACATATTTAAATAATAATTACTGGAGAAATTGCGGGTTTCACAACCTTCCCTCCTTAGAAAATTTCGTCCTCGAAATTTAAAGAGTAGGGTGGGAATTATCTCAGGTCAAGTTGGTACGAGTACTGCACCCGTAACTCAGGTCCAACAATAAGAATTTCTAAGGCAGTCGTGGATGAGACGGTTTAGGGACAAGTTTCATTTATGATATCATCCTTGCAGAAAATACAAAAGCGTACCAAAGTACACGAGGTTGATCAGACCATCATGCACCGGTCCTGATTATACAATATATTAGTGGGTGCACCCAATAAAATACTGTCATGATCAAGCTTGATAAAAATAGCTTGCAAAACTAGGCTAACTTAGCAGCATCAATCAAATTTAGAACGAAAAGATAAGAAATAGGAGTTATGTGATGGCTCAAATTTTCTGTTCTTCTTCTCACCTCTGACTACGCTTGCTACTGGTTTCTCTGGCACTGAAAGGCTGAGTCCAATCTTCAGCTCTGAATTATCCAAAATGTGACTCGGATCCGGAATGTAGCGTCTGAGCTGTGATATGTAGAAGACGTTGTGCACACTCTCAAGATTAGCTGGTAGAGCTAACCGGTATGCTACTACTCCAACTCGTCTCAAAACTTCAAATGGCCGCTGACCTGGGGCTCAATTTTTCCTGCTCTACCAAAACTGATCGTTCATCTGATATGAGAAATCGTCACAAAGACACTATCTTTCTCTTCAAACTCCAGTGGTCGACGACTGCTATCTGCCCCATGCTTATGTCTGTCTTGGACAATCCTGAGCTTGTCTCTAATTACCTTCACCTTCTCTGCTGTATTAGTCACCATCTCGGGTCCCAGCAATATTCTTTTTCTACTTCGTCCATGCAAGTGATGTATGGCAATGACGTCCATAGAGTGCTTCAAATGGTGTTATACAAATTCCAGTTTGGTAGCTGTTATTGTAAGAGAACTCTACCAAATGCAATTGGTCTTTCCAAGACCCTCCAAATTCCAAGACACAAAATCTCAATATATCTTCAAGCGTCTGGATTGGCCTCTATGATTGCTCGTCCCTCGGTACTCCATGAATCCGGTAGATGTGCCTCTCGTACAATGCTGCCAACTTCTTAGTGGATAAACCAACTTTGAAAGGAATAAAGTGAGCTGACTTAGTCAGTTGGTCCACAATAATCCAAATGGTGTTCTTCCCTCCTTGGAATCAAGGCAATCCTGACACATAGTCCATCGTTATGTGCTCCTACTTCCGGTCCGGAATGTCCAACGACTGTAGAAGTCCTGCGGGTCTCTGTCGGCTAGCCTTCACTTGTTAACAAATTAAACATCTAACCTCAATTCTGAATACATCCTTCATTATTTCATACTACCCAACAATAGTACGCATATCCCGATACGTCTTGCTAGAATGTATGGAATACTGGTGCGCTTCTTGCATTAGCTTGTTCCTCAGTTTGTCAGATAGTACACAAAGCCTTGTACCATTCTTCAGAGCTCCATTATTGGCGATTCCTGCCAACACTTGATCTCTAAGTTTGCAAAGTGTCTCGTCTTGAAACTGAGTCTCCTTGACTTTGTCCATCAGACTCGAGCTCATTTGTAACTTCATCAACACTGAATCAGCATCCAGCTTCTTCCTTCCATCTCCAGGTAGTATATCCTCCAGTCCAAACTTCTCGATGTCTTCTAGCAGGTGCTGGTCCTTGGTCAAAACATCACCATATGATATCGACTAAATGCATCAGTGACCTCATTTGCCTTACCTGAATGGTACTGCAGGTCGATGTCGAAATCTTTCATCTGCTTCAGCCATCTTCTTAGTCTCTTATTCAACCCCTTCTTAGAGAAAACATATTTTAGACTTTTGGAATCTGTAAATATTTTCACTTTCTTTCCATAGAGGTAGTACTTCCATAACTTCAAAACAAAGATAATTGCTGCAAGTTCCAAATTATGTGTGGGATAGTTCTTTTTATGAGTCTGTAATTGCCTAGATATGTAAACAATTATTTTCCCATGTTATTGAAGAATGCAACCCAGTCCTTTATCAGAGGCATCATTGTAGATTGAGAATCTACCGGTCCTGCGGGTAGCGCTAGTATCGGTGCTGTCTCTTTTCAGTTCCTCAAATGATGCCTGGCAAGCATTCCGTCCATATGAACTCTTCATTCTTCCTTGTGAGCTTCGTCATTGGCTCAGCGATCTTGGCAAAATTCTTCACAACTTCCGGTAGTAGTCAGCCAAGTCCAAGAATTTCAGCAACTGAACTTGGGGTAGTCCACTTCTCAATAGTAGTTATCTTCTTATGATCTACCGAAATTCCTTCTCTTGTGATAACATGGCCAAAAATCCACCTTGTCTAAGAAAATCTACATTCAGATAGCTTTATCATTTCTTCTTCCTTAAAGTTCCCAGAACTTTCCTCATGTGCTTTTCATGCTTTTCTTCAGTTCTTTGAGTATATCAGAATGTCACCAATGAAGATGACAACAAAACTTATCCAAATACTCATGAAAGACTCTGTTTATGAGATTCATAAACACAGTAGAAGCATTTGTCAGTCCAAACGACATGACCAAGAATTCGAACTACCCATACTTGGTGTTGAATGTCGTCTTGGGAATGTCCTCTTTCCTGACCTTGATCTAATGGTGATCAGATCTTAAGTCAATCTTCGAAAACACCTTAACTTCACTCAAATTGATCAAACAGATCATCAATCAAGAAAAAGGTACTTGTTCTTTAGTGTCCGATAGTCGACGCACATCCGTATTGTTCCATCCTTCTTGGGCACAAACAAGATAGGTGTTCCCTAGGGTGAAGTTCCATCTTGGATAAATCTTAGAGCCTTCATTGATCTGGTCCTTCATTTTCTTAGCCTCCTTCGGGTTGACTCTATAGCGTCCCTTAGAGATAGGGGAGAGCCGGGGACTAGGTTAATGATGAATTCTATGTCTTGATCTAGGGTAATCCGGGAAGACTATCAGGGAAGACATCTACCATAAAGGTGTAACTAAAAATTTTATTCATGTGGAGAATTACAGCAAAAAAAAACTCTCATGATAGATCTAAGGACATCCTGTTACAACTTCTTACAACAATAGATAATGCTATTCAGCAGTCCTAAGTATTAATCTTCATGGCTCTGGCTCTTGCTGGCTCTTGCATGAGTAGTCTCCAATTTCTTCATCTTCTATGATCCTCAAGTCTACATCATGCCTTCCTGTAGTGGGTGTAGGAGGCAAGATCTGCTGGATGGGAAGAGAGTCCCTAGGTTGCGGCATAATAGGTATAAGTGGGATAGGTGCTCTGGTACGATGGAAAGATAAGGGGCAATCTTTTATCCGATGTTCAGCAGATCCACATACCAAACATTTCCCCAATCTCTTGCGACAAACGTTGGCTTGGTGACCAAGCCTTTTACAGTAGTCACAAACCAATAGCTTCTTATGATATGACTGCCGGATAGTAGGGCCCAAACATCTTCCAGATTCAGGGATATCCCTCCTATGACGAGGTTCCACTCCAACTCGGTTCAAGATAGCTAAGGCTACATCATTGACGTTCTTCATGACTTCTATCGTGATATCCATCTGTTCCTGCTGGGCTTCAGCTTGAGCCTTCTGGGACTCCATGATTTCTTGAAACAGGGCAACCATTAGGGAGGTGTTCGCTGGTACTGGTGGAGCAACAGGAATGGGTACTTCTCCAAGGAAATGCAACTCAGTTTGAGAAGAGGTAGGAATTGCCAGTGTAGTAAAAACTTCACTGGATGCATTATGGGGACGGTCAATTAGCTGCGAGGGAATAAACCCTGGACTTGGTTGAGGAGGTGGGGTGTGATCCGGAGATGACACCTCATCGCCAGCAGGATTGGTCTTGTCAGTGGCCATTCTCTGGAAGGTTTAGGATGCACACATAAGCAAGGTAGCCTACCAGTCTATAATCAAACAAAAATATTTAATATATATATATATCAATCCTATGTTGTGGCAATTTGATGTTCTAGTGTTCTAATTGTTTCTAAGTTGGTTCTCCTAAGTTGTTGATTAGACCTGCATGGGCCACCACTAAAAATATGTCACGACCCGGTCCCAATTTCTTGGGTCGAATCGGATCATGTCCAGCCTGCACCGTTGTTGAGACGGTGGCAGTAAGCTGTATCCATTCGCAGGTAATATCAACAACACAATAATTGCCACAATTTATTATTCCGAATTTAAAAACTTTTACAATGAAATGAAAGATACAACTTAAAAACATTTTCTACATACATCATGAAGAAAATGAAACTTTAGGCAAACAGCTCATCAGTCTCGAAATCAACGTCCTCTAGTTGGGACCTCGGGAAATATCACGAAATAAAGCCTCATCAGTGATACCTAAAAATATTGGGTCTCCCGTCAGGAGTGAGCAAAGTATAATTCATGCTAATTTGACAATTGAAATAATAATAGAATTATGCACTTTTAAACAGTTTTGAAAATCAACTAAGCAGTTACAGTTTTAAAACAGTTACAGTTCTGTGATGTGAATAGGCAATAAAATATGACCGGCTTGGGTTTGTTACAGTAAAGGATATGGAATTTGTTACAGTATGGTCATACTCATTACACTATTCTCCCAGTCCCCAATAGTTACAGTAGTTACAGTCAATGCTCTCAAAGAGAGTTCCGTGTTGTATCGTGGTTTAAACTTGCAATAAAACGATTACTATATAATTGTAAACTAACACAAAAATGTACTTGCCTCAGGTTTGACTGGACTAGAAAGGTTGATACGTCGGGATGGAAGTTCAGACTCTTCCGCGAAATCCTACATTCGATAAGCTGTCTCAGAAACCAAGAATCGCCAATGCTAACTAAGCTAGTTCTACATCTCTAAACTGTTCCTTAGTCAATTTTAAATCTTTTAATTAGCTAACACAAGCAAAACGCGATTATTAGTGCGTTGTAATTATGAAACATCAATTTATATTTAATTCTGGAAAAACTTGCATTTATCAATTTATTCGAAAAACTTGGTATTTATATTTATATATAAAAATATAATTTTCTTTTAAATGAGAAAAACGTGAAGTTCTAAAATTGCTATAATTATTATTAATAATCCTAAATTATGCGTCTGCACCATAACCAGAAAATCCAAAAACTACAGTTACTAATTATTGTAAATTTGCAGAAAAGTAAATGGGCTTATGCCCTTACAGGCCAATGAATTAAAATAAGAAGAAAACTTGTTAGTCCTGTAATCTTCCTACAAATTAATTATAAATAAACTAATAATTTAAATTAAAATAATTATAATAGTGAGTCTCAGATATTGTTTCAATCGTTATATAGGCTAATGCCTCAACATCCGGGCGAAACCGGTTTCGTTTACACTTAACCAGGCCCATTGACCAATTATGGTCGTCGCCCAAAATCGAAAATATTAATATTTTTCCGAAAACAATTTTAAAATCATTTTAAAATATAACTAAATTTTTTGGAAAATCCAGCAGCATTTCCTCTATTTTTGGTCAACCCAAAAACTGGGAAAGTGCGCAATGATTTCCTGCAAATAATCCCAAACCAGGGGAACCCAAATCACGTCCCGCTTCCCGGATGGAAGGGTGACGTCATAAACACATCCCCAGGCTACGCGCCGAAATTCGCGATTGTCGTCCGTAATCATCAGCAGAATGGAAAATACAAGAAATTCTCATGGCATTAAAATATAGTGTAGCTATATTACAGGGAACTTTTCCAATAATACTATTACAGGCGATTACAGAGGTAAATTTGTAAAATACTACGATACTGCTGGTCATAACTGTAGGTAGTTCAGACAGTTACTCCTCGTTGTAGAGCGGCGATACTTCGGCGGAGGCGTCTTCTTCTCCTTCACCTAGTGAACAAATACTAGGTCGTTTAGAAAACGACGAGCAAGTCCTCGGCCAAGAACGGTGAAAGTTAAACAAAAATAATGAATATGAAGTTTTGAAAAAAATAAAACAAGGAATGCCAAATTGCACTGCTATATATATATATATAAATATATATATATATATCTGCTTTAGAACAACATGAATGAAATCAACGTCCTACTCCATGAATGATAAGATTTTCGAGCTTTCCTTGAGCTTTTAGTAGGAATTGCTTCCTTGAGCAATTAAGGACACTGCCCATTTATAATAGGCAGCGTTGTTTCTAGAGTAAGATTTGAAATTTAATGAGATGCAGTTTTGAGAACAATACTCCAAATAATCCTCTAAATATTTTCCGTGAACAATCCCGTTAACCTGGGATCAGGTTGTGATTTCCGAGCCTCCCTTGGGCTAAAGAGACATCTATTGATGTTACTGTCAAATAGATGAAATTGATTCACGAGCCTCCCTTGGGCTAGTACACCCTAGTCGCAACTAGATGTAATGATTCACGAGATTCATGAAATACTGATCAGCTTTTGTTATTTATGTTACGGGATATCTAGGGATATTCAGTTGTTCTCCCCTCCCAAATGCTTTCAAAAATTTCTGAATGTCAGAAATTAGTCTATCTCCTAAATTTCTCAAAAATTTTGGCAGAGTCTCCTTTGTATTTAGGAGCCCCAAAAATTTACAAAAACATATATATGACAAAAGAGAAATATGGGCTCGTCGACCCCTTCGGTGGAGCAACTCTCAACACCGGAATCACGCAAGTAATAATTGGGCTCGCCGACCCCTTCGGTGGAGCAACTCTCAACACCGGAACCACGCAAGTAAGTAAATGGGCTCGCCGACCCCTTCGATGGAGCAACTCTCAACACCGGAACCACGCAAAATAAAAGAACAAAAGGGATTGGAGATTTTTACCTGAGCAAGCAATAGTTACCTTTTTTTTGGCAATTAGACGGTTTGCGGCTTGCTAGTAGTTTTGCAGTTTGTCAAAATAGAGCAAATATTTATCCAACTATATTAGTTAATATGTAAGACTTTATAACATATAACTATATATATGTATATGTATATATATATCGTATAGATAGTATAAAGAAAATCAAATCAACCAAAACTTTTCAATATCAACATTTTAAATTTTGGTGCATGAAGTAGAAAAATGTAGAAAAGAGACTTATTTCTTAAATATGAACACACAAAATTGAGTACTAAAATAGAGAGAAATACAGGATCCTTTTTTTTACCTTCCCGGCGTGCGGCCCAGCTGTTCAGTTCTTATGTTATGTCAGACTTACCATTAGAGAGTCTCATATGTTCATATGTGTTCGTTTGTTCATGAAGAATTCAAGTTCAATAGTTCGTGTCCACAACTGCGAGTTCAATAATTTATGTCTGCAATTGATTCCTCTATGTGTGTCCAATCGCATATGCACTTATCCGTGATATGTCCCAATTAATGATTCTAGTGTCTAAGTTTAAATTAAATTCCTTTACCTACGTCTATCAAAATTGAACATTTACTAAAATTAAAATTTGCCAAATTTTAAATATCTTGAAGTGGGTTAAATGCTACCAAATTTTAGAATTTGTAATTAACCATAATTATAGATAATTCCATGACTTATGTTCCAAATTATGATAAGATGAAGAGATTAATATCTAGTTATACGACTTTAAATTAATTGACCCATACAAGTTCCAATTCCTAGTATTATCAAAATTATAACATAAAAAGGAAAAAAATTGTATATTTTTTTTAACTAAAAATTTCAGAATTAATGATGACTTCCTATTTATTCAGAATTATCTAGGATGAAAAGAAAATTTATTAGAGAGGAAGGAGGGGAAGAGGACTTGCCTTGGAATGGGAATGACCTAGACTTCTCCTCAAACCCTAAATTGAACCCATTCACAAAACAAATTTTGTTAGCAATTCTAGGTTTAATCTTAAGGAAAGAAAAGATTAGGGAAGGATGAGAATTACCTAGGGCTTTCTTTTCCTCCTTGGAAAATGAAGTGGAAGAAGAAGAGGATGAAGAAGATGGGGTTGGTGGTGATGGCCGGGGAGGGGCGGCTGGGCGCCGACGGCGGGCGGCAGCGGCTGGCGGCGGGCGGTGGCAGGCGGGCGGCGGTAGTGGCAGCGGGCGGTGGCAGCGGCTATTTGGGAGGGGGGGGGGGTCGGGTGTGTGTGTCTTTGTTTTTTTTGTTTTTTTTTTCTTCTCTTTCTTTCTTTTGAGTATGTGTGAGTTTATATAAGGGGGAAAGGTGCTGGTGGTGTTGGGGGTTTGGGTGTGTGAGTGTTTGTGTGTTAGGTTTTGGGGGATTTATGTAGAGGAAAGGGGAGGGTGAGGTGGTGAGGTGTCCCCCCCACATAAATTCCCATGACACATGATCCCTTAGGTTTAGGTTTTTAGGGACACATGGTCCTACCTAGGGTTAGGGTTAGGGCCACATGGTCCTACATAGGGTTTGGGTTAGGGCCACATGTCATGATGATAATTATTAATAATAATAATAATAATAAATCTAATGATAATAATACTAAAAATATAATTATCATAATAATGATGATAATAATAATATTAATAATAAAGGAAAAAAAATAAGAGTATGACAAGTCTACTCCCCTTAGAAAAATTCCGTCCTCGGAATTTGAAATAACCAGTAGAGCAATTGATTACTAACCTGGTTTATGGAATAGATACGGATATTGCCTCCGCATATCTTCTTCCTTCTCCCACGTTGAATCCCCAGGCGAATCCTTGCTCCATGCGACTCGTACTAATGGAATGATCCGATTGCGGAGTACTTTCTCTCTTCGATCCAAGATCCCAACAGGTTTCTGTTCGATCCGTAGTATAGGCCCAACGGTGATTTCTGAATGGTCGAGTATATAGCTCGGATCCGACACATATCTTCGTAATTGGGAAACATGGAATACATTATGAACTCCTTCTAGTGTTGGGGGTAAAGCAAGTCGATATGATACATTTTCTACTTTTTCCAATATGTCGAAGGGTCCAATGTATCTCGGACTCAGTTTTCCTCTGGTCCCAAATCTGATGGTTCCCTTGGTTGGTGAAATCTTCAGAAAAACGTGATCTCCAAGTTGAAATTCCAGTATTCTTCGATGCTTATCAGCCCACATTTTTTGTCTATCCTGGGCTGCTTGCAGGTGACTTCTTATTGTCTTGACTATGTCCACAGTTTGTGTCACCAGTTCTGGCCCTAACAATTGTCTTTCTCCTACGTCGGTCTAACATACCGGCGATATGCATTTTCTACCATATAGTGCTTCAAAAGGGGCCATTTTGATACTATCGTGATAACTGTTGTTATATGAGAATTCCACCAGATGTAGATGGTCATCCCATGCTCCTCCAAAATCTAAAGTACAAGCTCTCAGCATGTCTTCTAGTGTCTGAATAGTTCTTTCAGACTGGCCGTCTGTTTGGGGGTGGTAGGCGGAGCTAAATTTTAATTGAGTGCCAAGATTTTCTTGCAAGCTTTTCCAGAAGTGTAAAGTAAACCGGGTATCTCTATCCGATACTATACTCACTGGTACTCCATGCTGACTGACAATCTGTTTCATGTACATTTCTGCCAGTACCTCTGTTGACTGTCCAACTCGAAAAAGAAGAAAACGAGCGGACTTCGTAAGTCTATCTACAATGACCCAAATAGCATTATTACCCCTTTGGGTCCTAGGCAGTCCTGTCACAAAATCTATTGTGAGATGCTCCCACTTCCATTCTGGTATGGGCAATGGCTGAAGAAGTCCGGCTGTCCTTTGATGCTCTGCTTTCACTTGTTGACAAACGAGACATCTGGATACGAATCTGGCGACTTCTCTCTTCATCCCGTGCTACCAAAACGTCTGTTTCAAATCTTTATACATTTTAGTGCTGCCGGATGAATAGAATATGGTGAGTTATGGGCTTCTGTCATGACCTCCATTCTTAAATCTCCACTAGGCACACATAACCGATCTCCGAATCTTAGCGATCCGTCCGGATGCTTCCTTATCCCGGTCTGGAGCCCTGCTTCTGTTTGTTTCCAAACTTTCTGAAGTTTTGAATCATTTTGTTGGGCTTCCTTAATTCTATCTATTAAGAAAGATTATACTTGTAAGTTTTGCCATATCCCTTCAGTTATCGGGCATATTACTTCAATTCCCATTTTTCTCAAATCCTTAAGGATTTCCTTGGGTGTATTTAAAAAAAAAGCTTCGGGTCTTCTACTTAAGGCATCGGCCACCTTATTAGCCTTGCCCGGGTGATACGTTAATTCCATATCAAAATCTTTCAATAGCTCCAACAATCTCCTTTGTCTCATATTAATCTCCTTTTGTGTGAAGACATACTTTAAGCTCTTGTGATCGGTGTAGATTTTGATTCTTTCTCCGTATAAATAGTGTCTCCATAATTTGAGTGCAAACACCACTGCTACAAGTTCGAGATCATGAGTTGGATAATTTCTTTCATGTGCCTTTAATTGTCTGGATGCATATGCTATGACTCTTCCGTGCTGCATCAGTACACATCCTAGACCCTTTCCTGATGCATCACTATATATCTCATATCCACCCGAACCAGATGGTAATGCCAGTATTGGGGCTGAAATTAATCTTTTCTTTAATTTGTCAAATGCTGCCTGACATTTCTCTGTCCAGTTAAACTTTTCTTCCTTCCGAGTGAGGCGGGTTAAAGGTTCTGCAATTCTGGAAAAATTCTCTACGAATCTTCGGTAATAACCAGCCAATCCTAGAAAACTTCTGATTTCTGCTATGGACTTAGGTGTCGGCCAAGACTTAACTGCTTCCACCTTCTTCGGATCTACCGAGATGCCTTCTCCACTGACAATATGCCCTAGAAATGGTATTTGATCCAGCCAAAATTCACATTTACTAAGTTTGGCATATAATTTTTCTTCCCGCAGAGTTTGCAGCACTATCCTTAAGTGTTTTTCATGCTCCTCTTCACGTTTGGAGTATATAAGAATGTCATCAATGAATACAATCACAAATTTATCCAGATATTGATAAAATACTCGATTCATCAGATCCATAAATATAGCTGGTGCATTTGTTAACCCGAATGGCATAACTAAGAATTCGTAATGTCTATACCGAGTTCTAAATGCGGTTTTTGGAATATCTTTCTTCTTTACCTTCACTTGATGATATCCGGACCTCAAATCAATTTTTGAAAATACCCTTGCCTCCCCTAACTGATCAAACAATTGATCGATCCTAGGTAAGGGATATTTATTTTTGATGGTAACCTCATTCAAGGCCCTATAATCAATCACTAGGCGTAGGGTACCATCCTTATTTTTCACAAATAATACTGGTGCACCCCATGGCGAAGCGCTAGGCTGAATAAATTCTTTGGATAATAATTCCTTTATTTGTTTGTTTAACTCAGCCAGCTCCTCCTTGTTCATTGGGTATATCTTTTTGGCTATAGGTGCAGCTCCAGGTATTAAATCTATAGAGAATTCTACAGCTCTATCTGGGGGTAGCCCTGGCAATTTTTCTGGGAATACGTCCTTGAATTCTTCTACTACCCTTGGAAAGGTTTGCTCTGCCACTCCTTGCAGCAGTACTGGTAATTCAAATTTCTCTAGTTCTTCTGCATTGAATTCATTCGACGGAATTTTTCTAAGGGGAGTAGACTTGTCATACTCTTATTTTTTTCCTTTATTATTAATATTATTATTATCATCATTATTATGATAATTATATTTTTAGTATTATTATCATTAGATTTATTATTATTATTATTATTATTAATTATCATCATGACATGTGGCCCTAACCCTAACCCTAGGTAGGACCATGTGTCCCTAAAAACCTAAACCTAAGGGATTATGTATCATGGGAATTTATGTGGGGGGGACACCTCACCACCTCACCCTCCCCTTTCCTCTATATAAATCCCCCAAAACCCAACACACAAACACTCACACACCCAAACCACCAACACCACCAGCACCTTTTCCCCCTTATATAAACTCACACATACACAAAAGAAAGAAAGAGAAGAAAAAAAAACAAACAAAAAAAAACAAAGACACACACACCCGACCCCCCAAATAGCCACTGCCACCGCCCGCTGCCACTACCGCCGCCCGCCGCCCGCCTACCACCGCCCGCCGCCAGCCGCTGCTGCCCGTCGCCGGCGCCCAGCCGCCCCTCCCCGACCATCACCACCAACCCCATCTTCTTCATCCTCTTCTTCTTCCACTTCATTTTCCAAGGAGAAAAAGAAAGCCCTAGGTAATTCTCATCCTTCCCTAATCTTTTCTTTCCTTAAGATTAAACCTAGAATTGCTAACAAAATTTGTTTTGTGAATGGGTTCAATTTAGGGTTTGAGGAGAAGTCTAGGTCATTCCCAATCCAAGGCAAGTCCTCTTCCCCTCCTTCCTCTCTAATAAATTTTCTTTTCATCCTAGATAATTCTGAATAAATAGGAAGTCATCATTAATTCTGAAATTTTTAGTTAAAAAAATATACAATTTTTTTTTCCTTTTTATGTTATAATTTTGATAATACTAGGAATTGGAACTTGTATGGGTCAATTAATTTAAAGTCGTATAACTAGATATTAATCTCTTCATCTTATCATAATTTGGAACATAAGTCATGGAATTATCTATAATTATGGTTAATTACAAATTCTGAAATTTGGTGGCATTTAACCCACTTCAAGATATTTAAAATTTGGCAAATTTTAATTTTAGTAAATGTTCAATTTTGATAGACGTAGGTAAAGGAATTTAATTTAAACTTAGACACTAGAATCATTAATTGGGACGTATCACGGATAAGTGCATATGCGATTGGACACACATGGAGGAATCAATTGCAGACATAAATTATTGAACTCGCAGTTGTGGACACGAACTATTGAACTTGAATTCTTCATGAACAAACGAACACATATGAACATATGAGACTCTCCAATGGTAAGTCTGACATAACATAAGAACTGAACAGCTGGACCGCACGCCGGGAAGGTAAAAAAAAGGACCCTGTATTTCTCTCTATTTTAGTACTCAATTTTGTGTGTTCATATTTAAGAAATAAGTCTCTTTTCTACATTTTCCTACTTCATGCACCAAAATTTAAAATGTTGATATTGAAGAGTTTTGGTTGATTTGATTTTCTTTATACTATCTATACGATATATATATACATATACATATATATAGTTATATGTTATAAAGTCTTACATATTAACTAATATAGTTGGATAAATATTTGCTCTATTTTGACAAACTGCAAAACTACTAGCAAGCCGCAAACCGACTAATTGCCAAAAGAAAGGTAACTATTGCTTGCTCAGGTAAAAATCTCCAATCCCTTTTGTTCTTTTATTTTGCGTGGTTCCGGTATTGAGAGTTGCTCCACCGAAGGGGTCGGCGAGCCCATTTACTTACTTGCGTGGTTCCGGTGTTGAGAGTTGCTCCACCGAAGGGGTCGGCGAGCCCAATTATTACTTGCGTGATTTCGGTGTTGAGAGTTGCTCCACCGAAGGGGTCGGCGAGCCCAATTATTACTTGCGTGATTTCGGTGTTGAGAGTTGCTCCACCGAAGGGGTCGGCGAGCCCATATTTCTCTTTTGTCATATATATGTTTTTGTAAATTTTCGGGGCTCCTAAATACAAAGAAGACTCTGCTGAAATTTTTGAGAAATTTAGGAGATAGACTAATTTCTGACATTCAGAAATTTTTGAAAGCATTTGGGAGGGGAGAACAACTGAATATCCCTAGATATCCCGTAACATAAATAACAAAAGCTGATCAGTATTTCATGAATCTCGTGAATCAGTACATCTAGTTGCGACTAGGGTGTACTAGCCCAAGGGAGGCTCGTGAATCAATTTCATCTATTTGACAGTAACATCAATAGATGTCTCTTTAGCCCAAGGGAGGCTCGGAAATCACAACCTGATCCCAGGTTAACGGGATTGTTCACGAGAAATATTTAGAGGATTATTCGGAGTATTGTTCTCAAAACTGCATCTCATTAAATTTCAAATCTTACTCCAGAAACAACGCTGCCTATTATAAATGGGCAGTGTCCTTAATTGCTCAAGGAAGCAATTCCTACTAAAAGCTCAAGGGAAGCTCGAAAATTTTATCATTCATGGAGTAGGACATTAATTTCATTCATGTTGTACTAAAGCAGATATATATATATTTATATATATAGCAGTGCAATTTGGCATACCTTGTTTCATTTTTTTCAAAACTTTATATTCATTATTTTTGTTTAACTTTTACCGTTCTTGGCCGAGGACTTGCTCGTCGTTTTCTAAACGACCAAGTATTTGTTCACTAGGTGAAGGAGAAGAAGACGCCTCCGCCGAATTATCGCCGCTCTACAACGAGGTGTAACTGTCTGAACTACCTACAGTTATGACCAGCAGTATCGTAGTATTTTACAAATTTACCTCTGTAATCGCCTGTAATAGTATTGTTGGAAAAGTTCCCTGTAATATAGCTACACTATATTTTAATGCCATGAGAATTTCTTGTATTTTCCATTCTGTTGATGATTACGGGCGACAATCGCGAACTTCGGCGCGTAGCCTGGGGATGTGTTTATGACGTCACCCTTCCATCCGAAAAGCAGGACGTGACATGTCTTTTAAGTGGTGGCCCATGCAAGTCAATTTTGTGTGTTCATATTTAAGAAATAAGTCTCTTTTCTACATTTTCCTACTTCATGCACCAAAATTTAAAATGTTGATATTGAAGAGTTTTGGTTGATTTGATTTTCTTTATACTATCTATACGATATACATATACATAAACATATATATAGTTATATGTTATAAAGTCTTACATATTAACTAATATAGTTGGATAAATATTTGCTCTATTTTGACAAACTGTAAAACTACTAGCAAGCCGCAAACCGACTAATTGCCAAAAGAAAGGTAACTATTGCTTGCTCAGGTAAAAATCTCCAATCCCTTTTGTTCTTTTATTTTGCGTGGTTCCGGTGTTGAGAGTTGCTCCACCGAAGGGGTCGGCGAGCCCATTTACTTACTTGCGTGGTTCCGGTGTTGAGAGTTGCTCCACCGAAGGGGTCGGCGAGCCCAATTATTACTTACGTGATTCCAGTGTTAAGAGTTGCTCCACCGAAGGGGTTGGGGAGCCCATATTTCTCTTTTGTCATATATAGGTTTTTGTAAATTTTCGGGGCTCCTAAATATAAAGGAGACTCTGCCAAAATTTTTGAGAAATTTAGGAGATAGACTAATTTTTGACATTCAAAAATTTTTGAAAGCATTTGGGAGGGGAGAACAACTGAATATCCCTAGATTTCCCGTAACATAAATAACAAAAGATGATCAGTATTTCATGAATCTCGTGAATCAGTACATCTAGTTGCGATTAGGGTGTACTAGCCCAAGGGAGGCTCGTGAATCAATTTTATCTATTTAACAGTAACATCAATAGATGTCTCTTTAGCCCAAGGGAGGCTCGGAAATCACAACCTGATCCCAGGTTAACGGGATTGTTCACGAGAAATATTTAGAGGATTATTCGGAGTATTGTTCTCAAAACTGCATCTCATTAAATTTCAAATCTTACTCCAGAAACAACGCTGCCTATTATAAATGGGCAGTGTCCTTAATTGCTCAAGGAAGCAATTCCTACTAAAAGCTCAAGGGAAGCTCGAAAATCTTATCATTCATGGAGTAGGACGTTGATTTCATTCATGTTGTACTAAAGCAGATATATATATATTTATATATATATAGCAGTGTAATTTGGCATACCTTGTTTCATTTTTTTCAAAACTTCATATTCATTATTTTTGTTTAACTTTCACCGTTCTTGGCCGAGAACTTGCTCGTCGTTTTCTAAACGACCTAGTATTTGTTCACTAGGTGAAGGAGAATAAGACGCCTCCGCCGAAGTATCGCCGCTCTACAACGAGGAGTAACTGTCTGAACCACCTATAGTTATGACCAACAGTATCGTAGTATTTTACAAATTTACCTCTGTAATTGCCTGTAATAGTATTATTGGAAAAGTTTCCTGTAATATAGCTACACTATATTTTAATACCATGAGAATTTCTTGTATTTTCCATTCTGCTGATGATTACGGGCGACAATCGCGAATTTAGGCGCGTAGCCTGGGAATGTGTTTATGATGTCACCCTTCCATCCAGAAAGCGGGACGTCACACATACACAAAAGAAAGAAAGAGAAGAAAAAAACAAAAACAAAAAAAGACACACACACCCGACCCCCCCCCCCCCAAATAGCCGCTGCCATCGCCCGCTGCCACTACCGCCGCCCGCCGCCAGCCGCTGCCGCCCGCCGCCGACGCCCAGCCACCCCTCCCCGGCCATCTCCACCAACCCCATCTTCTTCATCCTCTTCTTCTTCCACTTCATTTTCCAAGGAGGAAAAGAAAGCCCTAGGTAATTCTCATCCTTCCCTAATCTTTTCTTTCCTTAAGATTAAACCTAGAATTACTAACAAAATTTGTTTTGTGAATGGGTTCAATTTAGGGTTTGAGGAGAAGTCTAGGTCATTCCCAATCCAAGGCAAGTCCTCTTCCCCTCCTTCCTCTCTAATAAATTTTCTTTTCATCCTAGATAATTCTGAATAAATAGAAAGTCATCATTAATTCTGAAATTTTTAGTTAAAAAAAATATACAATTTTTTTCCTTTTTATGTTATAATTTTGATAATACTAGAAATTGGAACTTGTATGGGTCAATTAATTTAAAGTCGTATAACTAGATATTAATCTCTTCATCTTATCATAATTTGGAACATAAGTCATGGAATTATCTATAATTATGGTTAATTACAAATTCTGAAATTTGGTGGCATTTAACCCACTTCAAGGTATTTAAAATTTGGCAAATTTTAATTTTAGTAAATGTTCAATTTTGATAGACGTAGGTAAAGGAATTTAATTTAAACTTAGACACTAGAATCATTAATTGGGACGTATCACGGATAAGTGCATGTGCGATTGGACACACATGGAGGAATCAATTGCAGACATAAATTATTGAACTCGCAGTTGTGGACACGAACTATTGAACTTGAATTCTTCATGAACAAACGAACACATATGAACATATGAGACTCTCCAATGGTAAGTCTGACATAACATAAGAACTGAACAGCTGGGCCGCACGCCGGGAAGGTAAAAAAAAGGACCCTGTATTTCTCTCTATTTTAGTACTCAATTTTGTGTGTTCATATTTAAGAAATAAGTCTCTTTTCTACATTTTCCTACTTCATGCACCAAAATTTAAAATGTTAATATTGAAGAGTTTTGGTTGATTTGATTTTGTTTATACTATCTATACGATATATATATATACATATACATATATATAGTTATATGTTATAAAGTCTTACATATTAACTAATATAGTTGGATAAATATTTGCTCTATTTTGACAAACTGCAAAACTACTAGCAAGCCGCAAACCGACTAATTGCCAAAAGAAAGGTAACTATTGCTTGCTCAGGTAAAAATCTCCAATCCCTTTTGTTCTTTTATTTTACGTGGTTCCGGTGTTGAGAGTTGCTCCACCGAAGGGGTCGGCGAGCCCATTTACTTACTTGCGTGGTTCCGGTGTTGAGAGTTGCTCCACCGAAGGGGTCGACGAGCCCAATTATTACTTGCGTGATTCCGGTGTTGAGAGTTGCTCCACCGAAGGGGTCGGCGAGCCCATATTTCTCTTTTGTCATATATATGTTTTTGTAAATTTTCGGGGCTCCTAAATACAAAGGAGACTCTACCGAATTTTTTGAGAAATTTAGGAGATAGACTAATTTCTAACATTCAGAAATTTTTGAAAGCATTTGGGAGGGGAGAACAACTGAATATCCCTAGATATCTCGTAACATAAATAACAAAAGCTGATCAGTATTTCATGAATCTCGTGAATCAGTACATCTAGTTGCGACTAGGGTGTACTAGCCCAAGGGAGGCTCGTGAATCAATTTCATCTATTTGACAGTAACATCAATAGATGTCTCTTTAGCCCAAGGGAGGCTTGGAAATCACAACCTGATCCCAGGTTAACGGGATTGTTCACGGGAAATATTTAGAGGATTATTCGGAGTATTGTTCTCAAAACTGCATCTCATTAAATTTCAAATCTTACTCCAGAAACAACGCTGCCTATTATAAATGGGCAGTGTCCTTAATTGCTCAAGGAAGCAATTCCTACTAAAAGCTCAAGGGAAGCTCGAAAATCTTATCATTCATGGAGTAGGACGTTAATTTCATTCATGTTGTACTAAAGCAGATATATATATATTTATATATATATATAGCAGTGCAATTTGGCATACCTTGTTTCATTTTTTTCAAAACTTCATATTTATTATTTTTGTTTAACTTTCACCGTTCTTGGCCGAGGACTTGCTCGTCGTTTTCTAAACGACCTAGTATTTGTTCACTAGGTGAAGGAGAAGAAGACGCCTCCGCCGAAGTATCGCCGCTCTACAACGACTAAGCCGGGAAAATTTCGCAACGTACTCATCAACTGTACGTCTCCCTTGTTTCAGATAGTTGAATTGTCGTTCTAATTCTATCCGCGCTGACTTTGGATAGAATCTGTCTTCAAATTTCTTCTTGAATTCTGTCCATGACATGTCCTCGTCTGAATCTTCTGGGTACTCGGCACTCCACCAGTATCCAGCTATGTCTTCCAGCTGGATGCGGATTGCTGGTACCATATCCTCGGGTTTAACTTTGGCAGCCTTCATTAAGCCTTCAATGGTTCTCAGCCACTGACTCGCTTCCATCGCATTTTCAGTTCCTTTAAACTTGGGCAGCCTAAGATCCCTGAACTCTTTTAGGGCCTTATCCTTGGTGTTGTTTGAATTCTGCATTTGTTCTAGTATCGTGGTATTTGTTGCATAGGCAGCATTGGTCTGTTGATTATTGGATTCCAATAATTGCTGGAACAAACGGAACATGTCAGCCACGGTTGGCTCAGTTGATGTTTGAGGTGGTGGATTGTTTGATTGAGTATGATTGTCCATATCCTGAAATAAAAGACACAATTCCTCAGGGAATATTCGACTCACAATGTTCATTCATAACAAGGTGTACAGCAGAGCCATATATATTTTATTAAAAATGAGAGTATTACAAAATGTGGTTTCTACTCTCAACTTCATATTTGTTTACATTCTTTTCATCTAACCTACTCATGTCACTCCACCTCCCCAAAATGTGACATAGTATCTATCTCTAACTGTCCCTACTTGTATACACATCTGTCGATCTCAAAATACCATACAGCAGACAAAAAGGAAGGATTCCTTCTTCACTGTACATATATTGGTTAGGTTTTTTTTTTTATTCTATGGCCTCGATGAGGATCCTTTCCTCAGTAAGGATGTCAACTTCAGGATGGAGTCTTTCAAAGTCATCTAATGTACCCTCATATCCATGTAGTCCGATGTAAATGCGATTTGGGTCTCGGACATGCAGGCAGTAAGTTGTATTTTCATAATATACTTCGGCTCCGTCTTCGATGTCCCTGATAATGGGACGCATGACTGCATAGAATACTTGGTAGACATGGATATCGTACCAGTCAGGTGCGTTCCACATTAGTCTGGCATAGTGCTGGTATAAGTATAAAGTGTAATCACTCCCATCCCATTCCAAACTTGGCATAAATAGATCCATAACTACATTCATAATATTCTTAAGAAAATATTTACCAGGAATAAAATATAGGAAAAAGCATATTTATTTATTGATAGCACAACATGTTCCTACTACATACATTCTTATATTACATTTCTACTAAATACATTCATATTCCTCCTACATATTGGGGGTTCTAATACTTATTTTACATATCTCACTACATACATTCACACACATCCCTTACATAATTAAGGATCTATATTTACATATCTATATTTATACATCATCATCATTCTAGGGGGTCTAAATCCACATACGTCTTATGTTAAGGATCCTCGCCTCTGGGTATGCTTGCTTCCATTCTTCTAGTGTACCGTTACGTTCATTCTCCGGACCTTCGGAGGGTTCTGCCTTGATTAGTACATAATAATGTACCGTATTATAATATATCTTTCTTTCATCTACGATATCTGTCACCACTGGGTATTTCATCTCGTAGTGTACTCCATAGGCTTCTATCATTCCCTTCGGTGCTACTTTCCACATCTTCTTCACAAATGCATAATACTCGTCCATGCTATGGCTGTCATTATTCAGTCTCGCGAAGGGTGCGAATCGGGGCATGATCTACATCAAGAATTTCTTGAGTCACTATCCATTTACTAGGATTAAACAGTTGGTTAGAAAAGAGGTAATCATCTACTGACTATTGATACTTCCTTCTCAGGGATTCCTAGAGTGTGATTGGGACTCGTAGTGCTATGTCTCGTCTGTCAACAAGTGAAAGCAGAGCATCAAAGGACAGCCGGACTTCTTCAGCCATTGTCCATACCAGAATGGAAGTGGAAGCATCTCACAATGGATTTTGTGACATGACTGCCTAGGACCCAAAGGGGTAATAATGCTATTTGGGTCATTGTAGATAGACTTACGAAGTCCGCTCGTTTTCTTCCTTTTCGAGTTGGACAGTCAACAGAGGTACTGGCAGAAATATACATAAAACAGATTGTCAGTCAGCATGGAGTACCAGTGAGTATAGTATCGGATAGAGATACCCGGTTTACTTCACACTTCTGGAAAAGCTTGCAAGAAAATCTTGGCACTCAATTAGAATTTAGCTCCGCCTACCACCCCCAAACAGACGGCCAGTCTGAAAGAACTATTCAGACACTAGAAGACATGCTGAGAGCTTGTACTTTAAATTTTGGAGGAGCATGGGATGACCATCTACATCTGGTAGAATTCTCATATAACAACAGTTATCACGATAGTATCAAAATGGCCCCTTTTGAAGCACTATATGGTAGAAAATGCAGATCGCCGGTATGTTGGACCGACGTATGAGAAAGACAATTGTTAGGGCCAGAACTGGTGACACAAACTGTGGACATAGTCAAGACAATAAGAAGTCACCTGCAAGCAGCCCAGGATAGACAAAAAATGTGGGCTGATAAGCATCGAAGAATACTGGAATTTCAACCTGGAGATCACGTTTTTATGAAGATTTCACCAACCAAGGGAACCATCAGATTTGGGACCAGAGGAAAACTGAGTTCGAGATACATTGGACCCTTCGACATATTGGAAAAAGTAGGAAATGTATCATATCGACTTGCTTTACCCCCAACACTAGAAGGAGTTCACAATGTATTCCATGTTTCCCAATTACGAAGATATGTGTCGGATCCGAGCCATATACTCGACCATTCAGAAATCACCGTTGGCCTACACTACGGATCGAACAGAAACCCGTTGGGATCTTGGATCGAAGAGAGAAAGTACTCCGCAATCGGATCATTCCATTAGTACGAGTCGCATGGAGCAAGAATTCGCCTGGGGATTCAACTTGGGAGAAGGAAGAAGATATACGGAGGCAATATCCGTATCTATTCCATAAACCAGGTTAGTAATCAATTGCTCTACTGGTTATTTCAAATTTCGAGGACGGAATTTTTCTAAGGGGAGTAGACTTGTCATACTCTTATTTTTTTTCCTTTATTATTAATATTATTATTATCATCATTATTATGATAATTATATTTTTAGTATTATTATCATTAGATTTATTATTATTATTATTATTATTATTATTATTATTATTATTATTATTATTATTATTATTAATTATCATCATGACATGTGGCCCTAACCCTAACCCTAGGTAGGACCATGTGTCCCTAAAAACCTAAACCAAAGGGATTATGTGTCATGGAAATTTATGTGGGGGGGGGGACACCTCACCACCTCACCCTCCCCTTTCCTCTATATAAATCCCCCAAAACCCAACACACAAACACTCACACACCCAAACCCCCAACACCACCAGCACCTTTTCCCACTTATATAAACTCACATATACACAAAAGAAAGAAAGAGAAGAAAAAAAAAACAAACAAAAAAAAAACAAAGACACACACCCGACCCCCCCTCCAAAATAGCCGCTGCCACCGCCCGCTGCCACTACCGCCGCCCGCCTGCCACCGCTCGCCGCCAGCCGCTGCCGCCCGCCGCCGGCGCCCAGCCGCCCCTCCCCGGCCATCACCACCAACCCCATCTTCTTCATCCTCTTCTTCTTCCACTTTATTTTCCAAGGAGGAAAAGAAAGCCCTAGGTAATTCTCATCCTTCCCTAATCTTTTCTTTCCTTAAGATTAACCTAGAATTGCTAACAAAATTTGTTTTGTGAATGGGTTCAATTTAGGGTTTGAGGAGAAGTCTAGGTCATTCCCAATCCAAGGCAAGTCCTCTTCCCCTCCTTCCTCTCTAATAAATTTTTTTTTCATCCTAGATAATTCTGAATAAATAGGAAGTCATTATTAATTCTAAAATTTTTAGTTAAAAAAAATATACAAATTTTTTCCTTTTTATGTTATAATTTTGATAATACTAGGAATTAGAACTTATATGGGTCAATTAATTTAAAGTCGTATAACTAGATATTAATCTCTTCATCTTATCATAATTTGGAACATAAGTCATGGAATTATCTATAATTATGGTTAATTACAAATTCTGAAATTTGGTGGCATTTAACCCACTTCAAGATATTTAAAATTTGGCAAATTTTAATTTTAGTAAATGTTCAATTTTGATAGACGTAGGTAAAGGAATTTAATTTAAACTTAGACACTAGAATCATTAATTGGGACGTATCACGGATAAGTGCATATGCGATTGGACACACATGGAGGAATCAATTGCAGACATAAATTATTGAACTCGCAGTTGTGGACACGAACTATTGAACTTGAATTCTTCATGAACAAACGAACACATATGAACATATGAGACTCTCCAATGGTAAGTCTGACATAACATAAGAATTGAACAGCTGGGCCGCACGCCGGAAAGGTAAAAAAAAAGGACCCTGTATTTCTCTGTATTTTAGTACTCAATTTTGTGTGTTCATATTTAAGAAATAAGTCTCTTTTCTACATTTTCCTACTTCATGCACCAAAATTTAAAATGTTGATATTGAAGAGTTTTGGTTGATTTGATTTTGTTTATACTATCTATACGATATATATATACATATACATATATATAGTTATATGTTATAAAGTCTTACATATTAACTAATATAGTTGGATAAATATTTGCTCTATTTTGACAAACTGCAAAACTACTAGCAAGCCACAAATCGACTAATTGCCAAAAGAAAGGTAACTATTGCTTGCTCAGGTAAAAATCTCCAATCCCTTTTGTTCTTTTATTTTGCGTGGTTCCGGTGTTGAGAGTTGCTCCACCGAAGGGGTCGGCGAGCCCATTTACTTACTTGCGTGGTTCCGGTGTTGAGAGTTGCTCCACCGAAGGGGTCGGCGAGCCCAATTATTAGTTGCGTGATTCCGGTGTTGAGAGTTGCTCCACCGAAGGGGTCGGCGAGCCCATATTTCTCTTTTATCATATATATGTTTTTGTAAATTTTTGGGGCTCCTAAATACAAAGGAGACTCTGCCGAAAGTTTTGAGAAATTTAGGAGATAGACTAATTTTTGACATTCAAAAATTTTTGAAAGCATTTGGGAGGGAAGAACAACTGAATATCCCTAGATATTCCGTAATATAAATAACAAAAGCTGATCAGTATTTCATGAATCTCGTGAATCAGTACATCTAGTTGCGACTAGGGTGTACTAGCCCAAGGGAGGCTCGTGAATCAATTTCATCTATTTGACAGTAACATCAATAGATGTCTCTTTAGCCCAAGGGAGGCTCGGAAATCACAACCTGATCCCAGGTTAACGGGATTGTTCACGGGAAATATTTAGAGGATTATTCGGAGTATTGTTCTCAAAACTGCATCTCATTAAATTTCAAATCTTACTCCAGAAACAACGCTGCCTATTATAAATGGGCAGTGTCCTTAATTGCTCAAGGAAGCAATTCCTACTAAAAGCTCAAGGGAAGCTCGAAAATGGAGTAGGACGTTGATTTCATTCATGTTGTACTAAAGCAGATATATATATATTTATATATATAGCAGTGCAATTTGGCATACCTTGTTTCATTTTTTTCAAAACTTCATATTCATTATTTTTGTTTAGCTTTCACCGTTCTTGGCTGAGGACTTGCTCGTCGTTTTCTAAACGACCTAGTATTTGTTCACTAGGTGAAGGAGAAGAAGACGCCTCCGCCGAAGTATCGCCGCTCTACAACGAGGAGTAACTGTCTGAACTACCTACAGTTATGACCAGCAATATCGTAGTATTTTTCAAATTTACCTCTGTAATCACCTGTAATAGTATTGTTGGAAAATTTCCCTGTAATATAGCTACACTATATTTTAATGCCATGAGAATTTCTTGTATTTTTCATTCTGCTGATGATTACGGGCGGCAATCGCGAATTTCGGCGCGTAGCCTGGGGATGTGTTTATGACTTCACCCTTCCATCCGGGAAGCGGGACGTGACATATATATATATAAACACATCCATAAATCATTTCCGACAGTTATTCAGAGAACCCAAACCACTTCAGAACTCCCGAAAACTATTCCAAAACATTTCCAAAATTTCAGAATAATTCCAGCCATTGGAAACTTTTTCGAAAGTTTCCAAAACAAACAGAACTATGCAAAAATCTACAAAATAAAATCCAACAATGGTTCCGAAAATTCCCGGAACAAAACACGTAATCGAAAACTGAATTCCCGAAGAAATTCGCGGACCAAATTATCATCATAGACTATGACAGGGGACGAACTACTGTGATTATCAGAGATTACCCAGGTTGACGGAATCTGAAGGGTTGTCTCGGACTCGGAACACGCCTCGCCGGAGTTCGGCTGCGTGTACAGCACCCAAGCTTGGAAAAAACAACAGCGGGTTCCGCGAAACAGCACCAGAGAACGGAGAAAATTCCAGAAGAGGAATCAGAAACTCGGAGAAGCGTTGCGGAGCTCGGGAAGCTCTGGCCCTAAGGGACAGTGCCGAAAAAACCAAGCAGAGAGTGGTCCTGGTCGGGATCGACCTGAAGACTCGCGGGCGGAGCCGAGCAGGGGCACGGGAGGCCGGGGAAAAATCTGGTCAGGGCGCGAGGCTGCGGGGACCAGCCGCCAGGGACCTAGGGCACGGGACGGCCTGGCGGGAACAACGCGCGGGCTAGAGCGGCGCCTGGCTCGCGGGAACTGGCGGCGAGGGGTCGGCCTGGAGGGCCGCGCAGGGGAGCCGCGCGGGTCGGGGCTGCCGGGATCGGCGGCGGACGACGGCGGCGGTATGGCAGGGGATGATCGGTCCAGAGGGGTCGGATCGGGTGGGGGATCGCCGGAATAAATTTAGGGAAAGCTAGGTTAGAGAAGAATGGGGAAGAATAATGGTTTGTGGTGATGGAGAATAATGAGTAGGGGTTTTATAGGAAAGGGAAGAGTGGGGGTTACCTAGAGGGGAGGTGAACGGGCAGCCGGGAGGTGGACGGGCGCCAATTTTCGGCGGTTCGGGAAATGGGGAGTCGACCATAACAGAAGTCTTCTCGATTCTCAACCGAAAAACCAACAGAGGAATATGGAAATGAGAATAACATTCTCTCACCATCTCAAATGTTAAAGAGGGCTTAATGGGTTAATGAGTTAAAGGGTAAAACCCATTTGGCTTAAGGCTTTAAAGGTTTATGTTGGGTTAATGGGCCTGAATGAATGGGCTTCAATAATTGACTTTAAGAAAATAAGGAATGGGCTAAATATTAAATCATTCTCTTGATAAACAAATATTTGTAACTCTTTAAAAAAAAAAATTTAGGTTCTGAGTTGAGTTCGGGTCTGGGCCAGGAAATCAAAAAGTCCAAGTTCAATTTCTTTGAGAACAATTTTACATTTTAACTGATAATAATTAATTTAACTAACACATATTTAAATAATAATTACTGGAGAAATTGCGGGTTTCACATGTTCTGTGCGTTTCACTTACATGGCGTATCACTATGCTTTATTGGTTCATTGAATCACTTGTGACATGTACTCTCATGATCACATAGTCTTCCTTGAATCCTCTTATTTATTGGGCTTCCTAGAATCCCCATTTATGGGACTATCATGTACCACCCTTCGGGGACCGTTGCATGAATCATAACATAACCTGGCTGGATCCTTGTGTATTGATTGGGGGTACGGAGGAGTAGAAGTGGACATGTGAATAATATCCAAGTAGTATCTCATCAGAATCATTCCGTAGTGTCTCATCAGAATCATCCTATGCCATTTACATGTTTATATTGTACTCGGACTCACTAGCCACTGTTAGTTCTCTATTGTATAGTAGATATTTCTATTACAGTTCTATCTCTCTGTTTACATACTGTATTTCCTTCAGTACCTGTATCTTACTTTACTGTATGATTACATTTTCTAACCTGCTATGAACTGTTGAGATGTATTGTGCTCGCTCCTGTCATGACTGAACATGTTGATAAATTTTACAGATAGCCTAGAGGTTGCCTGCTAGCCTAGAGGAGACACAGTAGAGGTTGTATAAATAGCTAGGGTTTTGCTTATAGCTTATTTTCAGTTGTCTTGAGTTGTATTTATGGATTACTGTATTTGAGATTTGGGATGTTCTGGGTTGTGTATCTTAGACACTTAGACTTCTAGATGTATCTCTTTGTGGATTTTATGTTTTATCTATCTTCCATTATGCTCTACCTTAGATGTGATTGAGTTCACTTTCTGCTATGTCACCCACATTCGGGGAGTATAAACTGCTTAGCCTTATACTGTTAGATGCATGAGATCTAGGACAGCGTTCTACCGCCGACACTGCGGCGTAGGCTGGACGTACCCACGTCTCGTGCCCTTACTCTAGGGTGCGGGTCGTGACATTTTCTTCTCCAAAATCTTCAAACATTACTTCAAAAACTCGTTGAAAATTTTCGGAAAGGCCGACAAACGGTAAAACTGTCAAAATGGAGGTCCAAACATCATTATTTTGCGATTCTAAAATTTTGGAAGGCCGACAAACGATGAAGCTGTTTATCTTAGGCTCCTCGGAAGTACACTTCTTTTGCGACAAATCGGGCCTCGTTTCGACATCCAGTCAAAAGTTATGGCCCTCTAAAGTTTCAACTGTCATTCCCCGTGTTAAAATGCAGGAGAATAGTCATTATCCGTGTTAAAATGCAGGAGAATGACCATTTTCTATGTTAAATTGACAGAGAATTGCCATTCTCCGTGATTAAAATGACAGAGAATGGTCATTCTCCATCATCTTAACACGGAGAATGACCATTCTTCGTGTTAAATTGACGAAGAATTGCCATTCTCTGTTTTAAAATGATGGAGAAAGCCCACTTCCCATGTTAAAATACAGGAGAATGATCATTTTTTGTTGTTAAAATCACGAAAAATGACAATTTTTCGTCATTTTAACACGGAGAATGATCATTCTTCGTGTTAAAATCACGGAGAATTGTCATTCTCCGTGTTAAAATGAGGGAGAATGGTCACTTTCTGTGTTAAAATGTAGGAGAATGGTCATTCTCCGTGTTAAAATCATGGAGAATGACCATTCTTCGTTGTTAAAATCACGGAGAATGACCATTCCTCGTGTTAAAATGCAGGAGAACGGTCATTCTCCGTGTTAAAATCACGAAAAATGGACATTCTCCATGTTAAATGACGTAGAACAGTTGACAGAAACATTTTTTGTAGAAAAAAATTTGTCAGCAATAAAGATTCAAGAGTTTTTCATTATTCTTTCAAAACGATGCTAACTCTTATGGAGAAGAAGATCTTCTCTCCACAATTGACCTAATCACCGAAAAACTTCAAATCTTTCCAAGAAGATGATGATGAGGATAATCGGAGTTCGACTGAAGAAAAGCACAGTGAACTACGAACGATCTTTGCGATCTCTGTTGAATATGAGAGCAATGGAATTCAGATCTCTCGTGAAGAAGAAGAAGAAGAAGAAGACGAAAATCGTAATACAAATCTGAGTTTGTGAATTCAAATATATATATATATATATATATATATATATATATATATATATATATATATATATATATATATATATATATATATATAAAGTAATAAAATCAAATTTGTGCGAAGGGGTAGTTATGGTATTATCAAAATGACAATTTTGTAAATACAGAGCATCGAAAGGGAATATTGGAATATTTAACGTAAAAATATATAATTTTGGACATTTTATAAAACTGGGTTTTTCATAAAAACCAACTCCGAAATCGGATTTCTCAGCAATTTCCAGTAGGGCACATCTAATGTTAAACATATGTTGGTATCTACATAAAGTACTTGTTAAGAATTATTGCCCTACATTTCCTAACAATCTATCTGGTTGAAAATTTCACCATACATCGAAGGTAATTATTAGCAGTTTTGGAATTTACATTAGAACCTTATCATTCATATTTGTCTTCGTAGTAGGTTTTCCATTTCAAGAATGCTGTCGTTCTCAAATTTGTATCAATTTGACAATATCTGACTCGCATAAATGTAGTAACTCAAGTTTCTAAGTCTGCTTGGCAATGGTGTTTTCATCACTTTTGGGATTTTTAAACCTCTATGAAGTGTTTAAAAAATTTATGTTTGGTAAAAAAAAGTTTCCAAAATGAATGTTGTGTAATTTTTTGCTTCTTTATAAACATCCCAAATTAATAGATTTTGAGAGTTTATATTATTTCTTCCATTTATACCATTATCAATAAAATATAATTATAACTACTACCTAAAATAGTCTAATATTCAATTTTCTTTTCGTCTTTTTTTTTGTATATGCTTTGCTTAGGTGGACCTTTGTTTATATATGTGCATATAGATAATATTATTCTTTTAGAAAACTTTCAGAATAGTTCGCTAATGTATTTTCAAGTATGGATTTGACTAGTTTAAAACTCGCTACTTAAAATCACCCAAAATCGGATGCCTCATAAATCATAATCGATATTTTAAAACTATCTCGCATCCGCTATCATAATAATTGTCAAGCAGACCCTTAGAAATCTAAATTCTCATTTATATACAATAATAAGGAATTGGATCCTACAAGAAAATTTGCTTATAGTTACGACGAAGATCAGTCACTAATATATATTAATAGTGACTGAATTTCGTCAGAAATGATATTAGTGACGTACTAAACACATGAGTAACGGAGGTAGTGTCAGTCACTACTACGAGCGACACTAATACTACTAGTGACGGATGAATTCCTAAATCCGTCACTATAATTGAACATGCCACGTAGATAAGTATTTATATTTAAATATAAAAAGTATTTAATATTTACTACTAACTAATTAGTCAGTCACTATTGTTGATTATTACTAACTAATAAGTCAGTCACTATTGTTTGGTCATTAATAAAATTATTACTAACTAATATGTCAGTTACTAATGTTTGGTCATTAATAATTATTACTAATAATAAATCAGTCATTATTGTTTGGTCATTAATAAAATTATCACTAATTAATATGTTAGTCACTAATGTTGGATCATTAATAAAATTACAAATTTTTTGAACCACATTCCTAATTGTTTGATATGTCATTAATAATATAGTAAATCAGTCATTATTACTTGATCCATAAGTAGAAGCTAATTTCTTTCCACCACATTATGCTGAAATCACAATTTCTTCATCCAAGATAGTATAAGTGGACTCTTACTAAAAAATTTCAAGCAAAAAATAATATATTCATCAGACAAACAACTCAAAAAATGAAACATACTCAAAAACAAAGTTAAGTCTGCTATTAACAAAAAAAATACATTGTACATCAACACAAATTGATGTTCTAAATTTTAATGATGAAGCATGATAAAGCACTCGATTTCGCGTCACACCAAGTCCCTGACCACGTACTTGATTTTGCGTCTCCGGTCCCAGTGCTTGGACATACGCTCTTTGTCGCAATTCCAACGTCTAATGTCACTAAAAAGATATAGTCACATTCCTACGCAAATGAAATTAAAAAATTGTAGAAACAAAAAATTAAAGAATATAAAAATAGCGTAAATAGGGAAAGAAAATTATGGTTAGGGTTTTAAAATTTACTTGAGCCGGTGGAATTTCTCCATGGAGCCGATGAGACTTCCTTCCTGGACGAAAAAAGGTGAAAAATGGTTGAACTCCACTGACCTAGAGTGGTCGAAAAGAATTGACCTCCGCTGACCTCTCTAGATGAGCACCTTTAAAACAAAACAAAAATATTATTAGAGAAGAAGGAGATGTATAAATAACGGAAGAGATGAGAGAATTACAAGGAGAAGAAAATCCTCATGACCTAGAGAAGGATGAGAGGAGGAGGAGAGGAAGAGAAAATTTTAGAGGAGTAAATATTTAGAGGAGGAGAGAATCATAAACCATTTATGACCAAATATTATGTAAAGGAAAAAATGATGGCACGGGTGAGAAAAAGTAGCGTCCAATTTTTCAATCCCGCTAACTCAGTCCCATAAATATTTAAAATAATTAGATTATTTTTTCTTATTAAATTTATTATTTAATATTAAACTATTTTTTATTAGTGACTGATTTAAAAGTCCCTAATATTTTTTATGAAATATATTTAAAAATTTTACGTCTATCTTCTCATTTAATAATTAAATAAAGTTTAGCGACTGCATAATCCGTCACCATTAAATATTTATTCCGTCAGAAATAGTATTACTAACGTTTTCCTTAATCCAACACAACTAATCTTTTACTAGTGACTGAATATTCATTCCGTCACTGACTTCCGTCACTATAACCAAAAAATTTTGTAAGAGTTGGAGGACAATCATTGAGCCAAAACCAAGTTGTTAAGAATTAGTTAGAAATATGTCAATATTATTAGTTTATGTACTAAGAATATCTGCAGTTCAATGTATATGAAAGGCCATATACATGAAGAAGGCCATAGATATGAAAGACCTTTTGTGAAACCCATATTTTTGTAATTAATTAATAAAAGTGTTTTAGTATTAATTTTAGTAAATCTATCATTATTATTATTATTATTATTATTATTATTATTATTATTATTATTATTATTATTATTATTATTATTATTATATATTTTTGAGTGCAAATTATTTCAAAATTAACAACATGGCTTTTTGAGTTGAACCCAGACCCGAGTCCGAGCCCAAACCCAGGCCTGAGCCAAACCCAATCCCATTTTCTTTCTTTCCTAAAAAGTCTAATTGGTTTTTTTTTAAATAATAAAAAAATGTATATATTTTTGGGCTGGTCCCGAAGGACCAGCATAATCGTGCGTAACCCACTCCCTCCTTTTCCCTATTCTTTCTCACTACATTTTCTCCTCACCACATCTCTAACCAATGTACAGGAGAGTTTTCCTCCTTCTCCTTAATAACACTCACCCCAACTCTTCTTCTCACAGATCAAAAGCACTCCTCTTTCTCTCCAAAAGAAAAGCACCCAAACCCCTTCTCTTCACTTCTCTCCAGAAACCCTCTCCCTGAGCTCCAAACCCACGCCCCTTCGGAGCTCCTCCGCTCTAACTCGCCCCGCGCCGAGCTCTCTCCCCGACCCCAAACCCTCCGGCCGACCACCCCCTTCTCGGCCAACCGCCGACCAGCGCGCCCCGCGCCGAGCTTCCCTCGCGCGCCCTAGCCGCGGCCACCCTCGCGGCCGAACCCCCGACGCCGATGTCCCGCCGGCGCCCCGCGCGCCGACAGCCCCTGTCACCGACGGCCGCCCGTCTCCCCGCGAGCGCCAGCCCCCGCCGAGCTCCTCGGCCAACCGCCAGAGCTCCGGCGCCCCTCTGGCCGAGTACCCCGCTGTTCCAGCGTTCCCTGGCCGTGCCCTAGCTTCTGTGTTTTCGGCGTCCTTTGTCGACGTTTCGAATCAGTGCTGTTTCGGGAATATCTTGCCGTTCGGAGCTCATTTTCTTTCTTATTATTTCATCTGAGAGCTCTAGCCGAGCAACCCGAGGTATAACCCCCTGTCCTGCTATTTTATTATTATTTGTCGATGATGAAATGGGCCCCGGTTCCCTTTGGGAATTCGGTATTAGCGACGTCGTATTTTTTCGGGACTTTCGGAAAAGTCCCGTGAATTATTTTGGACTCCCGAAATATTTCGGGAATGGTTCTTGGTGTGTTTTAGTTTTCCGAAAATTTTCGGGAACGTTCTGTGACTTGTGGATTTGGAATCGGACTTCCGAAATTATTTCGGGTCGTCCCGATTATTCTGTGGATTGGCTGTGGATGTTTTATATATATAAAATGTGGGTTTTTCCCTGGTTTGGGACTTGCAGGAATTATCGGCGTCATTTTCCCAGTTTTTGGGTTGACCAAAAACAGAGGAGATGCTGCCCGATTTTTTCATAAATCCTGAATTAATTTAAAAATAAATTTAAAATGATTTTCGGAATTTATTCGATATTTTATTTTTGGGTGACGACCGTATCGGTCAATGGACCCGGCTAAGTGCAAACGATACCGGCCTCGCCCGGACGTTGAGGCAATTAGCCAAAATGAGGATCGGACCATTATCTGAGACTTATGATTTATCATTTTTTTTTAATTTCTGTTTACATCTATTTTAATATTTTCAGTTAGGACTAACGGCAGTTTATTCTTATTTCAATTTATGTAAATAAATTGTAATGGGCATAAGCCCAGCTGGCTGGTCTGTGACTGTAATAGCTTAGATTTCCTGTATTTTCCGATTTTTCGAGTTTGCGTATTTAACTATTAAAATAATTAAAAAGTATTTTTCGTATAAAATTAATTAATATTTTCTCACTTAAAATTTACCAGTTTATTAATAATTAAAAATCACGTATTTCTCACTAAACAAGAAAATTAGTTTTATATTTATAGAAAATACCAAGTTTTCCTAAACTAATCTGGTAACGACGTTGTTTTCCCGAATTCAAAGTTAAAATGATATTTTTCCTCGTATTAAATCAACGCACTTAATAAACGCGTTTTTTTGTGTTAGTTAATTAAATAACTAAAATTGGATTAGGACGCGAATAGAGATTACAACTAGCATAGCTAAGTTGGTTAACCTGAAAGCTGAGTCTATCTCTCGAATGTAGGAATTCGAGGACAACTCTAAACTTCCCGTCTCGGAGTCGTCCATCTCTCCAGTCATTTTCCTGAGGCAAGTATAGTTTATGTTAGTTTACAGTTATTTATTTAATCGCTTTACTGCATGTCTAAACCACGATGCAAACACGAAACTCTCTCCGAGAGTACTGTACTGTAACTACTGTAACTATTGGGGACTGGGGGAGTAGTGTAATGAGTATGACCACATCCAAACTACTGTAACTACTGTAACTATTGGCTTACCCCTCATACACACGGGAATAAGCTGTACCCTCCTGTAACAAACCCAAGCCGGTCATATGTCATTACATGTTCAAATCACTGTTTTATACTGTAACAAACCTGTTTTAAAACTGTTTAGAACTGCATGATTCAATTTCTTATTTAACTGTTTAAAATTAGCATAAATTGTACTTTGCTCCCTCCTGACTGGAGACCCAACATTTTAGGTATCACTGATGAGGCTTTGTTTCGCGATATTTCCCGAGGTCCCAACTAGAAGACGAGGATTTCGAGACTGATGAGCTGTGTACCTAGAGTTTTCTCTTCTTCTTGATGTATGTGGAAATGGTTTAAGTTGTAGCTTTCACTTTATTGTAAAAGATCAATAAAGTTTTAAATTTTCGAATTTTGAGTTGTGACAAATACAGATGTTGTTGTGGTTACCTGCTAATGGAACAGCTTACTGCCGCCGTCTCAACAACGGTGCAGGCTGGGCATGATCCGGTTCGACCCAATTATTTGGGATCGGGTCGTGACATGTTTTTAGTGGTGGCCCATGCAGGTCACACGACAACTTAGGAAAACATACCTAGAAACAATTAGAACACTAGAACATTGATTTGTCACAACATAGGTCCGATTTATATATAAATAAATATTTTTGTTTGATTATAGACCGGTAGGCTACCTTGCTTATGTGTGCATCCTAAACCTTCCAGAGAATGACCATTGACAAGACCAAATCCTGCTGGCGATGAGGTGTCATCTCCGGATCATACCCCATCTCCTCAACCAAGTCCAGAGTTTATTCTCTCGCGGCTGACTGACCGTCCCCATAATGCATCCAGTGAAGTTTTCACTATACTGGCGATTCCTACCTCATCTCAACTAAGTTGCATTTCCTTGGTGGAGTATCCATTTTTGTTGCTCCACCAGTACCAGCAAACACCTTCCAAATAGTTGCCCTATTTCAAGAAATCCTGGAGTTCCAAAAGGCTCAAGATGAAGCCCAGCAGGAACAGAAGAATACCACGAGAGAAGACATGATGAACGTCAATGATGTAGCCTTAGTTATCTCCAACCAAGTTGGAGCAGAACCTTGTCCTAGGAAGGATACCCCTGAATCTAGAAGATATTTGGGTCCTATCAAGTACTCTACTTTCCGGCAGCCTTGTCGTAAGAAGCTATGAGCTTGTAACTACTGCAATAGGCCTGGTCACCAAGCCAATATTTATCGCAAGAGATTGGGAAATGTTTGGCATGTGGATCTGCTGAACATCGGGTAAAGGATTGCCCCTTATCTTTCCATCATACCAGAGTACCTATCCAAGTTGCAACTGTTATGCCACAACCTAGGGACTCTCTTCCTATCCAGCAGACCTTGCCTCCTACAATAAGGCATGATGCAGACTCGAGATTCATAGAAGATGAAGCAGTTGGAGACTGCTCATGCAAGATCCAGAGCCATGAAGATTAATACCTAGGACTGCTGAATAGCATTATCTATTGTTATAAGAAGTTGTAACCGGATGTCCTTAGATCAATCATGAGAGTTTTTTTGCTGTAATTCTTCACATGAATAAACTTCTTAGTTACACCTTTATAGTAGATGTTTTCCCTGATAATTTTCCCGGATTACCCAGATCTAGACATAGAGGTCACTATTGACCTAGTTCCCGGCTCTCCCCTATTTCTAAGGGATGCTACAGAGTCAACCTGAAGGAGGCCAAGGAGATGAAGGACCAGATCAATGAACTGAAGGCTCTGGGATTCATTCGAGACGGAGCTTCATCCTGGGTAACACCTATCTTGTTTGTGCCCAAGAAGGATGGAACAATACGGATGTGCGTCGACTATCGGACACTAAAGAACAAGTACCTTTTTCTGGATTGATGATCTATTTGATCAATTTGAGTGGAGTTAAGGTGTTTTCGAAGATTGACCTGATCACCATTAGATCAAGGTCAAGGAAGAGGACATTTCCAAGACGGCATTCAACACCAAGTATGGATTCTTGGTCATGACGTTTGGACTGACGAATGCTCCTACTGTGTTCATGAATCTCATGAACAGAGTCTTTCATGAGTATTTGGGTCAGTTTTGTTGTCATCTTCATTAGTGACATACTGATATACTCGAAGACTGAAGAAGAGCATGAAGAGCACCTAAGGAAAGTTGAAGAAGGAGAAGTTGTATAGTAAGATATCTAAAAGTGAATTCTTATTAGTCAAAGGTGAATTTTCTAGGCCATGTTGTCACAGAAGAAAGAATTTCGGTAGATCCTAAGAAGAATGTTGTTATCGAGAAGTGGAGCACCCCAAGATCAGTTGTTAAAATCAGAAGGTTTAGCTGGCATATCTACGGAAGTTTGTGAAGGACTTTGCCAGGATTGAGGAGCCAATGTCAAAGCTCACAAGGAAGAATGAAGAAATTGTGTGGACTGAAGATTGCCAGTTAGCATTTGAGGAACTGAAGAAGAGACTTGCAACAGCACCGATACTTGCGCTACCCGCAGGTACCGGAGGTTTCTCAATATACAGTGATATCTCTGGAAAAGGACTGGGATGCGTTCTTCAACAACATGGGAAAGTAATTGCTTACACATCTAGGCAACTACAGACTCATGAGAAGAATTATCCCACACCTAATTTGGAATTTGCTGCAATTATCTTTACTTTGAAGCTATGGAAGCATGATTTTTATGGAAATGGAGTGAAAATATATACGAACTACAAAAGTCTGAAATATGTCTTCACTCGGAAAGGGCTGAATGTTAGACTAAGAAGATGGCTGAAGCAGATGAAGGATTTCGACATCAACCTGCAGTACCATTCAGGTAAGGCTAATGTGGTCGCTGATGCACTTGGTCGATACTGATGGCGAAGTTCTTAACCAAGGACTAGCACCTGCTAGAAGACATCGAAAAGTTTGGACTGAAGATTATACTGCCTGAAAATGGAAGGAAGAAGCTGGATGCTGATTCAGTGTTGATGAAGTTGCAAATGAGCTCGAGTCTGATGGACAAAGTCAAGGAGACTCAGTTTCAAGACGAGACACCTTGCAAACTTAGAGATCAAGTGTTGGCAGGAACACTTGAGGGTTTCTCAAATCGCCAATAATGGAGCTCTGAAGAATGGTACGAGGCTTGGTGTACCATCTGGCGAATTGAGGAACGAGCTAATGCAAGAAGCGCACCAGTATTCCATACATCCTAGCAAGACGTATTGGGATATGCGTACTATTGTTGGGTAGTATGGAATGAAGAAGGATGTATTCAGAATTGAGGTTAGATATTTTATTTGTTAACAAGTGAAGGCTAGCCGACAGAGACCCGCAGGACTTCTACAGTCGTTGGGCATTCCGGACCGGAAGTAGAAGCACATAACGAGGGACTATGTGTCAGGATTGCCTTGATTCCAAGGAGGGAAGAACACCATTTGGATTGTCGTGGACCGACTGACTAAGTCAGCTCACTTTATGTCCTTCAAAGTTGGTTTATCCACTACGAAGTGGGCAGCATTGTACGAGAGGCACATCTACCAGATTCATGGAGTACCGCGGGACGAGCAATCAGAGAGGTCAATCCAGACGCTTGAAGATATATTGAGATTTTGCGTCTTGGAATTTGGAAGGTCTTGGGAAGACCAATTGCATTTGGTGGAGTTTTCTTACAAACGACAACTACCAAGCTGGAATTAGTATGACCCTATTTGAAGCTCTCTATGGTCGTCGTTGTCGTACACCACTTGCAGACGACATAGGAGAAAGAGTACTGATGGGTCCAGAGATGGTAACTGACGCAGTAGAGAAGGTGAAAGCAAGCTTAGGATTACCCAAGACAGACAGAAGTATTGGATTGGTAGTAGTAGTCGACCGGTGAAGTTGAAGAAGGAGATATCATTTCTGTGAAGTTTTCTCCTACCAGAGGAACAATCAGTTTTGACGGAGCTGGAAATTGAGGCCGGGTACATCAGACCATTTGAAGTTTAAGACGAGTTGGAAGTAGCGTACCAGTTAGCTCTACCAGCTAATCTTGAGAGTGTGCAACGTCTTCTACGTATCACAGCTCAGACGTTACATTCCGGATTCGAGTCCCATATTGGATAATTCAGAGCTGAAGATTGGACTCAACCTTTCAGTGCCAGAGAAACCAGTTGCAAGCGTAGTCAGAGGTGAGAAGAAGATCAGATTTGAGCCATCACTTAAACTCCTATTCCTTATCTTTTTTGTTCTAAACTTGACTAATGCTGCTAAGTTAGCCTAGTTTTGCAAGCTATCTCTTTAATCAAGCTTGATCATGACGATATTTTATTGGGTGCACTCACTAATATATTGTCTAATCAGGACCGGTGCATGATGGTCTGATCAACCTCGTGTACTTTGGTTCGCTTTGTATTTTTCTGTATGGATGATATCATAAATGAAACTTGTCCCTAAACCGTCTCATCCACGACTGCCTTGGAAATTCTTATTGTTGGACCTGAGTTACGGACATAGTACTCGTACCTGCTTGATTTGAGTTTATCCTACCCCCTAACCCCGCCTTTAATTTCGAGGACGAAATTTCCTAAGGAGGAAAGATTGTGAAACCCATATTTTTGTAATTAATTAATAATAGTATTCTAGTATTAATTTTAGTAAATCTATTATTATTATTATTATTATTATTATTATTATTATTATTATTATATATTTTTGAGTGCAAATTATTTCAAAATTAACAACATGGCTTTTTGAGTTGAACCCAGACCCGAGTCCGAGCCCAAACCCAGGCCTGAGCCAAACCCAATCCCATTTTCTTTCTTTCCTAAAAAGTCTAATTGGTTTTTTTTTAAATAATAAAAAAATATATATATATATTTTTGGGCTGGTCCCGAAGGACCAGCATAATCGTGCGTGACCCACTCCCTCCTTTTCCCTATTCTTTCTCACTACATTTTCTCCTCACCACATCTCTAACCAACGTACAGGAGAGTTTTCCTCCTTCTCCTTAATAACACTCACCCCAACTCTTCTCCTCACAGATCAAAAGCACTCCTCTTTCTCTCCAAAAGAAAAGCACCCAAACCCCTTCTCTTCACTTCTCCCCAGAAACCCTCTCCCCGAGCTCCAAACCCGCGCCCCTTCGGAGCTCCTCCGCTCGAACTCGCCCTCGCCGAGCTCTCCCCCCGACCCCAAACCCTCCGGCCGACCACCCCCTTCTCGGCCGACCGTCGACCAGCGCGCCCCGCGCCGAGCTCCCCTCACGCGCCCTAGCCACGGCCACCCTCGCGGCCGAACCCCCGACGCCGCTATCCCGCCGGCGCCCCGCCGACAGCCCCTGTCGCCGACGGCCGCCCGTCTCCCCGCGAGCGCCAGCCCCCGCCAAGCTCCTCGGCCAACCGCCAGAGCTCCGACGCCCCTCTGGCCGAGTACCCCGCTGTTCCAGCGTTCCCTGGCCGTGCCCTAGCTTCTGTGTTTTCAGCGTCCTTTGTCGACGTTTCGAATCAGCGCTGTTTCGGGAATATCTTGCCGTTCGGAGCTCATTTTCTTTCTTATTATTTCATCTGAGAGCTCTAGCCGAGCAACCCGAGGTATAACCCCCTGTCCCGCTATTTTATTATTATTTGTCGATGATGAAATGGTCCCCGGTTCCCTTTGGGAATTCGGTATTAGCGACGTCGTATTTTTTCGGGACTTTCGGAAAAGTCCCGTGAATTATTTTGGACTCCCGAAATATTTTGGGAATGGTTCTTGGTGTGTTTTAGTTTTCCGGAAATTTCCGGGAACGTTCTGTGACTTGTGGATTTGGAATCGGACTTCCAAAATTATTTCGGGTCGTCCCGATTATTCTGTGGATTGGCTGTGGATGTTTTATATATATAAAATGTGGGTTTTTCCCTGGTTTGGGACTTGCAGGAATTATCGGCGTCATTTTCCCAGTTTTTGGGTTGACCAAAAACAGAGGAGATGCTGCCCGATTTTTCCATAAATCCTGAATTAATTTAAAAATGAATTTAAAATAATTTTCGGAATTTATTCGATATTTTATTTTTGGGTGACGACCGTATCGGTCAATGGACCCGGCTAAGTGCAAACGATACCGGCCCCACCCGGACGTTGAGGCAATTAGCCAAAATGAGGATCGGACCATTATCTGAGACTTATGATTTATCATTTTTTTTTAATTTCTGTTTACATCTATTTTAATATTTTTAGTTAGGACTAACGACAGTTTATTCTTATTTCAATTTATGTAAATAAATTGTAATGGGCATAAGCCCAGCTGGCTGGTCTGTGACTGTAATAGCTTAGATTTCCTGTATTTTCCGGTTTTTCGAGTTTGCGTATTTAACTATTAAAATGATTAAAAAGTATTTTTCGTATAAAATTAATTAATATTTTCTCACTTAAAATTTACCAGTTTATTAATAATTAAAAATCACGTATTTCTCACTAAACAAGAAAATTAGTTTTATATTTATAGAAAATACCAAGTTTTCCTAAACTAATCTGGTAACGACGTTGTTTTCCCGAATTCAAAGTTAAAATGATATTTTTCCTCGTATTAAATCAACGTACTTAATAAACGCGTTTTTCTGTGTTAGTTAATTAAATAACTAAAATTGGATTAGGACGCGAATAGAGATTACAGCTAGCATAGCTAAGTTGGTTAACCTGAAAGCTGAGTCTATCTCTCGAATGTAGGAATTCGAGGACAACTCTAAATTTCCGTCTCGGAGTCGTCCATCTCTCCAGTCATTTTCCTGAGGCAAGTATAGTTTATGTTAGTTTACAGTTATTTATTTAATCGCTTTACTGCATGTCTAAACCACGATGCAAACAGAAACTCTCTCCGAGAGTACTGTACTGTAACTACTGTAACTATTGGGAACTGGAGGAATAATGTAATGAGTATGACCACATCCAAACTACTGTAACTACTGTAACTATTGGCTTACCCCTCATATACACGGGGATAAGCTGTACCCTCCTGTAACAAACCCAAGCCGGTCATATGTCATTACCTGTTCAAATCATTGTTTTATACTGTAACAAACCTGTTTTAAAATTGTTTAGAACTGCATGATTCAATTTCTTATTTAACTGTTTAAAATTAGCATAAATTGTACTTTGCTCCCTCCTGACTGAAGACCCAACATTTTAGGTATCACTGATGAGGCTTTGTTCTGCGATATTTCCGGAGGTCCCAACTAGAAGACGAGGATTTCGAGACTGATGAGCTGTGTACCTAGAGTTTTCTCTTCTTCTTGATGTATGTGGAAATGGTTTAAGTTGTAGCTTTCACTTCATTGTAAAAGATCAATAAAGTTTTAAATTTTCGAATTTTGAGTTGTGATAAATACAGATGTTGTTGTGGTTACCTGCTAATGGAACAGCTTACTGCCGCCGTCTCAACAACGGTGCAGGCTGGGTATGATCCGGTTCGACCCAATTATTTGGGATCGGGTCGTGACACCTTTCTTTGACTATAGTTCCAATATATTCTCAAAAGAAAAGAAAGGAAAGGAAAGAAAAAGACTACAAGAAGTTTCCAATCCTCCAAATGCCTAATTCCACCATATTGACAAGATAGTTGCAGGGCCGGCCCTGAGTTAATGAGGGCCCTAGGCAAATTTTTAAAATGGGACCCATATATAATATAAAAAAATTGAAATAAAAAATGATATAGCCAAGGCTAGAACCTAGGACCTCTTGTGTACAAGTAGGGGTGAGCATCGGTTCGGTTCGGTTGGAACCGAACCGGTTTGAGTAAAACCGACCATGAACCGAACCGAACATTTTCAAACCGAAACCGAACCGTTCAAAATAAAAACCGATCTAAACCGAACCTAATTAAAACGGTTCGGTTTAGGTCGGTTCGGTTTTAGACCGGTTTCTCTATAAGGTTCGATTTTGGTTCGGTTTAACCTATATATAACCGGTTTAATGGGCCGGTTTAACCTATATATTCTCTATAAGGTTCGGTTTAACCTATATATAACCGGTTTAATGGGCCGGTTTAACCTATATAAACCGAACCCTTTATTTCCATATTCGGTTTTCGGTTCGGTTCACAAACCGAAACCAAAAACCGTGAACCGAACCGAAAATTAGGTTTTTTACAAAACCAAAACCGAAAACCGAACCTACTTCAAAAAAACCGAACCGAACATCAAAATCGGTTCGGTTCGGTTCGGTTCGGTTTACGGTTTTAAACCGTTTTTTGCTCACCCCTATGTACAAGTATAACAAACTACCACTACACCACAAATGTTTTGTGATAAAGGAGGGTCATATTATATATTAGTTCTATTTTCAATATAAGATTACTGATATATATATATATATATATATATATATATATATATATATATATATATATATATATATATATATATATACATTTAAATTAATTTTTTGGGCCCCCAAATTTCATGGGGCCCTAGGCGGTTATCCTGGCCGCCCTGGGCCAGGGCCCGCCCTGGATAGTTGTACCTATACTCCCATTGCTTTTTTGGTCTTGACCTCTTGATGCTTCTTTCTTAATCATGCATGGCTGGTGACAATCAAGCATGTGGAGGAGGCGTCGTGAAGTGACTAAATTTGCAAGAGGGAAAAACTGAAACTAGTTACTAACGTTTATAACTAGAAAATAATAATATATAATATTAATAATTACCATGCATGTATGTTCATACTCATGGTTTGTAAGAACGGAAACCATTTTTGGCCCACTGGAGGTGACCGCGTGCGGACGTGTCACCCTAGCCTGTCCTCCTCTCCAATGAGCGTACGACACGTGGCCCGCAGGTCAGGACTGTGGTCCAAATCTGTGGACAACGTAGCACTGCCCTTGTAAGAATATGAACGTTTACATAGATCATAGATGATTGGAGTTCGAGAGCTTTGTGAATGGTTCGTAGGTACAGAGATGAATATTGGAGTTAAGTTAGGAACCAAAGATGGATATAGAGTTGTCAAGTGGGCCGGGCCGGGCCGGGCTGGCACGAATTTGAGTGGGACGGGCCTCTTGAGCCCATGAACTGTAGCGGGTCGGGCCGGGCCGGACTATGGATGAAAATATTAAGTCCAGCCCGGCACATAGCCCACGGCACGGTGGGCTTCGGGCCGGCCAGACGCAACCCAATATATATAAGGTTCTGGGCTGGTCGCACTGGAGGCCATCATTTTAATCCAATTCAATTCAGTATATACATATGGATGCATGCATGTATGTTGCTGCAGCAACTTACAACTAATATATATTGAAATAAATTGAATTGAATTTCAATTCAAACATTCTTTTCCTTTCATTTCAATTCAATTCACTACTGCACTATATAATCATAACACGTGGCCCAGCACAACCCAAGATATGGGGCCGGGCCGGCCCGGGTCCATGATTAATCGGGCCGGGCTAAACACATGGGTCAATTTTTTAAGCCGGGCTCGTGCCGGGTTGGGCTGGGTGGTCCGGCCCAATTTACAGGTCTAGATAGATAACATTGAAACTGACTGATAATTACTTTATTAGATGGTTTACTCGGTTCTTAGGTACCTTGATATATATTCACCTTGATGGATGAGTTTGTTTCTTAAGAATTCACAAACTAACCAGTATTGATCTATATTTATATATGTTGGATTACATAGAACTCATCATTATTGCATTACTTGCTGCATCAGATGGTTTGCATTTACCATTTAATTAATGTTGACAGAGACTTGATCTGATGTGTATTATCAACTAGTATCATAATTCTCAAACTTGCATGGAAACCCAAGTTCACTAATCCAACAATTGCATTGGATTTTCACTTCATCTCGATTCTATAGTGAATCTTGTGATCATCAGGAGGTCCAACCTAGCTAGCTTAGCTTGGAAACCATAAAAGAAAGAGAATAGCTTGCTCAGATTAGTATTTGACTAGGTCTGTTATTATTACGGGAATATGGCAATTACCTATACAAACCAGTGGAGAAAAATAAATTCATGATAGAATGAAGTCTGCGAATGAGCAAGAAAAACAAAATCCTTCCATTTAAAGTCAGAATATCCCAGCCCATCTGCCTTGTAGTATTTCTTAGCCATTTTCAGTTCCAACCTGTCAATTTAGGGCTAATCTATATCCAACCTGAATATTTAGGACTAGCCCTTTCTTCCCATAGAGAGTTCTCCAGATATAAATGGGGTGTCCCATGGTATGAACATAGAACTTACTAAGAAGAAATACGCAAGATCAAGTCCTTATCCCTGCACTAGAACTCTAGAGTTATGACGAGCACGAGTTAACTCTAGAGTTATGACGAAGGTCGGCATTTTTTTTTAACAAAGTATGATTAAAATGAGTACCATATGAGATTTAGAGCTAGGTAAGTAGGCAACCATACATGATATCAGTAAAATACATAGTTATAGAAAAACAAGCTCTAGCATTTGAAGGGGGTGAATCAAGAAAAACTGTCAGCTTGCATGCTTTTGTTTCTGTCAAGTACAAATATCACTACTACACCTTCCTACTACTAATACTACTTCCATTTAACATGTTCAAGTCAGCATAAACACCCTATAACAACTCCTAACCAAAACAAATTAGTTCTAGTTCTTCCTTTCTTCTTTATAGTACAGGCAAAAATTTCATGACCATATATGAAAGAAACTAAGAGTCATCCCCGCAGTCATTCTTTATATCATTTTAAGACTATGAAACCGACCGTCTGTTGTTCCTTGACGGGGTAGACTTGTGCTCGTTCTGGTTTGCGGAGCCTGGGCTTCCGGATGTATCAGAAGAGTTGTTTTCCCCACCACCACCACCACCACCCAGTCCCTTGTTCGGTAGCAATTTCCCAAAGATCTTCGGCATCATAGTCCCTCTAACCTTAGCATTCACCTTGTCTTCACTTACATGATTCTTGTTGGCGTCAATGTTGCTACTGCTCTCACTCCCCTTAGCCCCGTTGACCAGTTTCATGGACTTGAGGGACTTGAGATCTTTGGCCGTTGGGAGGGTGGCGGAATCCCAGTTATCCTCGGTGGTGGTGATTGTTGTTGCAACAGACCTGGAGCTCCCATAGGAGCCACCACTGCTGTTGTCTGCCTTTTCACTGCCGCTGGCAGCAGATGCCCGCACTTGCTCAAAGAAGAGGACCTGCACTACGACACGCAGAGGGAGGCGTTCGTTCTGCACGGCGTGTGAGCAGGCATCAGCTGACAGTTTCCTGCAGTCCATAAGACTGCAGAGCTTCTTTCTCTCGCTCTTGGATAGATTCAGATGCTCCTGCTCCAAACAAAGAGAGAAATTATATACTCTTAGTACAGATTTTGATTGATCTATTGATTACTTGATTTATAGAAAACATTAGTACATCAACATTAGTTGCAGGGGATTTCTATCTCTTGAGCAATTTTAACTAGTTACAGTATCATATATAGGTGGCAGAAATCATATACTAGCTAGACCTTTGTCAAGTGTGACAGAAATGTGAGAGAATTAGAGAATCTACCTTCAGATACATGTCGACAGCACGGTAGATCCCATCATGCACTGGCCTCGAGTCTCCTGATACCATTTCAGCAAGATCAAGAAACTTAGAAAGAGATAAATTCCTGTCTTTTGCAATTTCAGCAAGATATCCATCCAGCAGCTTTGCTACAGCCATCTTTGAGCCATCCAAGACCGGGATCGGGGTCCCAAAATCCTGAATCTCTTCCGTCATCTTTGGGTTGGTTCCACATCTCTCCTGCATCACAAACTCTTCCACTATACTCAGGACCATGTCAATGTCATATACAGTGATCTCTCCTGCTGGAGCTGGCATCAACAGGTCTTGAACAGATGCCTCTTCTAGCTGCCTACCGATTCTCTTGGCCAACTCTCTCTTACAGGTCACGCTGCAATCAAAAATGTTTGCAGTTCTCAACAGCTTCAGCAAAAAGTTGCAGGAGGACGAACCCTTTTCCTCCGGTAGTAACTTGACAACAGTCTCTAATAGCATCCTACTTTTCATTATATCACCTTTCTCAACAGCACTTCCTTTGACAAAGCCCGGAAACCTTCTATAAGTGTAAGCTTTCAGGGCTTCTCCCATAACCTCTCCAGAGGCTCTTCCCTTTGCTTTGATTGCCAAAATTACTCGCTTGTAGAAATCCAATTCGAGCTCACACAAATCCTCAACCCACCAGTCCTTAGGAACCAACTGTTTCTTGCTAACCCCATTCCAGTTATCGACCCCGTTCTCATCTGGGAGTTTCCTTCTGTTGTAAGTGTAAGACCAGTCGACTTTTGAAGCTTCAACAGAAGCCTTGGCAGCTATGGAGTCGATGCAGTGGCTGACGAGCTTTAAATCCTCAGACCACGGTGAAAGAGCTTTTGTTGTCTGGAGGACTATAATGGAGTCTTTCCAGCTGCGGAATATACTGGAGGTGAGGAAGACTTCAATCTTGTAGATAAGGTTGCCTTTCTCAGTGGCTTCATTCATTTCAAGATACTCTGCTGCACAACGAGCTGCAATTACATTGTGGGCATTGAGGGTAACAGTCATGCCATAACAAAATTTTGCACATATCTCGAAGGCTTCTGCTCCACCAGGGATATCAGAAATGTGGATCTCGTCATGAGCCTCATCAATAGTGGTGGTCACTAACTTTTGCAAACAAGAACTCTTGGACAGAAGGGGAAACTGCATGACGAAGGAGAGGTTAGGAAAACCAGATAAATTAGTCAGGACTCAGTTAAACATGAAACAATACCTCTTATCACAAGACAAAAAAATGACTGCAGCATTGAAAATATCCTCTCCATTGGTGTATTGAAAATATCCTCTCCATTGGTGTAAGCAACAAAATATTAATGAAGTGGAAAGAAGGATAGGATATGATGATACAATATGGCAGGATAACAACCTATTTCAAGTTTTCCAAGATCTAATAGAGAAAGCACATAGTGTAAAACAAAATTCGTAGATTGAAATATAAATAAGGGCTACATGATAGACAACCTTGCATCTTATTCCATTTCTTTGTTGCATGTTAGTATAGAATATTGTAGCTAAACAGAATTCATCAATTGAGCCCCCACAAACAGTTGTGACTCATACACTTGCTGCATATCTATGCACCCCTTTAATGTGAAGTATGGCCAAACTGTCACCTTATACTTCTCTAGCTTCATACAGTAACTAGAGATCTAGCTCAAAACTATTTTTAAACTGTATAATACATTACTATAAACTGATTGAAACAATATGGCAAATATTAATTTAGGGACACACGGGGGTGAGTGGATTAACGGATGTCAAATCTGTTAGAAAAATTGAATCATAAATTACTAAATGAGGAAATTGCAGAGAATAATAATTGTTGTATTTTTATTGATTGGCTACTCCACTACTTATAGGGAGTAGTTCCTCTTCATACTACATTTTTCCAATGTGGGACTAAATCCCTTATTAGTTCTCAACACTCCCCCTCAAGATGGGCGATAGATATTAATCATTCCCATCTTGTTACATAGCTTCGACAGTCTTAATGAACTAAGACCCTTAGTCAAACGGTCTGCCACTTGTTCTTCTGAGCGAACATGATCAATCTTCAGTATTCCTTGTTCCAGCTTCTCTTTGATGAAGAATCGATCGATCTCGATGTGCTTCGTTCTGTCGTGCTGAACTGGATTGTTAGCTATACTTATTGCAGCTTGACTATCGCTCAGAAGACGTAACGGTGCTCCCTTGTCCAGCTTTAACTCTGTCAGCAACGCTTTCACCCACAGTAATTCCGACACTCCTAAGGCCATTGCTCTGTATTCTGCTTCAGCTGTAGATCGTGCTACCACTGACTGTTTCTTGCTTCTCCATGAGACCAAGTTTTCTCCTACAAAGACACAATATCCCGTGGTAGACCTTCTATCGTCTATGCAGCTCGTCCAGTCTGCATCGCAGTATCCCTCAACTTCTATACATCCATTCTTCTTGAACCATAGCCCTTTCCCCGGCGTCCCTTTCAGATATCTCAAGATCTGAAACACTGCATCCATATGACCCGTTCTTGGATCATGCATGTAGCGACTTATTACACTCACCGCAAATGAGATATCAGGACGAGTGTGTCCCAGATAAATCAATCTCCCTAGAAGTCGTTGATATCTTTCACGATCAACTGACTCTCCTGCTTCTGCTCCCAACTTGCACTTCTGGTCAATTGGAGTGACTGCTGCTTTGCATCCCAGCATCCCTGTCTCCTTCAGCAGATCTAGTGTGTATTTTCTCTGTGAGAGAACAATTCCTTGTTCGCCTTCACACACCTCGATACCTAAAAAGTACCTCATCGCTCCTAAATCCTTCACTTCAAACTCCTTCGCGAGTTTTGACTTCAGCTTAGCGATCTCGACTTCATCATTACCTGTGATTACTATATCATCCACGTATACAGCAAGTATAGTGATGTGGCCTCTTGCATGCTGAAGAAAGACCGTATGATCTGCATTTGCTTGATGGTATCCCATGCCTGTAACAGCCTTTCTGAATCTGTCAAACCAGGCTCGAGGAGATTGCTTGAGCCCATATAACGACTTCTTTAGTTTGCACACTTTTCCATGCGACGTCCCTCCGTCTGATTCTGTAGCATAGCACCCTGACGAGAGTTCCATGTACACTTCTTCTTGTAGGTCCCCATGGAGAAAGGCATTCTTTCCATCTAATTGGCATAGCTTCCAACCATAGTTTGCTGCAATGGAGACCAGAGTTCTTACGGTGCTCATATTCGCTACTGGAGCAAACGTCTCATCATAGTCGATGCCATATGATTGTGTGTATCCCTTTGCAACCAACCTCGCCTTTTATTGTTCCACATTTTCTTTTGACATCTCCTTTACTGTGTACACCCATTTGCATCCCACAGTTTTCTTCCCTTTGGGTAATGGAACCAGCTCCCACGTCTTATTTTTCTCCAGTGTCCCAAGTTCTTCCATCATTGCAGCTTTCCACCTTAGATCTTTCTTTGCTTCCTGCCAACTTTTGGGCAACGAAGTAGAGTCTAATGATGCAATGAAGGCTCGATAATTCGAAAAAATGTTAGAATAAGACAGGTATTTGGCAATATCATGTTCATAATCATCAAAACGACTAGGAGCCTTACCCGCATTGATGCGAGAAGATCTCCTTAAAGGAACAATAGGTGGTGGAGAGATCATACCATCAGAGTCAGAGAGATCCGCATCAGAATCAGATTGATTCTGTGCGGGGGCAACATCTTCAAGAGTTGGAGTAGGAGTAGACGAGAGACTTGGTACAGTAGGCACAGGGCACGGTACAAGCACAGTACTGGACTTCTGTTGTCTCCTTCTGTAGACTTGGAGGTCCTTTTCCATTGTCTGCTGCTCCCCATGTTTAACATATGTATCTTCTTCATCTTCTGTATCGGAGTCACTGCTTTCTCCCCCTTTCGTCCAGTTTTTCACGACCGGGCATGGGACCGATCCGACTACCACAGATAGACTTATTTTCTCCCCCTCACATCTAACACCCTCTGTGTTAGGTGTCACCAAACGTCAAACCGTCATCCGAAGCATAATATGGTTCCAGTTCTCTGAATGTAACGTCCATGCTTACAAACATCTTCCGCTCAACTGGACTCCAACAGGCGTATCCCTTCTGAGTTGCCGTGTACCCGACAAATACACATTTAACCGCTCTAGGATCCAGTTTGCCAACGCCTGGCCTATTATCTTGGACAAAACATACACACCCAAATACTTTCGGTGGAACAGTGTACGTGGTTGCACCAGTAAGCATCTCCAACGGTGTCTTTCAGTCCAATACCTGATATGACATTCTGTTGATGAGATAAGAGGCCGTTAATACTGCATGCCCCCATAAGTGTTTCAGGACATTCATAGCCAGCATCATCGTCCGTGCAACCTCCAGCAGGTGTCTGTTCTTTCCGTTCGGCCACACCATTTTGTGCCGGTGTGTAGGCACATGAAGTTTGGTGTAGTATTCCATGAGTGGATAAATACTCAGCAACCTGCTTATTTGTATACTCGGTCCCATTGTCAGACCGTAAGCACTTAATTTTAGTGCCATATTGTATTTCTATCCGGCGATGAAAGTCGCAAAACACCTCAAAGACGTCACTTTTATTCTTCATAAGGTAGACCCATGTCACGCGAGTATGACAAACAATAAAAGTGACGAACCATCGAAAACCATTAATACCGATTGTAGGACAAGGGCCCCATACGTCCGAATGTATCATATCAAATGCAGCTGAACTTCGATGTCCTGAACCCACATACGTGCTTCTGGTATGTTTACCCAACTCACATGCATTACAAAATAACTTCTCTTTATTAGCCCTTTGGTATAAGGACGGATACATTCGACTAATAATTTTAAAAGAAGAATGACCGACACGCTGGTGGTGGAGTAGCAATTCATCTTCTACACTGCACCGTGAAACTTCAGGTGGTGTGTCTGCTACCAGAGATGTCAATGCGTTGTCCAGTCCAGTCATGTCCAAGTACCACAGTCCCTTATGCCATGTGTCAGTCCCTAGTCGTCGTCCTGTCCCCTTCTCCTGAAAAGTCACCGTAGGAATGTCAAAGAAAACTGTACAGTTAAGATCAAGAATAATGGCACTAATAGAAAGAAGATTGACAGGAAAAGACGGAGCATGTAACACATTGATAAGAGTGAGAGAAGGGGTGCATGCGACAGTGCCTGTACCCATGACAGGGCTGGAGTTACCATCAGCAGTCTGAATGCTCTCCGGCGTCGGTAGGTGAGTATAGTCCTGGAACTCACTACGGGACCCCGTAACATGGCGAGATGCCCCAGAGTCCATAATCCAACCTGGTTGGTGTACAGCTGCCGCAAGAGCACGCACAGGAATACCTGTGTTGGTCTGGGCAAAGCAAGTGATGGGATCCCCCTAGGAAGATGACGCCCCATGACTGTCATCCGAACCCAGCTTCGTGCTGCGTAACCTCGCGAGGAACTCCTTCTCAAGAGGGGTTAACTCAGTCAGGTGATGTTCGCCCCCTTCTTCCGCCAGATTCGCTTTGTGACCGCCAGAATAATTTCTCCTTCTTCCAGCATAATCGCCTCTACCACCTCGACGTCCTCCGCGGCCCCGTCCACGATCACTCGACAGGAATTTTGGACAAAATCTGATATAATGTCCTGAGTCACCACAGTTGTGGCAAACACCGGCCACAGAGGGAGGCTGATTGAAGGCGGCAAGGGCAGACTTGTCAACAGCGGCTTGCTCCCCCTGGAAAGAGCCCTTGTTGGGCATCAATTTCAATCAAGCCTCTTCTTGTGCCATGGCAGCTATGACTTCTTCCAAGGTTGGAAGCATGGGCTGTGCTAGGAGTACATTCCTTCTATGCTCAAACGCAGGGTTAAGACCCTTCAAGAACATCATCCGTTGTCGCGAAATATAATCCAAAACTTTTGAAAATGTTTCGCAAATGCTGTTTCGACTTGTGCATCTTCCATCCCAAGAGGATCATAGTGATCCAGATCAGACCATATTTCTTCAACAGTACGGCGTACTCAGAGATGGTACGGTCGTCCTGGGCCACCCTATCAAGTTCATCCTGCAGTTGGAATACCCGCATAGGATTGCCGGAGCCTGAGTACATATCCTTCAAAGTCTGCCATATATCAGCAGCAACCTCCATTGCCTCTACATTGCCCGACACCTGATCGGTCAAGGAGGCTGTCAACCATCCAGCCACAACATTGTTGACAATTTCCCAAATAGCAAACTCCTTTGAGGAGGGATCAGCTGGCGCCTTGGTTTGGCCATTGACGTAGCCAACCAAGCCTCGTCCCTTGAGCGCCCGCAATGCCTGCCGTGACTATTTCAAGTAGTTGGACGTGCCTTCCAACTTCGTGTCCAGCTTGTCCAGTTTTCCTATTTTGTATGGTGATGGATCCACATCAGTACGGATCACACGTGGCGTCCGCAGTGCCTGCCGTGACCATTTCAAGTAGTTGGACGTGCCTTACAACTTTGTCTCCAGCTTGTCCAGCTTCCCTATTTTGTAGGGTGACGGATCCACATCAGTATGGATCACACGTGGGGTTGCCTCGGTTAATCTTTTTGATAAAATATCAACCAAGGCCTTCATCTCTTCTGCTGTCAGTTTACCACTGATCGAATCCATGGCGGCTCCAACTGTGATTCGTCGTCGTCGTCTTCGTCTGTCGTCGTCTTCGTCGTCGTCGTCGTCGTGTGTCTTCGTCGGCTTCGTCGTCGTCTTTATGTAAAGTCTCCAACAGAGACCTTACGAATGCGCTGCTAACGTGGCCAACACTGGCGCACGCATGTAGAATTTGCAGATCGAGAACGGAATACAATAAAGCATTTGTAGTTCGAAGGACGTAATCTAGGAACAGAAGGTGCAAATAAAGTATTTGACAGCCATCCGTCTTCGAATAATCGTCCACATAATCGCGCTCGCAAATTAGGGTTTGTGGGAGGGGCGGCCGCAGATGTGGTCGGAAGAGAGAGGGGGGGTGGCGTCGTTGGAGGGGGGGCAGGGGGGGCGTCGGGGTCAGCAAGTAGGGGGGGCGGGGACAGCGGGGGGCTGGGCGTCGGGGGCAGGGGCGACGGCTTGGGGGGGGGGGGGGGGGCGGAGGGGGGCAGCAAGGGGGGGTGTCGTCGACGGCAGGGGGTGGTCGGCGGCGGGGCCGGGGGGTGGGCGTCGGTGCAGGGGGGGCGTCGGGGCAGGGGGTTGGCTTTGGGCGGGTTGGAATTTTTTTTTTTTGTGGTTATGGCTCTGATACCATGTAGAGAATAATAATTGTTGTATTTTTATTGATTGGCTACTCCACTACTTATAGGGAGTCTAGTTTCTCTTCATACTACATTTTTCCAATGTGGTACTAAATCCCTTATTAGTTCTCAACAGAAATAAATAGTAAACAGCATGAATCAATTATTTAATGAAGAGAGAAAGGAAAGGTTAAGAATTCCTGGCTTGCGGGTTAGTCGTGTAAAACACTGCCCTAGAGGACAATTGCCTCCTTCATGTGCCAGTATTGGATAATTGCCCTCCAATGGGAAAAAAACAATCCACCAGGATCCCTTTGGTGCAAGACTGTCTCAAAAGCCAAAAAGGAAAAAAAAAAAAAAAATCTTTGACGATATACTGTAATAAAATATGAGAAGTTTGTCAAAGAATATGAGAAGCAAAAGACGTAAAAGAATCTGCGACATTCTTCTCTCTAACCAATATGTATATCTATTTTGGCCTACATATCAAATGATTTGATGGGGTAATCCTTACCAAATCTCAATCACACCAAGCTCCTTATATGTAGGCCCAAATCAATATACATTTGGTTGGAGAGAAGCATGTACAAGAAACTTTTGGGTCTTCAACTTTTTCTCATATTCTCTTACAAACTTCTCATTTTTTTACAATATATGTTCGAAGAATTTTTTTTCCCGGCTTTTATTTGTTGGAACAATTCAAGCTGGATCTCGAGGTCCATCTCTCCGATGCAGTCGTGCGTCAAGGAGATCCCGGTGGATTTGAGTTTTTTTTCTACCGCTGGAGGGCAATTAACCAATGCTCCCACACGAAGACGATAAATGTCCTTTAGGACACTGTTATACACAACTGACCCGCACGCGAGAATTCTTAACCTTTCCTTTTCTCTTTATCAAATAAATGGTTCATGTTGTTTACTATTTATTTCATCAATTGGTAATTTAGGATTCAAATTTTCTAACAAAAACCTGGATTACATGTTTACCGATCTTGAAACTACAGAATCCTACATCATTAGTTACTTGTAAGCCAGCCTGCTACTCGTCCAAATAGGTTAGGATTTCCTGGACCCTAAGACAGAAAGATCTGACAAACGTCTCGTCTTTTAAACCAAGGCCTTCTACATGTAAGCTTTCTCTGCATAGAGACCCATATCCATACCACACGTTCTGACCGGACCAGTGTTATACTCAACTATAGTAAATACCACCAGAATACCTCCACTAACTAATATGATTTCCCATGCATTGGATCAAGGTATAAATTTGGTAGGCTAAACTTGGTTTTGAACCAGAGTAAATATCAAGTTTAATATCAACATGAACCCATTAATATTCACAATTGGTGGCTCACAGTGTTGGGCAGTTAAAAAACATGTTCAGAAAAATGAGTGTAGCTGAAATGTGAATGTTGAGGATGGATGGGTGGCAATACATTGAATGATAGGATAAAAATGAGAGTATTTATTGGAAGTTGGAGGTGGCAGTCACCAATTGAGTATAAGATGAAGACATTCGTCTCATGTGGTTTGACATGTACAACATAGACCAAAAAATGCACTCATTAGGAGTGATCGGATATTAGTCAAAGGAGATGCTAGAACTAGGGGTAGACCTAAAGGAACGTGGGTTGAGGCTCTAACAATGGATTCTGGCCTTTTTCTTATGTTAGAGAGGAGATGGCCCTCTACCTAAATGTAGCCAAATGAAAGAAAAGGATTAAGTAGCCTTCCCCAAAATTTTGGGATAAGGCTTTGTTGTTGCTGCTGTTGTAAGAACTGATGGAAAAGTTACTCCATGAGGGCATGCTTGATTGCCTTCATTGATTATAGAAATTGAAATTCCATAATATTGAACAGCTAATAATGTTTTGATTGCATCTAGGAAGCACAGAAACTGGAAAACATACCCTTGTCGAGTCGGACACATATCCGGCACTCCACGGACATGTATCGGACTCTCCACAGACCTCCAAAATACAATAGGACACACCAAAATAGATGTATCATATCCATAGGATGGCATAAGTTGAGGAACTCCCCAGACTATAGTTCCACATGTATGGAAACAAGGATATGAACGAATCAATGACAAGAATGTCACGTGATAAATGTAATTCACCTCTTAAAATCAAAAGTGCATGCATCGACAACAAAAAACTAACATAAAACAAGGGAAGAGCTGGAATTCAATGAATTGCAGAATGACAATCAAACACATTTAATTGGTAATGCAAGTCCATGATTCTCTATTTCATGAGTTGATACTATCAAATCTGGGATTCCAATGCATAACAACCAAAAAGGCCCTGATTCAACTTGAAATTGTATAGCCAAGTTACACTGGAAGAAGACAAACATCACATTCAAATCACGTTGACCATGTATTATGTTTGCTTACCAATAACTTACATGCTATACATTTACACCTGACACCCAAAAGAAATTCACAATTTTACGATGAAAGTACTCAAATAAGTGGGAGAATTGACATGGGCAAGGGAATTCCTGAAGTAAAAATAGCATGGAAAGTAGAGACCCTACCTTATGTAGATAAAACTTCACATCTCCGATGTTAACAATAATATCAGTTGCCAATTCTGTTGCTACAAACCTGTTAAGAATAATATTTTTCATTATCACCTTTCTGTAGAATGGATATTGATCAATAATCGATGAAATAAGAAGAGAAAAACATTTAAGTTTTCACTTTGATGAAATTATATTAACTTATGGCAGTAGAAAGTCACAAAGGTAGTAAAGGCTTTCACCATATTAACTTCACATGTTAAAAACAGAAATGTATTGTAAAGATAAACACCAGATCGAGAATCCTTTGCAGAACAATAAAATAAATATGGCCACTGTACTGCCCGCGTTTTAGTACACAACTGAAGGGCACAATAGAAGTATGCCAAGCAATAAAGAAGATTAAGGAGACATAAAGTGGGGGGAAAAAGCTAATGAGCCATTTGAACTGAATTTTCAAGAGTTGAAGACTTTCATTTTGGAGAATAGTCCAGTGCCCTAATGTCCAATGATCAGCACAGGTTTAGGTCCTTCCGATTTGTGCACATAAATGCCCAAATCACAACAAATTCCCTCAAGGAAACTAAGAGAAGACCCTAACCTTGTATATGTAACCTCATCAGGAAATAAGGGTTGGTTTCGAAGAAATCAAGATTATATATATAAGACTGGGGTTAAATAAAAACTTCATAAGACAAAAACAACATCACCTTTCTTCTCCTCCATCTAAACCCTAACACTAACCCACACGGCTATGGCATACACCATGGCTGGTGATACGCATAACAACAACCTTGGTCAACCACACAAGCAGTGACAACCATGACCGGTTATGTGCACAACACTGCATTGGCCAATAGCATGTGCAGCAACCGCCATGGTCGCTGCTTCTGGCACCGTTTGACATGGCACTTGTTCGCATGATTCGTCAATGGATGCATGGACACAGCCGACCATGGTCATGTGGGCTAAGGGTTTAGATCAAGGACAATAGTGAAGGATTTGTTTTCTTCTTTTTTTGAAAAAAAATCACCCCCAAATTTGACAATTGTAAAAGAACATGGGTGCTAGTTGACGAAATAAAAACATTAGAGAGGCTTCCTAATGTTGCGCGCAAGACATATAGGGGGGTTTCTGAATATTTACCCTTATATACCTGAGAAAGGAAGCAGAGTTAAACACACACCTCTGATATAATTTCCCTTCCTGCAATGATACAAACTTATACAACATACTTGCAGAAGGGACTCATATGAGCTTTAATACAACAAAAACATCACTTTTGTTTCAAATTGTTTGGGTTGGCTCATATCTACTTTGATTTGTATATTTATTTCTAGATAGATCATGTGGAGAGGTTCATGACAACCTCAAACAAGTAAGATGAATGAGTTGCAAGTCAGTACGTTATCCTTGATATAAAGATAATAATCACGGCAAACATGTATGTTGCAGTACCAAAAAAAATAAGATATACTCCCATTAAAACAACTAACCCCAATAGAAGGGATAGAAAATATAGACGAGTTCTTCACCTCACTTTGTCGCCATTTGCCCGAAAGGAATCAGGCTTCGAACCTAGCTTCATAAACTTCATGGTTACCAAAAGGAAAATAACCTTCCACTACTCCACTACACTGTCTTCCAAGCCTCCTTTACACCATCATCCCACATATATAAAGACCAATAGCAAGACGAAGGAAGAATATATATCCCCACCTTCAACTTGAAACAAGGTTATGTGTGTAGAAAAAAAAAAAGGGTCAAGAGCAAAAGGGAGACCAAGGCAACAGAGTCTCTCTGGACTAGTAAACAATTCAAGGAGCTCAGAGAAACACACCACAAACACAAGGCTGACACCAACAGAGTCTCTACCTATTACTTAAATGCCTTTTAATCCGTTTTGCTTGGTTTCAAAGATATAGCTAAGATCTGCATGTTGCTTGATCTCTCAAACTCCCAACAATCAATCCACATTCCTCCCTCCCTAGTCACTCCCACCTGCAAAAAGGAGAACAGCACCTCGAAGTGAGAAGATGGTGAGCACTAAAAACTACAGACAAGGAGCATCTCATTTTTAATAATAAAACAAAAACAAAAACAAAAACAAGGGGAAGAAGAGGAGTGTGCTGAGAGACCAAATCTACTGGTGTGCCTGTAGGAATCTTATCAAGTTGATACATATAATTTCACCACAGGACAACATCACACACAACACAAGCAACCCATATTAAATATGAACAAGTGAATGAAATCCAAGAACATGTACAAGATAGAAAAACAACTCAAAACATTTAAAACTACATGCAGCTGACAGAAATATTGGTGTAACATAAACTTTGGGTTTAATATAACTGAAATTAAAATATATATAAAAAAATTCACCTAGTAAAAATTAAAAAGAATTAGGAAGCCTTGAGTAAATGCATGATATCTTTCCACCTACCAACCCAAATGTATGTACAATCACAAAGAGATTACAACAACTAGTACCCAAAAAAGAAAAAGAAAAAAACATATACCAAAGAAGAGAGACAGGAGTGATGATGCCCCACCAGAACTGATCAACAGAAAACCATCAAACTAGATCAAGAAATGGAGCCAACACCAACAACAACAACAGAAGAACCAAACATATAAAAGGAGAAAAGGCCCATAAAGCAAAGTTTTAACCAATGCAACAAGACACTTGTTGATAAAAGAAGAAAGAAAAGGTGGTAAGTGTATGTATGTTTAGAAGATGGAGGAGATGGGAAGGAAAGGAAGAAGAAAACAAAAGAAGAAGCCCAAACCAAAGCACCTCAAAAAGTGATGTGCCCTTTCCTAAGTAAGAGGAAGAAGGGAAGCCACACTCATTCCTCCCTCTGCTCTTCTTGTCTGTCAGCCTTCTCAACTCAAGACCAGCCACAAACACTCTGAAAAAGAAGAAAAAAAAGAGAACAATCCCAAAAACTTGAGCACAATGACCACAAAGAGTCAAAAGAACAACAAAGCCAACCCCTCCCTCTCTCTCTCTGTGTTTGTGTGTATGTTCACTTTTTTATGTTCTCTTTGGAACAGAGGAGTGATGACTGACCGAGAAAGTGAGAAGCATCATCAATGGCTCTCCTTTTCGGCTTTTCCTTTCTCCTTTCACTGCTTTTTAGTGCTGGTGGTATTAATTATGGGCGTTTTGCACACCAGCCCCTTGCATCTTCCTTGTAATTTCATTTAATAAATATGATATTTGTATACAACTTTCACAAATAGTAATAAATGTCAGCCACCCTTATCCATATCTGTCAGCGAAGAATTAATTCTCGATCCTTAAATTAGTAACATCAACTTATTGTTTCCATCCCATCTTCTTCCCTCTCCTTCTCGATAAATTTTTTTATTTATTTAAGTCAAGAAGTTCATTGGACCGAACGGACCAAACTCTATCCCAGGCCCGGCCCACCTCCACCAATAGATCGGGCTGGGCCTTCTTCCCCCAACCCAGGCTCAACCCCTCCACTATGGGTTCGAGCCGAGTTTCATCCCCGAACAGAGTTTCATCCCCAAAAATTGGTCGATCCGATTAAGGTTGCGTTTGGTTCATTGTAATGTAATCGTAATCGTAATGGAATTGGATTTGTATTATAATTGAGTTTGTAATGTAATGGAATTACAATACATTACCATGTTTGGTTGAAGCATGTAATCAAACCATGTAATGTAATATCAATTGCATTCATATGTTTGGTTTACCATGTAATGTAATTAATTTCTAATTTAATATTTTTTTAAATACAACATAAAATTTAAAAAGTGGATCACTAAATTTTTTTAAAATTTAAAAAAAAAAACTAAAAATAATAATAATAAATAAGGGAAAATGGTTTGTTTTCTGCTAAAAAGACCAAAAACAAAAAAAAAACGACAAAAAATACAAAATACAAAAAATGACAACGAACAAAACAGAAGAAAAAAAAACCAAAAAGAACAAAAAGCGATAAAAAAGAAAAACGACAAAAAAAAGATCAAAAATGTGAAAACCATAACAAAAAGTGACCAATAATGATAAAAAAAATGACTAAAAAACAACAATAAATGAAAGGAAAAAAAAAGACGAAAAAACGACCAAAAACAAAAAAGGGCAAAAAAATGAACAAAAACGACAAAAAAAAAGAAAAGAATGACAAAAAACGATAAAAAAGAGCTAAATAAATAATAAACGATAAAAGGAACACGAAATGACAAAAATTGAAAATGAAAAAAACCAAAAACAAGAGGAATTAAAACGAGCAAAAAACGACAAAAAATTTAAAAACATGCAAAAAAAATTCAAAAACGACAAAAACAAAAAACAAAAGAAAAAACGCGCATAAACGACCAAAAAAAGTGAAAAAAGACCCCAAAAAAAGCAAAAAGGATTAAAAAACGACAAAAAACATGCAAAATCGACCAAAAACAATAGACGATAAAAACGTGAAAAATGGTCAAAAACTACAAGATCGACAAAAATCGATAAATAACATGCAGAAATGGCAAAAAATGTGCAAAATCGACAAAAAAGATTAAAAACGTAAAAAAATTGACAAAAAATGATTAAAAAGGCAAAAATGAACAAAAACGACAAAAAGGCAAAAAACCAAAACAATTAAAGGGACAAAAACAAACAAAACAAACCAAAAACGAACAAAAAGACCAAAAAAGAACAAAAACGACAAAAACGGACAAAAACAACAAAAATGACAAAAACGACAAAAAAACAAAAACAACAAAAAAAACAAAAAGACAAAAAACAAAAACGACAAAAACGGACAAAAACAACAAAAAAACAAAAACAAAAAAAAACAAAAAAAACAAAAAACGAACAAAAATAACAAAAGAACAAAAAGGACAAAACGACCAAAAACGACAAAAAGACCAAAAACAACAAAAAAAAACAAAAACGACAAAAAAAACAAAAACAACAAAAACAACAACTGACAAAAAAAAACTAACAAAAACACAAAAAACAAAAAAGACAAAAACAACCAAAAAAGGACAAAAACGACAAAAAAACAAACAAAAACAACAAAAACGAACAAAAAATGACAAAAAACGAACAAAAAAACACAAACTACAAAAAACGAACAAAATTACAAAAAACAAACAAAACTACAAAAAACCAAAAAACAAAAAAACCAAAACACAAAAAAAACAAAAAAAAAAAACTCAAAAAAACAAAAACAACGAAAACTAACAAAAATTACAAAAAAATGAACAAAAACGACAAAAAATGGACAAAACAACAACAAAAAAGGAAAAAACCGACAAAAAAAAACAAAAATAACCAAAATGAACAAAATTACAAAAAACAACAAAACGACAAAAAATTTGAAAAAAAAAAACAAAAAGGACAAAACCTAACCAAAAAACAAACAAAACACAAAAACGAAAAAAAATAATAAAAACCAAAAAACGACAAAAACTACCAAAAAACTAACAAAAACTACCAAAAACTACAAAAAACAAACAAAAACAACCAAACCAAAAACAAAAATGACAAAAAACGAACAAAACGACCAAAAACTAAAAAATAAAAAAAAAACAAAAAACAACAAAAAATGACCAAAAACTAACAAAAATACCAAATTATAGCATACCAACCTTCCGCTTAAGTTGTAATGTATTGCGATTACATAGTTTTTATGATGTAATTGAGTTTAGAAGAAACTGATGTAATGTAATCAACTTGTAATCGCGATTACATTACATCTATTTTTTTGTCCAACCAAACACCTGAGTTAGATTGACAACGTAAGTCAATTACATTACGTTGTCCAATCCTGCAAACCAACGGACCCAGTCTGGTTCCAACCCGATCGACAATGGTCCCATCCCCTCCCCCCAACTCCCGCCACGCACATGCATTGATCCCCCACCCTTTAATTATAACCGTTGGGTAGATAGTTTTACTGTTTTTATATCCATATTAATCGTTACTTAAACGTTGGAAATATTTTCGTAAAACAAAAATCCTTCAATGATCATATTAGTCTTTGTGAACATTTTACCAAACTACACTCATTTTTTAACCGTTTATGAACATTAATAACATGTATTTTGCTGAAAATAACCAAAATATTCTTGTAATAGTCATATTCTAAGAACAGTTGTGATCACTTTAGCACCTGAAAATTTCTATAGATATGGGTTTAGATCATCTAAATTTACCATAAAGAAGGAAAAAAAAATTGCTTCTAATACTTACAAGCAATCTTGTGTTCTATTTGGTGAAGTACATCTTCTTCTTCACTGCCATGGACAACGAACAAGTACAACCATCGCAGCAATCGCAAGATCGACAGCCTCCAACAAAGCAACCTCATGGGATACAAGACTACAAAGTGGATCATAAATGCCGATATCAGAAAATTGACACCACTTTAGCGAAAATTTATAATAAAATTAATGATACCGAAAGAAAACAATTGCATCAAACTCTTGTTCGATGCATGCATTGTGAAAAATGAATTAATGGACACCTAATTGTGATAGAGAAAGACCACATAGGCATTTAGACAATTGTATATAGTTTCTTATATCTTTTTGAATAAATACCTATTTTAATTTATTTAGTTATTAGTACTATAAAATTTAGTAGTCGTAGTTATCATGTATCACTTTAAAGAATTAGCTCTGATAATTCTTTTGTACTTATTATTTTATTTATCATTAGTCGTAGTTATCATGTATCATTTATTAATATATGACATTATTATTAGGTAGTTATTTTATAGATTTTTTAATGCAACTTATGATTTACATTTGAACTTTCTATATCTCTACAAGCTTACGAGAAAGAAAACTTGAATAGAGGTTGAAATTCCAAACACAAAACATAAGTCAAGAAACAACTATTTAATGTGAATGATATATATTAAAAAATCTCTAATTAAACAAAAAAAAAAACTATTCTTATTTTCTTGCTATTTTTATATAGCAAAAGCCAAAGCCCATTATCTATTAACCCAAAGGCAAGCAAAAAGGCCAACATTTTTACCTTTTAAGGATTATTTATTTATTTATTTTATTGGGGATTTTTTTTAAAAATTCCAATCCGGACCAAACCCGGTTAAGCCGGGTTAGATTTTTGGCGGATTATATCTTTAATTCTTTACATGTTAATAAGATGATGGGTAATATTATGAGAATACACTTTCCTTCACACACTTTATAGCCACACAGTGTATTATTGAATGACAATTATTACGTTCCTTTTACAAGCTTTTATTGACATCCAATAATACGTTGCCGCACATCATTGTGGCCATGAAGTGTGTCTCCGTAACCTTATTGTAAGATGATTCATAACTTAGACCTTGTTTGGTTCACTGTAATGTAATCGTACTCGCAATGTAATCAAATGAAGAATTTTTTTTTTTTTATTTGATTACATTGCGATTACGATTATATTACAGTGTACCAAACAAGGCCTTATTTCTATTGGGTTTGGGATTGCTAATCCTTTCTTATTTGTCTAAAAGTTGTCCCAAATAATAACATATTATTTTAGAAAAAGTACATTTTGAGACAATTTTTAGAAGTGGAAGACTATCTTAAAAACCTTTTTTTTTGGTTAAAAACAACAACAATTCCTAACATAAAACTTATTACTACCAAATAATTTATGGGATTACTAAGAAATAAAATTAAAACACTCTTAATAAGCAATCCTCAACCTAGTATTTAAAGATCTCGTATTAAAAACTACAATTATGTTCTAAACCTAGTCTTTAAAGGTCTCTTTATTGAAAGATAATAGTTATTTTCTAACCGATGGGAGAATGTAAGAAAGAAATTTACTTCCACAAATTAAGATAATGAGTAACTTTAAGTTAACTCACATATTATCATCTGGCAACTTAAGATAGTAGTCGGTAAGATTTGTAGGTGGTAATTTAATAACATTTGCAAGAAGGGTTTATATGCAAAAATAAATAGCTACCAAACTGCGACCAAGCTGGCAATGAGAAAACGACGTGTTTCGCTATCATAGGATACCCACAGGTACTTTATTGCAGAGGAGTTGATATACAAAAAATTTGTTTTTTTATTGTCTTTTTTAAACGGAAATTTTCATCTAAAATATAAATATTATTATATATTGCATAGAAAGAACACATTTCCACAAAATTTTATGGGAAGCATCAAAACGTCCATCCTATGGGCGTTTTTTAAATTTTTTTTTACTTATTTTTTTTACGCTGCTTCTACTACTGACGGCAGCTAAACAGAGAAGTCCACGTCAAATGAAAACGCCCTTAGGAATGGCGTTTTCCTCTTGGAAAACGTCCTTCCCAAGGACGTTTTACGTGGACGCTACCATGGTCGACAACTCCCATGATGATGCTCACGTAATTTAACTTCAGGATAATCATAGCGCTATAATATATATATATATATATATTTATATATATATATATATATATATATATATATATATATATATATATATATATACTAGTCTACATGTACGTGCTTTGTACGTATTTCAATTAGAATATCATAAGGTTAGCTACCGTTTTTTTCGTCTTTTTCATGTGACTATTCATGTGTGTGCTTTCCTTTTACAATGCAAAGGAATTCGAAGTACGAATTTTGTTCCTTTTTTTTTTAATTTTATATTGAGAACAATAACATTTAAAAAATGGTAAGGACAAACAAATTTATTACCATTGGAACTTGAAGAGTTGTATGGAAAGAGGAGACTTTATAGCATGCAAATATTATTGCTTTGACTCTTAAACATAAATATCATGCAAGTTGACATAATAATATTATGGTTATAAAATACTCAAGGACATTTTAGGAATTCAAAAGTTTCACCATAAAGTTTTTTTATTATATAGTAGAATAGATATATATAGTACAATTTAATAAAATTAACAACCAGAAAATTAATTACATAAAATTTAGTTTACCTCTCCCGTAAATACAAGTTTAGAAACGTGCGATTCTCGTTCATGTAAAATGAATGGAGTTGTCGGACCACCGGGTATTTTTTCATCATTTTGAGTAGCCATCTGTAATAATCGTTACAATTTTTTTAGTGCCACGTGCGATTCTTCGTTAAGCGTGCCACGTGCAAACAATGCAAAGCAAAGCTGTAAAGCGTTCCCGCTCACCTATGCAGCTAAAGCTGCTGCATGCAGCATTGTAAAGCACGACAGCGCACGTGGCAGCGCGACAGAGCTTGTGGCAGTGTGAAACAGCGCGACAGCCGAGGCGAATCGAGGGGTGCTGCGAATCGGGGTGTGCCAGGTAAGCATAGAAACGCCCTTCGGATGGGCGTTTCCCTCATGAAAAACGCCCTTTGAATGGACGTTTTCTATATATATATATATATATATATATATATATTTTTATATTTCGTTATCTCGCTAACGTCTCCGTTACCTCTCCTCATGATTCAATTCATATTTTAATGAGAACGTCCTTCGGATGGACGTTCTTATGCTTCATTTATAATTATTGAAAACATTGTGCTGTACGTGTAATTTTATAAATTTATTATGCTTTCAGTGAAAATTTTCGTTTTTTAAATATGGGTGTGGGGCACCAATAAAGAATGTCAACTGCTTTTCTTTTATGAAATTATAAAAAAAAAAATCCTAGAGGAAATAATGAGTTAAATTTTTTTTTTTTTAAACATGATCATTAACAACTGTTAGATTAGATGCATCTGATTATTTAATTTTTTTTAAATATGTGTACTTTTAGGCCTCGTTTGGTTCGCGGAATGGAAGGAAAATGAAATCAATTTCTTGTCATTTTTTTCCTTTGGAAAATTTTAATTCTCATTATTTTCCTTTCCGATGTTTGAAAATGTCAAGGAATGTGGAAAGAAAAGTGATTATTTTAATGTGAGAAAGCGATTCCTTGCTTGGATGGATGGAATCACTTTTCTTCCTAATTTTTTTTCCATTGGGAATCACTTTTTTTTCCTCCTCAATTCCTTTGGCACCCAAACATAGAAAATCACTTTCCTTTTCAACCCGGAGATTCCGCGAGCCAAACGAGGCCTTAATGTTAGTAAAATTTACGTGTCACATTCATATTGTAAATTATTGTTTTGAGTTCTTATTTGAGTTTGCGTAGTCGAAACCTTCTGGTTCCAACACCTATGCATTGATTAATATTGTAAGGTTGTGGGTTTTGTCATTTTTAATTGCTACTTCTCTTCCCAACCCAATCCTAAATTATAGCTATAAATTTGGATATGGATTTAACAAATATAATAGAAAATTAAGTACATGGTAATAAAGTTTGACAAAATCATGAAGAATATAACTATGGTTAGAAAATTTGTAAAAACATATACAAATCTCCATAGTCAATAGCGATATTAAAGATTTGCACAAAACTCGTCATATGTTATTATGTATTTTGTATTTTCATTTCTTTAATTTTTATATATAAGTTATTTATATTATTTTTTTGCATATAAGTCATTTATTATTATTTTAATTTGCATATAAATTTATTTTTAATTTGACTGCATCGATACAAGCTCACATCTTTATGTGTGAGTCTTGGATCGCAACGAGACCTACGTCATTTGATTCGTATAATCGAACTATTCTTATGTGTATATTTTCAACAAGTGACATTTTTTAGAGTGTCACTCATGGGACCCCGAAAGTGATGCTTCAGAAAAGTGTCCCACAATTCGCTAAAAATATTTTCACATGAATAGTCAGACATTGCAGATTCAGCAACGTATGTTTCGTCGTAATTCTAGGTTCGTACGGAAAGATATGAGTTCGTATTGATGTGGTCAAATTGAAAATAAAATTATATATAAATTATGAAAATATAAATGACTTATATGCAAAAATTTGGAGAGAAAAAAAAAACCAAGGAACTTGCTCGCCATTGTCAGAGTGCTTGTGCATTTTTCAAATATTTTTGAATTATTTACATATAAACCATTTATATTTTCATGATTTTAATATAAATTTATTTTTAATTTAACTGTACCGAAACAGATTCACATATTTCTGTGCGGATATCGGATTGCAACGAGAGCTACGTCGTCTGATCTGCAACGTCGAACTACTCATGGGAAGGTATTTTAGCAAGTTCTGCTACACTTTTTCGGAGCATCACTTGTTGCGATCCGAAACCTGCATAGAAAATGTGAGTTCGTATCGGTATAGTTAAATTAAAAATAAACTTGTATTTAAATCATGAAAATATAAATAATTTATATGTAAAAAAATTGACAAACATAAAAGCTCAGCCATAGGCTATGGCGGGTTCACAAAACTCACCATGGCCCATCGCCCATGGCCAATTATTTGCCAAAAAAATGAAAAACACAACTAGCCATAGCCTATTGCGAGTTTGACGCAATATCGTCATATCTCCAAAGCCTATCGCGGATTTTGTACAAATCACTAATACTACCATAAGTTATAGCAATTTATATATGTTTTTTGTGAAAAAAAAAAAGAGAGTTATCTTTTACATAATTTTGTTAACTTGTACGTTGTAAATATAATTCGAATAGATTTTGGTGCGGTTGAAATATCGATTAAGTATACAAATTGCTTTTAGATACGTATAAACTACTGTATATGGGCCTCGAGGTTACGTTGTGGGAGCTGCCAGGTTTATCACAACAACAGCTATGGACAATTTTTTCTATACGTACGAGTCAAGTATGAAAAATGAATATAATTTTAAAACCAAATGATTTATTGGTCGGGTTCATTTTTTACATCTTAGTGACAAAAAATATCATTAATTATACAACATGTATATATATACATATATTGTTAATCTCGGAGCTTGACCAAAGATGGTAGACTCTATGTCGAGATCAAAGGTTCAACAAAACGTTCATCTTCTGATAATTCTCGAGATCCAAGAAGAACACTATAATCTGAATCTGATTACAAAAACAACAATAATCAGAAAAATAAATCTCACGTTCTTCCTCGCAATCGCAGTTGCTGACGGACAGAACTGAGTTCAGAAAATAAATCTCACGTTCTTCCTTGCAATCGCAGTTGCAGACGGACAGAACTGAGTTACAACTCAGATGAAGGAGAAGAAAGAAGAAGAGTAAATGTTCTTGCTGGGGTGATTAAGATCACCGTTGCTCAAAGCAAGATTCGCCCTAACACGATCTGCTTCCAGGAACCAGCAAGTTCACGAAGAACTTCTGGAACGCTCGTAAGTCAATATTTGAGACTTGAACGGGCTTTCCTGGACTTTACAGACTCCCTTAACTCTCTTCTTGGTACATCTTTCAAAGGAGGCCAAGGGGCTCTATTTATAGAGTGGAGTTGAGACTTCACCTCTTCTCCTATCCGATGTGGGACTAAAATACCAATACTCAAAAATAGAGTTTGATATTTTAGATCGTCCCACAATCAGCATAGAAGTGTGCCAGTCCACGCCTACCCTCCGAACACTCCCGTGCATGCACGAGACATCCTGGAGTCCGTGTCCGAGTCCGCACAACAAAAATCAACTTGCATCCTTGTTGGAATTAATCATTTTTCCTTCTAGGAAAATACTTCCACATGGCACACACTTGTGCCCCACTACACCTCATGTGCACACCTCAACACAAGCAATGCATTATATTGAGATACTCACCATTTGGTGTAGCCGATGTGGGACTATCTTTCCTAGTCCAAAGGCAAAAACACCAACAATCCTCCACATATCTCAATATATGGGTTGAGCGTTCCCCACAGTGACTGTCCATCATGCATTAGGAGAGATGTCGCTACGACTTGAATCTTCCCGCATAGGTTAAATAACAGCATGATACAAGAATGGACTAAGCCTTAAATTCTACGCCATAACTGCAATTCTTCCTACTCACATAATGACATCAACTGTGCTTCTGGCTGCACATTAAAGACTTTGTGCCAGCCTGGTTTCAGTGTATAATTTTTGGACGTCTACAAGTTTACCCTCACGAGACTGCCTGATATCTCTGTCCATACACTATAGGTGAGTTCTTTATAAAGAGTCATGGCATGAAGCATTGCGCTTCTCTGCGGTGCTACGCCGCTATGACATGGCTTAAAGCCGAGGCTTTACCCCACCTGGGTACCTCATCGTAGTGTCATACTACTGTAGCATGAGGTCACAAGCCTCTTTGTAGTGCCAAACTATCCAGCATGAAGCCTTGCGCTTCCGTGCGGTATTACGCCGCTATGACATGGCTCGCAAAGCCGAGGCTTTACCCTACCTGGTACCTCTTCGTGGTGTTATGCCACTGTAACATGAGGACATCGTCCTCTTTGTAGTGTTGTCTACCTCTCTTTATTACGATTATCATACAACATTAGGCTACCTGCCTATTTAAGGTGCTACTCCGCTGTGACTTGGCTTGCAAAGCCGAGGCATTACCCCTACCTGGAAACCTCATGGTGAAGTCACCTCACTGTAGCATGGAGTTACACTCCTTGTAGTGCTGCGCTACCGTGCTTCCTGCAAAGCACTCCAGGCATCCACTCTGCCTGAGAACTCATTAAGGCATTTAAGCCAACCTTCCCACAGGATCCGTTTTTCGCAGAAAACAACAGTAGACAACAGTGGTTGTAGGTCCGTAACCTCTCCATGTCACAAAGGACAAGTACCCACCGTTCCTGATATTCTTCTGGTTAATAGTCCTCCCTTGAACCAAAAGCTAGATGCCTAGTAGATTTCTCTTTGAACTAATAGCATAAAACTTTATGGTAGGATTGTAATAACACAATATCAGAATGCCTTCAAGCCCATTTTACAAGCTGTGTCATCGACCAGCTGGCGCTTGAGGCCCTTGGTGAACGGATCCGCCAGGTTCTCCTGACTCCGAACATCAATTACTGCAATAACACCCCTCTTGAAGAGATCGTGTATTGTCATGTGCTTCAACCGCATAGTCCTCTTCTTCCCGTTGAAGAGGTCATTTGATGCCACCGTCGTAGTCGTCTGGTTGTCGCAGTATATCGGTATCCCCGGTATTTGCGCCCCAACCACTGAAAGATCATACATGAGCTCCCGAAGCTATTCTGCTTCCTCCGCTGCGGTATCAAGTGCAAAGAACTCAGATTTCATGGATGACCGCGAGAGCATAGTCTGCTTCTTCAATTTTCACGATATAGCAGCTCCACCCATTGTGAAAATGTATCCACCTGTGGACCTCTCGCTCTCCACTTCTGAGCACCAGCTGGCATCACTGAAGCCTTCCACTACCGACGGATCTCCGCTGTAGTGTAGTGCATATGTCTGAGTCTTCTTGAGATATCTCATAACCCGTTTCACAGCTTTCCAGTACTCAATGTCTGGGTTGCTCGTGAAATGACTCAGCATTCCCACAGCGAAAGCTATGTCAGGCCTTGTGGCAGTAGTAGCATACATCAAACTCCCGATTACGCTTGCATACTCCAGCTGCCTGAAACTTTTCCTTGAATTAGGCTTCAGTTTCAGATCACACTTGTACGGCATTTCGAACCCTGGAAGATCCTGATACCAGTAACGAGTGATCATCTTCTCAATATAATGGGACTGTGACAACGCTAGTCCAGTGTCTGTCCGGATGATCTTGAGTCCCAAGATAACATCAGCATCCCCCAAGTCCTTTATACTGAACTTCGTCGAGAGGAACTGTCACGATCCGCTACCCAAATTGTTGGGCCGGGCCGAGTCATGTCCATCCTACGCTTGAGATAAAGCGTAGTAAGCTGTTCTAAAGATAACAAGATAATACTAGAATGTGCTAACAGTTATATATGTAAAAATGAGACAGAAATGTTCCAAACACAAAAGTCATCTCGTATAATAGTAAGTTCCAAGTACAAGTCCAAAATGTAAAACTGGATATAGGTCCAGTTACAAAATACGTAGTCTAATACATGACTACTCTAAAATATCCCGAGCAACTACATAACTAGACGAGTTTCCCGCAGGTACATCCTCGTAAGGTAAAGTCTGGTCCCCGGCATCAACTCCATAATAGGAATTGCAAAGCAACTCCTCCTCAGTAAGTATACCTACAACGTTATCCTGTCAGGACGGGAGCAAGTACTGATTCTAACAAACTAAATATACGAAACATGAAATGAACAGAAGTGTAATAAACTGGAATCATGGCATATCATGGTTTAATTGGTTCTTTTTAGAAATGACAACATATATTTGTTTAAAAGTTTAAAACCGTAACATGTACGTGATCGGTCAATAGGTAAATAGGATGTACAGTGGTACATATCAAGTTTTCTGGAATGCACATACGTGCACTAACGGCATCAGTGTATATCCATACACAAATGCGGGATCAGAACATACGATAAAGTTACATATAGAATGTTACCGTGCGCGGTAAATACATACGGAGAAGGGGGCATGATCACGTACTCTACTATCAGTTTTCCCTTAACCCGTTGTTAAACATGTGAGAGATGTAAAAACTGTCCTAAGCATGGTAGGGATATGAAAGTAATACAACATGTGAAGATTTAACTTGCTACCCCAAGGATCAGCATTTAACATGGTTGGAAATCACAGTTTATTATTATAGCAGTATGTAAAGTTTGTAGAGGTACTTGCCTTTAGCAAAGCAAGGTAGCGATATAAATGCTATAGATGCCTGATGACTCGTCACTTTAGAAATAATACATAAACTTAGTTTTCACACTAAGTTAAACACTAAGACACTAGTTGTGCGACACGACTTCCTGACTGGACACCTAGCCAAATGGTGACTTTAGCATAGGAGACCAATGTGGGATGACACAATACCCAAACTAACTTTCTAGAGCCTTTACACTAGTGTAGGGTGAGGTCCAATATCACAATAACTCAAAACAACACAAAATATTGTAAGTCGTAATTATTTAATAAATAAATCAAACTGAACACTTTGTTACAACAATTTTTGAGATAGACAAAAAGCTCAATTTTGTATAAAATAAAGTACCAAAATGATCCTTGTTAATAATAGAAATTTATACTAATTTTTCTGGAATTTATAAACTTTCATAGATATTTATTAAAAATCAGCAAACATATATATCCTGAAAATGAGTTCTGTTTTTCTATTTTTATAAAATGCTAAAAGTACTTATTAAATGCTGGAAAAATTATAATAAATTAGCTAAATTAACATAGTATTTAAATACAATTTTTTCCAGATTTTTACCGCACTTAAAATATATATAAAAATTCAAAAATAGCAAGTAACAATTTCTGGAAAATAATTAATTAATTATTTAATATTTTGTCCACGTATTCGAAATTGAACCGAAGTCCAGATACTGGACCCAAGGTCATGAATCAAGTCCAATATGACTTGTATAGACTCTGAATATATTAGACACAATTGGACCCAAAAACCCATGCTAGGTTTGGACATCAATTGGTCATGATTTATAAAATACAGGAATTTAAATATAAATAATATATTTTAAAGTGGTAAAATATACAAGTCACAAAATTATATAATAAAATAATTTGTGAAATTTTACATAATAATATTTAGTACTAAAATTACATTTAAAAATATATACATATTTATACAACAAATACTATTATATATATACATAAATATATAGATATTTATATACATATATAATGGATATATATATATATATATATATAATAAATATACATATGTATAAAATACTAAATATAAAATATACATATATATATATATACAAATACAGTATATATATATATATATATATATATATATATATATATATATATATATATATATATATATATATAATAATAATAATAATAATAATAATAATAATAATAATATATATACATATAAATACATATACATATACATATATATATATATATATATATATATATATATATATATATATATATATATATATATATAAATATATATATATATATATATATATATATATATATATATATATATATATATATATATATATATATATATATATATATATATATATAACAGTATATATAATAATATATATACATATAAATACATATATATATATATATATATATATATATATATATATATATATATATATATATATATATATATATATATATATATATATATATATATATATATATATATATATATAATAAAATAAAATAAAAATATATATATATATATATATATATATATATATATATATATATATATATATATATATATATATATATATATATAATAAAATAAAAATAAAAATAAAAATAAGGGAAAGGGGTATATATATATATATATATATATATATATATATATATATATATATATATATATATATATATATACACATATATACATATATACATATATATAATAAAATAAAATAAAAATAAAACAAAACAAAAAAGAAGGGAAAGGGGGGCTTGAACTCGGCCAGGGGGCAGGGGGGTTTAACGCGCTCGGGCTGGCCATGGGGTCAGCTCGAGTCAGTTGTTAGGGATAGGTTTTAGTTTATTTTATTAGGGTTTAGGTTAACGGGTTGTAAACCCGATAGCATATTCTTCGTGTCCTGACAGTTAAGGACACGAAGAACGTTCGAGTCCTGTGTCCGGGTCGTGCATGACACGCACGACTCGAACTAGCCGTGTCCACACTCATCTCTGGGTTCCTCGTGTCCTGGCGAGTCCAATGATGGGAACAGGAGACACAACGAGACACGGGAGACGAGAAGACACGTACGTGTCCGTCGAAGGGTTGCTGTCGGAGGTGCTATACGGCGGAGGAAGCGTCGTGGTCGACGGCGAAGGGTGGCGCTGGGTTCCTCTCGGCGAGGCGCATCGATTGGTGGTGGTTTGTCACGCCCCAGAACCAGAATACTGGAGAGCGGGGGACAGACACAGCCAGCTGCATACATTGAAGTAATTCTTACCTCGCAATACGGTCACGGCTGTCTAGATGCATGAGGGTTTACTACAAGCCATTAGTCTCTTAGGGTCAATAACAAGCCTAGTGTCTCAATCTTAAGCAAGCGAGTAGATATAACAAGATGGTAGATCATCAGACATACAAAGTAAGGCATCCCATACATTACATATTCAGATGATCATGAAGCTAGTCATACAAAATACGAAGACTAGCAAGAGTTTTAAGTCATACATGATCAACCCTAGGATTTGTCAATCATGCTACAGCCCGTAGGCAGACAGTGAATAAAGTTGCAAACGAGCTAACACTTGCTCGGCGGCTAAACGCCTCAAAAAAATATTTTTACAAGGGAGTGGGAGAGCAAAATAAAACCCACTCGTTGTCGGGATTCCTTCTAGTGTTCACCATCTGGCAGAAAAGTTGAGAGATCCTCGGTAGCTGCTCCAAAATCTGGCCATACAAAACCAGCTGGGTCAGACCCCAGAAAGAGCAAGTACTACAAAGAAGGCTTCACTTAAGAACTAAAACCAGCATGTCAGCACATAAATCATAGGTGAAATAACATAAGACATGAGTTAAAGAAAACAGGATGATAAACGATAAGATAACTAGAGGACTATTCCGGTACCCAAGTTACAACCCGTAAACCAAACAAGGACCGGGATTGTAACCCTTCACCTGAACAGAACTTAGCCTCAAACCGATTATCAATAAAGTAAAGCATAAACAAGCATGTCCGAAGATATCCATCCACTGGATCTAGGCAAGACTAGACAAGATAGGACTCCATCCATCATTCACGGCCAAGCAAAGAGTACGGCTTGATACTTATCTAACTAGGGTTATCACAAGCTTAGTTACTAGCAAGATGCAATGAGGTACGCCTACGGCCACAAGCCCTGCAGACTATCCAGGTTATCCAGACGCAAGGTTCAAGCTTAGAGTTATCATGCCTTGTTAGGTGACTTGGATGCAACACATGACAGTGTGCATAGTAATTGTTTCATGTAGTGCCCCACATAACAGTGAGCTGGAAATGTGCCCTACTCGTCGACAAGCTACAAGTCCATCAAGGAAGGCGCCCAGATAACGGGATTGCTTGTAGCCGGAATACCTCTCTATATGCTCTACTTGATCAATCTAGTCATTAACCTAGTCAGATTCGGTATGAATCCCTGACCGTGGTAACCAGGGATACATGTCCTAGACATGATGCGAGACAAGACTGGTTGCTTATACAAGCATATTCAATACAATCACCCACGGTGTCAAGAATTCACTTAGCATGTCAGGTTAGCCGTCGCAACAGCGTATCACGGTTATCATGTCGGGTTGCTTATCAAGATTACTTATCAAGGCAAGGGTGTGTTACAACGGACCACCATCAAGAATTATCATGTCAAATTACTTGTCAAGAGTGCACCACGGCGGGTCACTAATCATGCAATTCCATCACTAAGCCTTGTTCCGATTAACATTCATAAATAATGTCATGATCACATCGGGTTCATGTCGAGTTTACATCAAAAGGCGTAAGGATATAAAATGGGTGCAAAAATCATAAAAAGGGGAATATGGGGACATAATGCGCCCAAGGGGGGAGCAAGGGGTACTATGGCCAACAAGTGGCATTAGCCAAGTTGCGCCAGGGTAACAGGTTGCGCCAAGGCAAGTAGGGTCAGGTCCAGTTGCGCCTAAACATCAGGTTGCGCCTGAGTCAGACTGCGCTCAAGTCAGGCTGCGCTCAAGTCAGGCTACGCTCAAGTCAGGCTACGCTCAAGTCAGGCTACGCTCAAGTCAGCGTATGCAAGACATACGTCTCCAAAAGGCAGCGTATGGACTCCATACGACTCCTCTTCAAGGCAGCGTATGTACTCCATACGACTCCTCATCAAGGCAGCGTATGAGGTCCATACGACTCCTCTTCAAGACAGCGTATGTACTCCATACGACTCCTCATCAAGGCAGCGTATGAGTCAGACTGCGCTGCGCTAAAGAGCGCACGCAACTCAGTGGCGCAAGCTAAAAAGCTCGCGCACACTGCTCACTGTCTTCTCCAAATCAGCAAGAACTCCATAGTTTGAACCCAAAGCTTCAAAAGTCCATAACTTGGTCAAAACAAGTCCAAATCCAACTTTTCAAAGGTCAAAATTGGGTAGAATAAAATTCTCTACAACATGGAACCATCAAAACTTGAAAACAAAGAAGTTTGATAGATCAAAATCACCAAAATCCGAAAATAACTAATTTCTAGATCTACAAAAATTAAAGCCTCAAAATGGAAAATGACAAGTTCTAATGTGTCTTAGAAACATGAGAAGAAGCTAATGGAACAATAAAAATGGGCTCTCTTGTGGAAGCAAGTTGCACTTGCCTAAGGGGTGTTCTTGGTTGGTGGTGGGTTTAATGGAGAAGGAAGAAGAGTTAATGAGAAAGTGGAGGAGAGAGAAAAGTTAGGTGGGTTATAAAGGGGGATGGTGGTGGGTTTAACATAATGAACCAAAGAATAAACCAAGCCATCCCAAAATAAACCAAGTTAAACCATTACATGCTATGATGAACCTAATCAAGATTAAACTGAAATTAGCTAGCCAGGCAGGAAAATAAAATACATGTCAGGATCCCGTATACGTATACTGGAAATACGTAGAACGAAAAATGGGGGTGACAACTCTATCCACCTTAAAAGAATTCCGTCCTCGAAATTTAATCAAGAGGCTAGAGATGTCGAGCAAGCTATATCAATTACAGGCAATATATGACTAGCAGTCAATCAAGCAATCATTCATGCAAGCAAGGAACTTAAGCATATGGCATAAGAAAGACATTATATCTTACGAGTCAAACAGGTCGGGATATCACGATCGGATATCATCCTCACGCTCCCACGTTGACTCACCCAAAGAGTGATGACCCCAAGCAACATGGACTAACTTGATAGTCTTGTTCTTGAGTATCTTCTCCCTCCGGTCCAATATGGATGCGGGTCTCTTCTCATACGAAAGGTTGGTGCCAACAACCAATTCCGAATGATCAAGAACGTGACTCGGATCCGGGATATACCGTCGTAATTGGGATATATGGAAGACATCATGTACCTCACGTAACGACGGCGAAAGAGCGAGATGATAGGATACATCACCTACTCGCTCTAGAATATCAAACGGTCCTATATACCTAGGACTGAGCTTTCCCCGCACGCTGAATCGAATGACGCCACGGGTAGGCGAGATCCTAAGGAATACATGGTCGTCGACAGAAAATTCAAGGGGACGCCGATGAGAATCGGCCCAATGACGCTGGCGATCTTGGGCAACTCGAAGATGATCTCTGACTTGTCTGACCACCTCAATAGTCTGCGTCACCATCTCTAGTCCAAGCATTTGCCTCTCACCGATATCGTCCCAAGCTAAAGGAGATCTGCACTTTCTGCCGTACAAGGCCTCGAAAGGTGCCATCTGGATACTAGCCTGGAAACTGTTATTGTACGAGAACTCTACGAGATGCAGGTGATCTTCCCACGAACCACCGAAGTCGAGTGTACATGACCGCAGTATGTCTTCAAGAGTCTAGATCGTGCGTTCTGACTGACCATCTGTCTGCGGATGGTAGGCTGAACTGAACTTGAGACGAGTCCCCAAACTCTCTTGAAGACTCCGCCAAAAGTGCGAGGTGAATCTTGAATCTCTGTCGGACACAATACTGACTGGCACTCCATGCAATCTGACTATCTGCCTGAGGTACATCTCTGCAAGTTGATCCGTCGACTGACCTATTCTGAAAGGAAGAAAATGAGCTACCTTCGTGAGACGATCAACTATAACCCAGATGGCATCTCTCCCAGCTGGGGATCTAGGTAATCCAGTTACAAAATCCATGGTAATGTGCTCCCATTTTCATTCCGGGATCGGTAAAGGTTGAAGAAGTCCAGCTGGTCTCTGATGTTCGGCCTTAACTTGTTGACAAACTAAACAACAAGAGACAAACCGGGCTATCTCCCTCTTCATGCCATTCCACCAAAAATGCTACCGAATATCACGATATATTTTCGTACCGCCGGGATGAATTGAATACTGAGAACTGTGAGCCTCTGCCATGATCTTCTGTCTGATATCACCACTGGGTACACAAAGACGTCTCCCATGTCGGAGTGTACCGTCCTTATGAACACATAACTCTGGTCTTCACCCTGCTACACATTCTGCCCTAAGCCGCTGAAGCTTAGAGTCCGTGGACTGAGCTAACTTGATCCTTTCAACTATACTGGACTGAACTTGCATACTGGCCATCAATGCCACACTAGAAGGAAGAACAACTTCAATACCCATCTTCTGAAGATCTGCTAACAACTCTGGCTGCGCCGTTAGAAAATAAACTCCGGCTCTCCTGCTCAATGCATCTGCTACTACGTTGGCCTTCCCAGGATGATACTGCAAGCTGATGTCATAATCCACAAGTAGCTCTAGCCATCTCCTCTGACGCATATTAAGATCCTTCTGGGTAAACACATACTTCAGACTCTTGTGGTCGGTGAAAATCTCCATCCGATCTCCATATAAATAATGTCTCCAAGTTTCAATACAAAAACTACGGGTGCTAACTCCAGGTCATAGGTTCGGTAATTCCTCTCATGGTCACGAAGTTGACGTGATGCATAAGCGACTACCTTACCATGCTGCATCAAGACACATCCTAATCCCTTGCCGGATGCGTCACAATAAACTGAAAATCCTTCCTTCCCATCGGAAAGAGTGAGAATGGGAGCCGTCATCAATCTCCGCTTCAACTTCTCAAATAAACTCTGACACTCTGCTGTCCAAGCAAACTGCACATCCTTACGGGTCAACTATGTCAGTGGTGCTGAAATCCGAGCAAAGTCTGACACAAAATGTCGGTAATAGCCGACCAATCCGAGGAAACTCCGAACTTCTGCGACGGTGCTAGGTACTGGCCATGTCTCTATAGCCACTATCTTCTGGGGATCAACTTCCACTCCACCTCTGGTGATGATATGACCCAAGTACGAGATACGATCCAACCAAAACTCGCACTTACTGAACTTCGCGTACAACTGGTGCTCCCTGAGAATCTGAAGAACTACACGAAGATGCTGCTCATGCTCTGCCTCGCTCTTACTATAGACTAAGATGTCGTCTATGAACACTATCACGAACTGGTCCAAATAGGGCATGAAGATGCGATTCATGAGGTCCATGAATACGGCCGGCGCATTGGTTGCTCCAAATGGCATAACAAGGAACTCCCAATGTCCATACCTCGATCTGAATGTTATCTTCGGGATGTGCTGCTCTCTGACTCTGATCTGATGGTACCCTGACCGCAAGTTAATCTTCGAGAATACTGCCGCTCCCCTGAGCTGATCAAATAAATCATCTATCCTTGGTAAAGGATATCTGTTCTTAATTGTTACAGAGTTCAAGGTACGATAATCAACACATAATCTTGACGTACCATCCTTCTTTTTTACAAGAAGCATCGGAGCTCCCCAAGGTGATCCGCTAGCACGAATAAATCCCTTGGTTCTAAGTTCTTCAATCATCTTGTACAGGACCTCCAACTCTGATGGTGCCATCCTATAGACTCTCTCTGACACTGGTGCCGTCCCTGGAATCAAGTCGATAGTGAACTCTATCTCTCTCTCTGGGGGCATACCTGGAAGCTCTTCGAGAAATACGTCAGGAAACTCTTCTACAACTCTGGAAAACTGAACTGCTGCTGCTACGGTCATCCGCAATGCTGGGGAAGAAGGTTCTACTCCGCCTCGAGAAAAAGAAAACTCTGGCTCACCGGGAATACTAAAAATAATCTTGCCGACATGGCAATCTATTCTAGCATACTGGTCCCTCAACCAATCCATTCCTAGGACTACATCATAATCGGCCATCGGGAACTCTATCAACCTAGCGGGAAACTCTCTACCGCTAACTACGATTCGACACGAGAAAAACACCCTATCTACACCCACAAGTCCGTTACCAGTAAGTATATTGAGCCTTACTGATAATGACTCGGGCTCCAGTCCTATCCGTGTCGCGAATCGTGCAGACATAAATGAATGTGATGCACCTGAATCAAATAATACTGATGCAGGAAAAGAGTTGACGAGAATGGTACCTGCCACCACCTCACCTGATGCCAACTCCTCCTCTACGGTCAAAGCCATCGCTTGACCGTGCCCTCTGGGTACTGGTCCTCTCTGCTGGAAACCTCTCTAGCGGTTCTGAACCTGAGCTCGGACCTGGGCATACTGTTGCAGTCGCTGCTGCTGGAATGCCTGAGCCTGAGGCGGCAATGGTCTCGGAGGCTGATACTGCTGCTGCTGCACTGGTGCTGGTCCCTTCACTGAGGGACTAGTCTGGGCCGATGAGGATAAACCGGCTCTCTGTGGGCAGGACCCTATCATGTGATCCGGTGCCCCACAAGCCAAACATAATCCTTGTGCTCGGCGACATTCTGACACTACATGCCCTGGCTTCCCACAATGAGTGCAGCCCATTGTGGAAGACTTCCTCCGCTTCTGCTGCTGAGGATACGTCGGAGTCGAATGCTGAACCGACGTAACTGATGCTGCCCTCCTTGGAGCTCCAATGGTCAAGGCCCTAGCTGCCGGGGCTGGGGCTGAAGACTGGATCATCTGACCATGGGACCGCTTCTGCCCTCCAGTTCTGTCCACAATTCTCTGTGAGGTATACTCATGCCTCTTAGCTGCCCACAAAATATCATCAAAGGTCTGATGCTCAAACTGCTCCACTGCTAGAATGATCTCTAGGTGGAGTCCCTGCTGGAATCGCTGCGCTCGATCAAACTCGGTTGCCACCAAAGTGGGAGCAAACCGACTCAGTCTTAAAAACTTGGCCGCATATCCATCGACCGTCCTGCTCATCTGCCTGAGATTGGTGAACTTCGTCTGTAAGTCATGCCGAGCCACAACATCGAAGTACTTGATCTGAAACTTGTCACTGAATACCGCCCACGGAACAGGCGTTGCCAATCCAACCGCTATCATCGCCCACCAGGTACGGGCTAGGTCCAATAACTGTAGACGTACCACAGCTACCTTCTCTCCTTCTGGAGTCTTGGCTGCATCTAAGATAATCTCAATGTCCTGGAGCCACGCATCAGCTGCAATAGCATCTTCACTCCCATCAAAGAAGGGAGGGTTGAGGCGCTTGAAACTGCTAGCCGGACTGTTCCCTTGATAACCAACACGGCCTATGGCATCCTGTACTGCCTGGTGCAGGGCATCGCCCCGACGATCTTGAGACGCAAGCAATGTCCTGATGAGACCCACCAAGGTGCCATCGTCAGGCTCTGCAGGCTGGACTGGCTGAACTGGGGGCTCGGGATCCCCGGAATGCATGACTCGGGAGGCCGCTCCAGAGTGCTGGGCTTGGTCTCCAGGTTTCTGTTGGTCCACTGGAGGTGCTCCGCATCGCTGATCGGTAGGACCAAGAACAATGTCGCAGAAGAAACGACATGGGGAACAATAAGAAAGGACCATGATAGATCGAGGATACAAACATGTGATCAGGTCAAGGACTCTGAAAGATCAGAAGGCACGAGTAGAGTTCAAGGGCGAGTGCTGATTGAGACATCTATCCGGTAAACCCTCACACATCTTGATTTACAAGACCTGCATGGGCCACTACTTAAACCGTGTCACGCCCCAGAACCAGAATACTGGAGAGCGGAGGACAGACACAGCCAGCTGCGTACATTAAAGTAATTCTCACCTCGCAATACGGTCACGGCTGTCTAGATGCACGAGGGTTTACTACAAGCCATTAGTCTCTTAGGGTCAATAACAAGCCTAGTGTCTCAATCTTAAGCAAGCGAGTAGATATAACAAGATAGTAGATCATCAGACATACAAAGTAAGGCGTCCCATACATTACATATTCAGATAATCATGAAGCTAGTCATACAAAATACGAAGACTAGCAAGAGTTTTAAGTCATACATGATCAACCCTAGGATTTGTCAATCATGCTACAGCCCGTAGGCAGACAGTAAATAAAGTTGCAAATGAGCTAACACTTGCTCGGCGGCTAAACACCTCAAAAGAATATTTTTACAAGGGAGTGGGAGAGCAAAATAAAACCCACTCGTTGCCGGGATTCCTTCTAGTGTTCACCATCTGGCAGAAAAGTAGAGAGATCCTCGGTAGCTGCTCCGAAATCTGGCCATACAAAACCAGCTGGGTCAGACCCCAGAAAGAGCAAGTGCCACAAAGGAGGCTTCACTTAAGAACTAAAACCAGCATGTCAGCACATAAATCATAGGTGAAATAACATAAGACATGAGTTAAAGAAAACAGGATGATAAACGGTAAGATAACTAAAGGACTATTCCGGTACCCAAGTTACAACCCGTAAACCAAACAAGGACCGGGGTTGTAACCCTTCACCTGAACAGAACTTAGCCTCGAACCAATTATCGATAAAGTAAAGCATAAACAAGCATGTCCGAAGATATCCATGCACTGGATCTAGGCAAGACTAGACAAGATAGGACTCCATCCATCATTCACAGCCAAGCAAAGAGTACGGCTTGATACTTAACTAACTAGGATTATCACAAGCTTAGTTACTAGCAAGATGCAATGAGGTACGCCTACGGCCACAAGCCCTGCAGACTATCCAGGTTATCCAGACGCAAGGTTCAAGCTTAGAGTTATCATGCCTTGTTAGGTGACTTGGATACAACACATGACAGTGTGCATAGTAATCGTTTCATGTAGTGCCCCACATAAAAGTGAGCTGGAAATGTGCCCTACTCGTCGGCAGGCTACAAGTCCATCAAGGAAGGCGCCCAGATAACGGGATTGCTTGTAGCCGGAATACCTCTCTATATGCTCTACTTGATCAATCTAGTCATTAACCTAGTCAGATTCGGTATGAATCCCTGACCGTGGTAACCAGGGATACATGTCCTAGACATGATGCGAGACAAGACTGGTTGCTTATACAAGCATATTCAATACAATCACCCACGGTATCAAGAATTCACTTAGCATGTCAGGTTAGCCGTCGCAACAGCGTATCACGGTTATCATGTCGGGTTGCTTATCAAGATTACTTATCAAGGCAAGGGTGCGTCACAACGGACCACCATCAAGAATTATCATGTCAAATTACTTGTCAAGAGTGCACCACGGCGGGTCACTAATCATGCAATTCTATCACTAAGCTTTGTTCCGATTAACATTCATAAATAATGTCATGATCACATCGGGTTCATGTCGAGTTTACATCAAAAGGCGTAAGGATATAAAATAGGTGCAAAAATCATAAAAAGGGGAATATGGGGACATAATGCGCCCAAGGGGGGAGCAAGGGGTACTATGGCCAACAAGTGGCATTAGTCAAGTTGCGCCAGGGTAACAGGTTGCGCCAAGGTAAGTAGGGTCAGGTCCAGTTGCGCCTAAACATCAGGTTGCGCCTGAGTCAGACTGCGCTCAAGTCAGGCTACGCTCAAGTCAGGCTACGCTCAAGTCAGGCTACGCTCAAGTCAGGCTACGATCAAGTCAGGCTGCGCTCAAGTCAGCGTATGCAAGACATACGTCTCCAAAAGGCAGCGTATGGACTCCATACGACTCCTCTTCAAGGCAGCGTATGTACTCCATACGACTCCTCATCAAGGCAGCGTATGAGGTCCATACGACTCCTCTTCAAGGCAGTATATGTACTCCATACGACTCCTCATCAAGGCAGCGTATGAGTCAGACTGCGCTGCGCTAAAGAGCGCGCGCAACTCAGTGGCGCAAGCTAAAAAGCTCGCGCACACTGTTCACTATCTTCTCCAAATCAGCAAGAACTCCATAGTTTGAACCCAAAGCTTCAAAAGTCCATAACTTGGTCAAAACAAGTCCAAATCCAACTTTTCAAAGGTCAAAATTGGGTAGAATAAAATTTTCTACAACATGGAACCATCAAAACTTGAAAACAAAGAAGTTTGATAGATCAAAACTACCAAAATCCAAAAATAACTAATTTCTAGATCTACAAAAATTAAAGCCTCAAAATGGAAAATGACAAGTTCTAATGTGTCTTAGAAACATGAGGAGAAGCTAATGGAATAATAAAAATAGGCTCTCTTGTGGAAGCAAGTTGCACTTGCCTAAGGGGTGTTCTTGGTTGGTGGTGGGTTTAATGGAGAAGGAAGAAGAGTTAATGAGAAAGTGGAGGAGAGAGAAAAGTTAGGTGGGTTATAAAGGGTGATGGTGGTGGGTTTAACATGATAAACCAAAGAATAAACCAAGCCATCCCAAAATAAACCAAGTTAAACCATTACATGCTATGATGAACCTAATCAAGATTAAACTAAAATTAGCTAGCCAGGCAGGAAAATAAAATATATGTCAGGATCCCGTATACGTATACTGGAAATACGTAGAACGAAAAATGGGGATGACATGGTTGGAGGCGTCGACGTGGGCTGTAGGCGTCGAGCTGGGAAATGGCGATCTCCGGCGAGGCTGGTCGGAGAAGACGGGTGGATGGTGGTGGTTAGGGCGGCTGTGGGGGTCGGGAAGGGGTCTAGAGTTAGGGTTTGGGGTCGAGGTCATTTTATAGGGTCGAAGGTCGGCTGATTTAGGGTTTTAGATTAGGATTAGGGTTAGGGTTTCGACGAGGGTTAGTCGGAGATGACGACAGCGCGGCGGTCGTCGGTTTAGGGTTAGGATTAGGTTTGCAGAAACCCCCCTCAAGAATAGGTAATTACAGATAACACCCACCGCCTTGCTCTGTGCAAATTTTATTTGCACAGACAATTCGGATTTTGCAAACCACGTTTAAAACAATTAAAACTATTACAAAATGATATTAAAACAATTCAATTTATTACAAAATAATATATTTTGATTTAAAAATTAATTAAAAATCATTTAAAAATTCTAAAAAAAATCCTAATAATTATATTAATTTATTTTAAATATATAAATGCTATTTAAGATTATAAAAATACTATTTTGAAATCTAGGGGCTTAAAGGAACTTTTTTGTCTTCGTGACACAGCTTATATCCGTACCTAGGATTAGCATGTCGTCCACGTATAGACAAACGATGACTCCTCTTCCGTCAGCAAACTTCGTATAGACATACTTGTCTTGTTTCACTGACCCTGTAGCCATTTGACCTTATGACTTTGTCAAACTTCTCATGCCATATTTTGGGAGCTTGCTTTAAACCGTACAGAGATTTCACCAACTTGCAAACGTTGTCTTCAAGACCTTTGACGACAAACCCTTCTGGTTGTTGCATGTAGATCTCTTCGGTCAGCTCGCCATTCAGGAATGCTGTTTTCACATCCATCTGATGTATCACCATATTATGTATCGCTGCGAGAGCAATCAACATTCTGATGGTGGTCATCCGGGCTACTGGAGCATACGTGTCAAAGTAGTCGATCCCCTGCTTCTGAGAAAACCCCTTTGCCACTAGCCTGGCCTTGAACTTGTCAATGGTTCCATCAGCTTTCATCTTCTTCTTGAAGATCCACTTGCATCCGATAGGTTTTGCTCCTTCATGTAGATCAACCAACACCCAAGTATTATTGGAGGTGATTGATTCAATTTTATTGTCTATCACCTCCTTCCAGAAAATAGCATCTCTGGTCTTCATCGCCTCATCATAGGTAAGCGGATCTGCTTCCACATGATAGGTGATGAAGTCATCTCCGAAGTTCTTCGGCCTCTTCGCTCGCTTCGACGACGGCTCAGCGAGTTCTGGTTCAATCGTTGTCTCCTCAGCAACAACTTCATCTTGGAAAACTGGCTCATTGAAGATCTCAGTCTCCTTGCACCTTTATCATTCTCCGGAATGTCCGTTAGAACAATGTTCTTGTGCCTTAAAAACTTGTCTTCAAAATATTCAGCATCGCGAGATTCGATGATATGATTTGACTCAATATCAAGAAATCTCCGAGCATCACTCTTCTCGGCATACCCCAAGAAGATCGTCTTCGTAGTCCTTGTCCCCAGCTTCTGAATCTTCAGATCTGGGAGCTTCACATAGGCCAAACACCCCCACACTCGAATGACATTCAAGTTAGGTCTGACTTTGAACCAGAGTTCATGAGGAGTTACGTCCGAATTTGCATACGGCACTCTATTTAGAATAAAAGTGGCTGTCAATGCAGCTTCTCCCTAGTAGCATTTAGGAAGACCCGCAGTTAGCAGCATTGAGTTCATCATTTCTGTCAACGTTCTGTTCTTCCTCTCCGCTACACCGTTAGATTGAGGAGAATATGGAGCAGTAGTCTCGTTTATGATTCCATGTTCTTTGCAGAATGATATGAATTCATGAGACCGATACTCTCCGCCTCGATCACTCCTTAGCCTCTTGAGTTGTTGTCCAGTTTGTCGTTCAGCCTCGGCTCTGAAATCCTTGAACTTCTCGAACGCTTCGTCTTTAGACTTGAGCAAGTAGATGAACGCGTACTTTGAGAAGTCATCGATGAAGGTTATGAAATATTTCATCCCGACTTTTGTAGAGAATTGCTTGAAGTCACAGATATCGGAGTGTACCAACTCCATAAGATCTGTGCTTCGATTGACCCGATGAAAGAGTTTCCTTGTGATCTTTGTCTGAGCACATACTTCACACTTCTCTATCTTACCCCTACATTTGGAGATAAGTCCTAGACTGAACATTTTGTTAATTCTTTTACAGTGAACATGTCCTAGCCTATTATGCCATAACTCAAGAGAATAATCAGAATGAGCGATTGCATTGATTACATTTGACTGGTTTACAAGCTGAATTTTGAACATCCCTTCCGTTTGAAAAGCTTTTCCGAAGTATGTTCCCTTCTTGGACATCACCATCTGGCCAGCATTGATGTCCATCCTCAAGCCTGCGTTGTTAAGCAGGCTTCCAGAGATCAAGTTCTTTGCAATTATCGGAACGTGTATCACACCTTGAAGCGTCAGAGTGTTACCGGATGTGAGTTTCAGCTCCACAGTTTCGATCCCCAGAACTTCAACTTGGGCTTGGTTCACCATGATAACTTTCTCAGAAGTTGGCTGGTATGTGATGAACCATTACTTGTCAGAGCAGACATGACAGGTCGTACCAGTGTCTATCCACCAGTCAGAGTCAGCTCCCACAGCTGCGACCTGAGCAATCATAGCAACAATGTTAGAAACCATGGAAACCTTGCTAGGCTCACCTTGCTCAGCTTGTTTGGGCTTGGATTTGTATTCACTCTTATAGTGGCCCATCTTGCCACAGTTGAAGCAAGTCACGTGGGACTTGGACTTCTATTGCTTGAACGAAGGACCCTTCACTTTCAGATTAGTGGAGTCCTTCTTCTTGTGATGAGAAGCCACCTGCTTCCCCTTGAACTCTCTTGTCTGCACCAAGTTGGCCTTAGCCAGTTGGTTGGACAGAGAGTCCATCTTCTGTTGAGATCGTATTTCGTCCTCAACGTGGATCTCTTGTAGGAGATCTTCCAAGCTAATGTCCAGCTTCTTCCGATGCATTCTAGCATAGAAGTTGCTCCAACCAGCAAAAAGTTTCAAGACTATCCCTCCAACGACAAACTTGTCGACGAGGAGCATCTTCTCGTTATCTAACTTCTGGCACAACTTCAGAAATTCCTTCACTTGAGGTAGTATCGCCATCTCGTCTTCGAAGAGTCACTTGTGGTACTTCTCGACGATGAAGATTTTGGACCTGTTCTCATCATCTTCATATAGCTTACCCAAAGAATCCCAGATCTCTTTGGCCTTCACCTTCTTGGAATATGACTCTGCCAGAGAGTCTTCCATAGAATTGATAATCAGCAGTTTACATATGCTGTTTTCTCTCTTCCATTTGCTCTGCTTGACGAGTGCAGCAATAATAGCATCTGCAGTTCCTCCTTCTGGAATCGTCGGTTCATCCTCAATCAATACATGGTCTTCGTCCACGAGTTGAAGATTAAGGGTGACCTTCCTCTTTCAGATTTGGAAATGTTCTTCGTCGAATTTCTTCAACTTGTTAAAGCTGGTATCGATGAGAGAAGCACGAGAGTTCTCCATCTACAAGGATCTTGCTTTGAGATTGTTAATCTCGGGACTTGACCAAAGATGGTAGACTCTATGTCGAGATCAGAGGTTCAACAAACGTTCACCTTCTGATAATTCTCGAGATCCAAGAGGAACACTATAATCTGAATCTGATTACAAAAGCAACAATAATCAGAAAAATAAATCTCACGTTCTTTCTCGCAATCGCAGTTGCTGACGGACAGAACTGAGTTCAGAAAATAAATCTCACGTTCTTCCTTGCAATCGCAGTTGCAGACGGACAGAACTGAATTACAACTCAGATGAAGGAGAAAAAAGAAGAAGAGTAAAGGTTCTTGCTGGGGTGATTAAGATCATCGTTGCTCAAAGCAAGATTCGCCATGTCACGCCCCAGAACCAGAATAGTGGAGAGTGGAGGAATGACTCAGCCAGCTACGTATTACGGGTAGAGGAATACCGTATAATACGATCAATACTATCTAAAAGACTAGGGGGTGCATACTACATGAAAGTCTCACTATGGTCACTTCGCATCTATTGTCTCAATCATTCAAACAAGAACAGTAATAGAGAACATGTAAGATGAAGCAGTAAGGCGTCTCAAACGCTTAGTCAAAATGTTCTTGAGATCTGGCTTTACAAAACATAGCCAGATGATGTAACAAGATATACACAATTGTTATCAGCTGCAGCCTGACTTAGTTACAATTATGTAATAAGTAAATGTAAGACGATCCGACTAACATGTCGGTGCCAAACGGCAAAGTATAAAGTAAGTAACAAAACGAGCAGGGAAGTAAGGAACCCATTCGAGTCCTCCTGCGATCATTCCTCTAGTATTGACCATCTTGGAGGTGGAAGTAAGCTGAGTCCTCGGGAACCGGCTCTAAATCTGGCCATGCAAAACCAGAGAGGTTAGACCTCTAATAGCAAGTACCGCAAGGAAGCACGATATGAGGAATTAGAACCAGTAATAAGAGAATATGATATATAGATCTCTGCTTGCTACTGGGATTCATATAACATCATGACACTTCGAATCAACTTTCCAACCAAACAAGGACAGAAGTTGGTCCGTCATGTCCTGACATTCTGATCATCTCAGTTAGTTAATAAAGTAGGTACAGTATACAAACAAGTCAACTTAAACGGCCATACAACTACTACGGCTTGCTACTGTGAGTTTCAAGTTACCCTGAAAATATGCAATAAGGGATTCCTCAGTTCTTACTATGTGCAAGCAAGGCTAGTCTACCCAATCAATCAATTGCGCCAATCATGAATTAGACGAGTCCCAGCAGGATACCCGTCATCAATATACAATAAATAATATAAGCAGATACCGCTTCCTGTCCGTGTGGCAGATTTGCAGTATCTGTGGGAACCAGCCGGCATATCGGGCACTTAATAGTCCCAAAGATGGCTGCCATATAAGAACTCGGGAATCCATTCTCTCCATGCAATCATTATTTTATTTAACTTAATAGTCTCTATGTTGAGTGAAATCCCATGTCGTGAATCATGGTCATTCAGAATGAGTACCTTTGTACGGGGTACGATATGCACAACTCTACAACGATACCCGTGTGGTTAGGTTGTAGGTCTTACATAGCGTAATGCAACAATCAAAATTAGTCACGAAATAACCATGCCTTGACCATAAAGTATACATGCTGCTTTTGTAGAAAAATAAATTGAAGCCTGCACGTGCCTGTATGCCAATATTCGGGATCGGCCAATCGATTACAATAGTTCATAGTTAATATGAACGTGTCTCATTCAATTCAATAAGATGACTAGCCAGTCTCTTAGTTCCAACTAGGAACGCATGATCAATTATTAGTCAAGGTCACAATCAATATCAATCAATGTCAATTCAGGACAAGAATCAGCCAAAAGGCATTATGGGCTAGAGTTCATGCGGCCGGGAAAATAGGATCTCATGCGGCTGGAAAATATGCTCATGCGGCTGGAAAGATACGCGCTCAGGCGGCTGAAATCAACCCAGCCATGCGGCTGAGAAACTAAGTCCATACGGCTCAAGTCTATGCGGATAGGGGATCTGGGCCCTATGCGGCTCAGGTCTCAAAATTCATGCGGCTGAATATGCGATATGCAGCAAGCAAAATTCATGCGGCTGACTATACGATATGCGGCAAGCAAAGCTCATGCGGTTGAATATGCGATATGCGGCAAGCAAAACTCATGCGACTGAATATACGATATGCGGCAAGCAAAGCTCATGCGGCTGAATATGCGATATGCGGCAAGCAAAGCTCATGCGGCTGAGACCGACAAGCCTATATGCGGCTGAGAATGATTTATCTCATACGGCGGGGAATCCATGCGGCCAGAAACTAATAAGTCATGCGGCCAGAAATGAGAAGTTCCATGCGGCTGAAAAGGACAAGGCCTTATGCGGCCGAAAAGAGTGCAAGTCTTATGCGACAATGGTTCAAGCGAGCTCATGCGGCTGGAAGACTTGCCGCATAAAATTCCATACGGTCAAGTACTGCCATGCGTGTCACTCCCCGTTCCCGGAATGCTTATTTTTATACGTATACCGCTTGCCCGAATTTATTTAGTATCTGTCATGCATTTATTTTATATTTAATTCTTTTAATTTTATGCTAATTATTTTTCTGTATTTTATTTTCTGCTTTTTCTTGGCTCTTGATTCATTTCGGTTCATGGTGAGCCAACTTGGTTTGGCTTTACATGGAAAGGAATGGGTGGCTAGGATTTGATGGAGTAGGATGGATGGTGGAGATGCACTTGACCTTGATATAAAACTTCTTCTTTCATTCTCTCTCTTCATTCATTCACATTTACTCCTCCACTAAACCCTAACCCACCTGTGAGAGACAAGTACATCTTGCACACCTTGAGGGATTTCATGCATCCCCATTTATTTTTAGTCTATGTTGTTCATCTTCTCTTCCTCTACAAGTTTAGGTCTTGAAGTTCTTGATTTCCATGGATGGTTGGGTGTAGATCTAAGTTTTAAGTTTTAGTTTTCGTATGGATTTTATGGTTTTGATCTATCAAACTCTGTTATTTTTGAAAATAAGTGGTTCCATGTTGTAGAGAATTTAATTCTACTAAAGTTTGGCTTTTGAAAAGTTAGATTTCGATTTATTTTGTGGAAGTTATGGCCAAAAGTATTTTGTTCATTTCTATGTTCATCTGCAGCATGAGGCACATGTCGCAGTAGCCGCATATGGTGTCGCGAATGGGCCGCATAAGGCACATGTCGCAGTTGAGCCGCATAGATGTCGCGAATGGGCCGCATGAGGCACATGTCCCAGTTGAGCCGCATAGATGTCGCGAATGGGCCGTATGAGGTACATGTCGCAGTTGAGCCGCATGAGGTACATATCGCAGTTGAGCCGCATATATGTCGCGAATGGGCCGCAGGAGGCACATGTCGCAGTTGAGCCACATAGATGTCGCGGTTGGGCCGCATAGGCCGCATGTCGCAGTCGAGCCGCATAGATGTCGCGGTTGGGCCGCATAGGCCACATGTCGCAGTTGAGCCGCATAGATGTCGCGGTTGGGCCGCATAGGCCGTATGTCGCAGTTGAGCCGCATATGGTGTCGCGATTGGGCCACATAGGCCGCATGTCGCAGTTGAGCCGCATATGGTGTCGCAGTTGGGCCGCATATGCCGCATGAGCCGCATGTCGATGTTGGTCCGCATACATGTCGCAGAATAGGCCGCATAATACCTATTTTGGTTGTTTCTGACTGTTATATGTCCTATTTTGACTAAATTGTGGCTAGAATTTCTTCTAACTCTCAAACATAAAAGTTGTAGATCTTTTCCTTGGCTTCAAGAATATGTTTCCAACTATTTTATGCTAGTTATAGACTTGACCATGCTTAATACTAGTTTGACTTTCATGCCTTATCACGAAGTGACCCCGACTGTTACTTCGACTAATAATTGATCATGCGTTCCTAGTTGGAACTAAGAGACTGGCTAGTCGTCTTATTGAATTGAATGAATGAGACACGTTCATATTAATTATGAACTATTGTAATCGACTGGCTGATCCCGAATATTGACATACAGGCACATACAGGCTTCAATTTATTTATTTATTTATTTTACAAAAGCAGCATGTGTACTTTATGGTCAAGGCATGATTACTCCGTGGTTAGTTTTGATTGTTGTATTACGCTATGTAAGACCTGCAACCTAACCGCACTGGTATCATTGTAGAGTTGTGCATATCGTACCCCGTACGAAAGTACTCATTTGAATGACCATGACCCACGGCATGGGATTTCACTTAACGTAGAGACTATTAAGTTAAATAAAATAATGATTACATGGAGAGAATGGATTCCCGAGTTCTTACATGGCAGCCCTCTTGGGACTAGTAGTGCCCGACAGGCCGGCTGGTCCCCACAGATATTGCAAATCTGTCACACGGGCAGGAAGCGGTATCTGGTTATATTATCTATTGTATATTGTATATTGATGACGGGCGTCCTGCTGGGACTCGTCTAATTCATGATTGGCGCAATTGATTGACTGGGTAAACTAGCCTTGCTTGCACATAGTTAGAACTGAGGAATCCCTATTGCATAATTCCAGGATAACTTGGAACTCACAATAGCAAGCCGTAGTAGTTGAATGGCCGTTTAAATTAATTTGTTTGTGTACTGTATGTCCTCTGTTACCTAGCCGAGATGATCAGAATGTCAGGACATGACGTGCCAACTTCTGTCCTTGTTTGGTTGGGAGGTTGGTTCGAAGTGTCGTGATACTATGTGAATCCCAGTAGAAAGCAGAGATCTATTTATCATATTTTCTCATTACTGGTTTTAATCCCTCATATCGTGCTTCCTTGCGGTACTTGCTGTTAGAGGTCTAACCTCTCTAGTTTTGTATGGCCAGATTTAGAGCCGGTCCCCGAGGATCCAGCTTACTTCTACCTCCACGATGGTCAACACTAGAGGGATGATCGCAGGAGGGCTCGAGTGGGTTTTCTTACTTCCCCGCTCGTTTTGTTAAATACTTTATACTTTGCCGTTTGGCACCGACATGTTAGTCGGATTGTCTTGTACCTACTTTTGCATAATTGTAACTAAGTCAGGCTGCAGCTGATAACAATTGTGAATACTCACTACATCATCTGGCTGTGTTTTGTAAAGCCAGATATCAAGAACATTTTGACTGAGCGTTTGGGACGCCTTACTGCTTTATCTCACATGTTCTCTATTTCTGTTTCTTGTTTGAATGATTGAGACAATAGATGAGGAGTGACCATAGTGAGACTTTTATGTAGTATGCACCCCCTCGTCTTATTCGACATCATTGATCGTATTATACGGTATTCATCTACCCGTAATACGTAGCTGGCTAAGTCATTCCCCCGCTCTCCAGTATTCTGGTCCTGGGGCATGACAATGCGGCTAAGAAGTTCATGCGGCTGGGCCACGCAAGCCATGCGGCTCAACACTGTTCTTCTTCTCCACTTCCGAGAACAGAACCATGGAAGCCATTGTAGGAGCGTAAAAAGTGCTTCATAAAGTGAGTCAAAGAGATAGGTCATTCTTTACGCCAAGGAGAGGCTGATGATTACACGCCTAAGCAGATTAACCGCTTTTACGCTCGGGTCAAGCCAATGGTTTTACGCCAAGGATAGTCTAGCTACTTTTACGCTGGACAAAGCTGTCAAGTCTTACATTTAATGCAAAGTCTGACATAAAGATTTAATGATGGCATATACCACAGAATTCGAAGGGATTTGTTTTACACAGAGACCTATGTTGTCGTTTAGTATGTGGACTGAGCTATTTTTATGCTCACAGAATGGCTTCTTTTACGCACGAAGATTGTATGAGTTTTTACGCTCGAAAGTCGACGTGTGCGTAAAGTCTATTTGGGCTACTTTATGCTCAAGGTTATTTAATAACCACTTTACGCGGGAAATCTATGACAGGGCTATTTTACGCCTAGTCCACTGCTTTACGCTCAGAATACATTGGGGTTGTTTTACGCCCTATTCTTTTCCACCAAATTGGAACGTGGTTTGCCTACGTGGCTTTCATGCCACTCTTCTCGAAGAACGTGTGTATGTGCATCCTATTCTTACTGAAATGATGGGATACGTGTCAACATATGCAGAGGATGGCTTCGGTCGTGCGTGGCAGTTGTTAGCGTAAAGATGGAACTTTTGCTGAGTTTTTACGCACAGAAGCCCAAGTCTATAAATAGACTTATTTTACAAGGGGATGAGAGGACAGAGAGATTTTGATTCTCCAGAGCATTCTTCTTCAACCTTTCTTTCAGAACAGAGTGAAGCAAAGCAGGAAAGCATTCGGCCTCGCCATCAGTGCCTAAGTGCGTCGATACCTTTCTGGTGACTTAGTTCTTCCGGTTGTTCAACTTCAAGCAACAATCTTCATCATCATCGTATGGTCCAAGGAACAAAGTGATCATTTACAGATCAGACTTCCATAGCAATACTTTCCCAGAATCAAATTTGTACTTCTTGTACTTTTTCTCGTTTTATTTTCAAAAGCCAATTTTCTCTGGCATTTTGTTAAGTGAAACAAAATGGCGACTCTGCTGGGGACGACCTTCTCCTCTGACGAGGAGGCAATTGATCAATACGATGATGTGTCGATTGGATCGACAAAGAAGACTCTGGTTGTACACTTCGACCAGACTGCTTATGAAGGGATGCTCCGAACTGGGGGTGGTTCTCGCTGCTCCAATGTTCAAAAATCTTGTAAAGCACGAAAAGTTTGGATTCCTAATTCCAAAATAGCTTCTGATCTCTCTGTTGCTTCTGATAGCAAGGGAATTCTTCCCACTCCTGTCGTAGGGGCTCCCGTTCGTAACGAGGCAGTCCTTACTTCAGAGTTGCACTCTAAGTGTGACAACTTATCTCCCGTCTGTGACGGTGTAGATAATCAGGTTCTACGCCCACTGCGTAAGAACCAGGTTTTACGCCCAGTGGGTAAAAACCATGTTTTACGCTCAACGCATAAGCATAAGTCTCCCATTTGTAATACGGCAGACTCTAATCTTAATTCTTCTGAGGGTAAGAATCAGTCTCCCGTCGGTGACGTGGTAGGCCCAAATAAATTACGCTCCTTGCGTAAAACAAAATCTCCCATCTGTGACGTGGTAGATAACCAATTTTTACGCTCTACGCGTAAAGGTAAGTCTCCTGTCTTTGACAGTGTAGATAAAATTCACAGCGATGTTTTTACATCTAATACGAATATACCTAAACGTGTACAGCATAAAAATGTTGTTGGTAAGGCTTCAGTTCTACACCAACAACCTTCTCATGCTGCTCTACACCAAGTACCAAATCTACAAATTACACGCAATGAAAATGGAGTCCTTCGTGCTAAAAAATCTCAAGATTTACGCACACAACTCCAAACGCGTAGAAATGTACAATTTGGTTCGACGAATGCAGCCAGTAATCTTCTTTATACACAGGGGACTAAACGCTTTTCTACCCCAAATGTAATAAAGAAGACTATTCCCTCTACTCCTTCTGACTTACGTGAATTGCTAATGCAAAAACGTAAGAATAGACAATCTCCGGTGACATTTTTCCAAGAAAGACATCATTGTAATTATCACCAGGTTGTAATCAATTGTTGCTGTTCGGCTTCAAAACGGTCAGTTTTTGATCGACTGAGTTTTAATGTGCCTCAACAACAAACTGAAGACCAAGAACATGAGTTGTCTTATGTGTCAGTCAACATGGCATCTCATACTAATAGAGAACGACGTCCGAGACAGAACATGTCCCAAACTCCAGGTCAACAACAGTTCAACAGACTTCTTGATTCCTTTGAAGGAGTATATCAGAATACTCGATCAAGAAGACAAAGACAAATGCAGACTTCTGATTCAGAAGCTGGGGGTACTCAATCTTTTGAGTCCGAGACTGACAGTGTCGATTCATATCTCTATACTGATCCTTCTATATCTTCAAGAGAGGTTGAATCCTACGCTGTTGGAGATGAACCTGAGACCTCATCTGTTAATACAGAACAGTGTCTTACTGCCGTTGAGCAATCACTGAAAGACATGCTTAACATGGTGCAAAACATGCATCAGATAATATTGAATCAGCAAACTGCTCAGTCGACAGTAATAACACCAGTACCAGTAGCAGCACAAACTCAAGATAGTCAAGGGGTTGATATACCTTTGAATGTCCAGGAGCCTGCTGTTAATCAAAATTCTGCATCTCCAGATCCTATTATTCCAGAAGATGTACCATCTCCGATGGGGATTACGGTACATCCAACTATTCAATCAAATGTGCTTCCGTAAACTAGTGAAGCCATTCAAGCAGTGCGTGAACTCAAAGCGCAGTTTGAAGTCTTGAGGCACAAGGATCAACTCCAGAGGTTAGGGATTAAGCAACCTTATCCTTCTCATTGGAATGATGTACCCTTTCCACCAAAATTTAAGCCACAATCCATGGTACTGTTTGATGGAAGGGCTTCTCCTAGTCAATATATCAATTATTTTAATATTATGACTGTACATCTGCAGAAAAATGATGCTCTTCTCACTCGAGTGTTCATTGGTTGCTTGACGGGTTCGGCTTATGATTGGTATCGAAGTTTACCCGATAATTGTATTTCGTCTTTCGACGAATTTAAGGCAATATTTCTCTCCCGCTTCTATGAAGGAGGTATGGACATGAACATGTCCTCCTTAATAGAAATCAAACAAAAGGAGAAAGAAGATACTCGGACGTTCATCGAACGCTTTCGACAAGCTACTCTAAAGATGCCTCCTGGTATGCCAGATTCAGCACTCATTGATACATGCAAGATGAATCTGCGACCATCTATTGCTGTCTTTACAGGCTCCCAATTCACAGATTGGGCTTCGTTCATCATAGCAGCAGTTTCTGCCGAGACCAATGGTAGGTTGGCTCGTGAACATGGGATGATTTTTGCCTCAGATGATAGAGAAAAGAAAAGTAATCCGGCTAATAATTTTGGTAATCGTAATGTGAAAGGAAAAGATACCCTCATGGTCAATCTTTCCAAGAACAAAATGAGGCCGAATAATCAGGAATCTTCCAGGCCAAAGGAAGAATACTCTTTTGACGAAAGTGATATCCCAGGGATATTTCAATGCCTGGTGAAGAGTGGCAAACTTTAGATTCCGGAGCTAAAAAGGCCTAATTAGGTGAATCTGACCGACAATCCCAAATATTGTATCTATCATAGATACATTAATCATCCTACCAGTACCTGTTATGTCTTGAAGAAGAAAATTCAAGAACTGATAAATGATGGTGCTATCGCTTTAACCAATGATGACCATACGGTTACAACCAACATGGTTTCTCTTCAATTTAGAGATTTTCCTCCACAGGAAGTCCCAGATGGAGTTATCCCAATCCCGAAGGCGACGATGAAGATTATGAATATCCTGCCTGACAGGAAAAAAAGTGAAGGATTGTTGCCTCTCACATTGAAGAATGGTGAAATTATGTGGGTACATCCTGACTTGGTACCTGAAATGGAAAATGAATGTAAAACTTCAAAATCCAAGAAAGGCAAGAAAGTCAAAACCTGCAATATAATTTCTCACGTTATCTCAGATCCTGATGACTTGGATCATCTATGTGATGGCCTTCCTTTAGAAGATAGATTGAGAGGATTGAACATCTGTCCCCCAAGTCTAGCTCCTCCTACCAAGCTCAAGCTTACTCATCAGCAATGGCTAGCCATGAATAGTGTTCCCTTATATCGGGCACAACAAGTCTTTGCTGCTTATGATAAAGCTCCTACAAGGATTTCTCCTCGAAGCCCGAATCATTCTCCTATAGCTACAGAGATTTATATTCCTCACTCTTCTGTAGTTACAGAGATTTCTTCTTCTTCTGTTGAACCACTTGTTAAAAGTCCGCTGCCCACTCACTTGTATAGTCAGCAATCTGTCCTTCTCATGAAGAAGATGGGTTATGACTTTCAAAAGGCAGAAGGTTTGAATTATGACAAAGGAATACGACTTCCTTTACAAATTCAAAATCAAAACTCCACTGCTGGATTGGGTTCTGAAGTTCCTCACAACGAACCTTACAAGAAGAAGGCTAAAGGGAGGAAGACTAAATCCTGTAATATGGTACTTCCTTCTCTTGAGTCTGAAGAAGAAACTTTTGCTGGTACAAGATCTGGGAAAGAGTACCACAAAGATTATGAGGGATCCTCCAAAGAAGCAGAAGACGCAGTGGAGACACTACCAGCTCAACCTTCTCTTATTCCTGCTAAACCATCTGTGGTTGAAAAGGGGAAACAAAAAGCAGTACGCTTTGACGTCCCATTAAAGTCTGCTTCCGGTCAGGGGGTGGTGATGAAACCTTACAAATTTGATATTCTAACTCAGTTGGCCAATACTCCGGCTAGACTATCAATATTTGAGCTGCTTCGTCTTTCTAGAGAAAGCAGGAAGACTTTGAGTGAAGCCTTACTTCAAGCAGATTCATGCTTGGCTCAACTCAAGAGTCCTGATAATACTCCAGTTTTATGTCCACAATGTCATAGTGTGATGGAAGCAATTCCCAACATCACCTTTACACAAGAAGATATGCTGTTGAAGCATAACAAACATGATAGGCCTCTGTGCTATACTGGGTATATTAGATCTACTGAAATTGACAGAATTTACATCGATCCTGGATCTTCAATTAGCATAATTCTTCAGAGTATGCTAAGACCCCTGAGAATTCCTACTAGTGAGCTGACTTACACTAGCACTACAATAGTTGGTTTCAACTCTGGCAAGAGTAAACCACTTGGGAAGATTCGTCTGAAGATTCAGATTGGCGATCTCCGAACTATGGTAACCTTCTATGTTATCAACTCAGATGTATCCTACAATATCCTTCTTGGAAGACCATGGTTACATGAGCATAATATCGTGCCTTCAACTCTCCACCAATGCTTCAAGTATGTAGATTCCCAAGGAGTTGTGAAGACTGAGTTTGCTGATATCAATCCTTTCAAGGGTGTCGAAGCCTATTTTTCTGATTCAAGGCTTTATAAACAAGAGCATATGAAAGAGATATCAGACATAGCTGAAGATCAATCATCTACTGAGGATCAGTCTCTTAATGAAGATCCGCCAGAAGAGCAACCTTTGAAGATCATAGTCGAGGGACGAATCCAATCCCAATCTGTCAATGATCAACCTTTGATAATCAAAGTTAAAGGAAGAACTCAAGATTCATCTGAGGAATCAGTAAATGTTCCTACTAAGAGCCAAGTTCAACCCTTTATGATCAAGGTCAACTTCAGGCTCTTGTGATCAGTAAATATCTCCACTCTATCTCCGTACAAGTAGTGCCGCCAAAGCTTAAGTACGAACACTACCGCTGCCAGTTCCAAGTCATGGGTCGGGTAATTCTTCTCATGATCACGAAGTTGACGTGATGCATAAGATATTACCTTCCCATGCTGCATCAAGACACACCCCAATCCTCTGCCTGAAGCGTCACAATAAACTGTGAATCCTCCGGTCCCATCTGGAAGTGTAAGAATGGGAGCCGTTATCAAACCTCGCTTCAACTTCTCAAATAATTCCTGACACTCTGCTGTCCAAGAAAACTGCACATCCTTGCGGGTCAACTGGGTCATCGGCACTAAAATCTTTGTAAAATCTGAAACAAATCGTCGGTAGTAGCCGGCTAATCCAAGGAAGCTGCGAACTTCTGCCACTGAACTAGGTACTGGCCATGTCTCGATAGCCACAATCTTCTGGGGATCTACTTCTACTCCTCCTTGGGTAATGATGTGACCCAAGTACGAAATGCGATCGAGCCAGAACTCGCATTTACTGAACTTGGCGTACAACTGATGCTCTCTAAGCGTCTGAAGGACAACTCTGAGATGCTGCTCATGCTCTGCTTCGCTCTTGCTGTAGACCAGGATATCATCTAGGAACACGATCACGAACTGATCCAAGTAAGGCATGAAAATGCGATTCAGGAGGTCCATGAATACGGCTGGCGCATTGGTCGCTCCAAAGGGCATAACAAGGAACTCCCAATGCCCATACCTAGATCGGAAAGATGTCTTCGGGATGTCCTGCTCTCTGACTCTGATCTGGTGGTATCCTGACCGCAAGTCTATCTTCGAGAATACTGAATGTCACGCCCCGATTCCGTCGAATCGATAGTCGTCCCCCGGGCGTGATGCCGTACGAACCTAACTTACGATCGCACAAGGCCTAGTCATAAGGTAATCCGAGACACGAGATCTAAGAGAGTATGCAGACAAATTGATACACACAATAAGTAAAGGAAACTTGATCTTTATTGATAATGAACATCTTTTACAGACTCCGATACAAGACTCATTGCCGCACGGGCTACAACATGACTCGACTACAAAAGAGTACCGATAAGATAGCCGTTCCATACATTACACACATCCCTCAATATACACAAGTACTCCATTGACTTGGATGGGAGGGACGCTGAGTCATTTTCCTTGGACTGTCGAGAGCCTTCAAAAGTGGAGTCACAGAGTAAGTCTTCGACTCACGGCCGAAGCTTCAAAAGTCACGAACGTCGCCGAGCTAGCTGGCGCGTCCTTCCTGGTTTGCGGGACCTGCAAAGAACGAAGATCAGCACGAAACACATGTACTGACGAATGGCTAATTAAATCCAAGCTCTGCATTTGATTCAAGAAGTTTCGTAAACATGTTAGCTAGTTATTTCAATGATCTTTCTAACCATCCTGTTCGATTTGCATGTTAACATGTTTTGAGGCAAGCATATGAAATTATGTAATATTAAGCAACTATCAAAATCATCCCGTGCCCTGTGCATTTGTTAAGCAGTGAAAAGGGTATGAAGGCCACTGGCAATGTCAAGCCATCTCAGACTATAGCTGAGTTAGACGGCGACCCTTTTGCGTCGGGTAGTGAGCCCTGTGTGAAAGTTCCCGCATAACTCGCGTCGATGAAGGGCTGGCGCTTGCTATACACTCGTTCCTCCCGGGTCGAATCGGTCCCTTGGCCTAGGTAACCATTCGAGAAAACTACACCTTGTCGACAAGTTGTCCAATGACCGTTTTCCTTTGAACTTAGTTGATTTGCTTACTTGACCGTTTCGTTGCGATAAACATTAATCGATTTATTCATTGTTTTGTATAGGCTAAGTGGATTTTCGTAAGGAAATGTTTTCTATTCTCAAAACCGGCAGTTTGATAGCAAGTGTTTCGTGAAGAATCGTGCCATGATTTCTTTGATTCTACACTATTATGACAAGCATTCATTTACATCATATATTGAGTTTTGAAGTAGAGGGACGAGACGAAGGAGGTCAGCCACTCGCCTTAGCCTTGCTTCAAGCGAACGACCGGTTGGCTGCGCTGACGTCGCCTACGCGAGCACCTGCAATCGCATAAGCAACTGATTAGAACACTGTATAATTCAAGGATATTCGATATGAATGCGAAGCTCGAAAACGCGTCACGAAAACCTATCGAAAACATTCATGAAAAATACATTCAGGAAAACCAAAGCCAAAGCCAAATCAAGTGCGGCATGAAAACCAGAGCAACGGGAGGTCTCTCCCGACTCAGCCGCAGAGCCAATCCTCGAGGCGCAACCTGCTGAATATGGGACTTGGTTCCGAAGAAGCCATTCCATAACGTGGAATGGATCTTAATTCAACCGTTCCCGTTCGATCGACTCGTTCGATTCCGACCTATCAGTCCCGACCGAATCGATAGCGACAATGTTCCTTTCTCGCGTACCCCGTAGACGAAGACGGGGCACGATGTAGGGACGGGGCACTACACCATAACCAACTAATAAAAAGTTTCATCCTCGAAACTTAAAGATAGAACCTATCTCTACGAGAATAACGAAAGAAATTTCTCCTTCATTTCCGATTCAAGCTCCCACGTCGACTCTTCGATTGAATGGTTCCTCCAGAGGACGCGGACGAGAGGGATCGCTCGATTGCGCATCAGCTTATCCTTGCGTTCTAAGATTTGAACTGGCTCTTCAACGTAGGATAAGTCAGACTTTAGCTCCAGCTGGCCAAAATCTACCACGTGGCTCGGGTCGTGCACGTACTTCTGCAGTTGAGAGACGTGGAAGACGTTGTGTACACCTTCAAGCGCCGGCGGTAAGGCAATTTTATAGGCCACTGGGGCGACCCGCTCGAGTATTTCGAACGACCCAACGAATCTCGGACTCAATTTCCCTTTCGTGCCGAACCGAGTAACTCCCTGCATAGGCGACACTTTGAGAAATACGTGATCGCCAACTTGAAACTCGAGGGGGCGACGATGAACGTTTGCATAGCTTTTCTGGCGACTCCGCGCGGTCTTTAATCTCTCCCGAATGAGCCAAATTTTCTGTACGGTCTGTTCTACCAGTTCCGGACCGAAAATCTGCCGCTCTCTGACTTCGTCCCAGCAAATGGGTGATCGGCACTTGCGCCCGTACAAGGCTTCATACGGCGCCATTTGAATGCTGGATTGATAGCTATTGTTGTATGCAAATTCGGCTAGAGGTAGGTGATTGTCCCAGCTTGATTTGAAGTCAATTGTGCAGAGTCGTAGCATGTCTTCGAGAATCTGATTGACGTGCTCCGTTTGGCCGTCGGTCTGAGGATGGTAAGCTGAGCTGAACTGCAACTTGGTACCCAGCGCCGACTGAAGGCTACTCCAGAATTGCGACATGAACCGTGAATCCCGATCAGAGACGATGGATACTAGAACTCCGTGCAGTCGCACTATCTCATCAAGATATATCTGCGCCAGGCGATCAACGCTCCAAGTAACTTTGATGGCAATAAAATACGCTGACCTGGTTAATCGATCGACGATGACCCAGATGGCATCATTCTCCCGTGGCGTCTTCGGCAGACCAACAATAAAATCCATGCACACGTGCAGCCACTTCCATTCTGGAATTGCCAGATTCTGCATCTCCCGCCCGGTCTCTGGTGCTCAGCTTTCACCTGCTGACAGGCCATGCATTGCGACACGAAGAGTGCCACATCTCTTTTCATCCCGTGCCACCAGAAGTTTGTGTGGAGGTCCTTGTACATCTTCGTGCTACCGGGATGCAAGGTGTATTTCGCATAGTGCGCCTCCGACAGGATCTCCTTTCTGAGTTCTGAATCGTCCGGAACGCATAGCCTACTCTTCAATCGAAGCACGCCGGTTTCGTCTTCCGCAAAGTCGGTCGTCCTGCCCGTGGAGATTAGCTCTCGCACTTTCTTCAGGTATGGATCGTCCGTCTGAGCGGTCTTGATCTTTTCAAGCAAGCGCGGCTCTAACTGCAACTTTGCCAACTGCACATTCCGAAATCTGACTCGGAGCTCTATTGCCATCTCTTCTAGGTCACGTAGCAGTCTGGGGTCAATGGATAACGAGGTAATGTATTTCCGACTCAAGGCGTCCGCCACAACATTTCCCTTTCCCGGCGTATAGTCGATAGTCAAGTCGTAATCCTTGATCAGTTTAAGCCAGCGCCTCTGCCACAAGTTTAGTTCCCTCTACGTGAATAGATACTTGAGGCTCTTGTGATCGGTGTAGATCGTGCATGCCACGCCATAGAGGTAGTGACGCCACAATTTCAACGCAAACACAATCGCCGCTAACTCCAGGTCGTGCGTGGGATAATTCTTCTCGTGTGACTTTAGCTGTCGGGAAACAAAAGATATCACCTTGTTCCGCTGCATCAGCACACACCCCAAGCCCTGACCGGACGCATCGCTGAATATCTGGAAACCCTCAGTCCCTTCTGGAAGTGCGAGTATCGGGGCCGAGACGAGCCGTTGCTTTAATTCTTGGAATAAAGCTTCGCAGTCGTCTGACCAGTCAAATGCGACTCCTTTCTGGGTGAGGCGAGTCAGGGGCGATGCGATCTTTGCGAAGTCTTTCACGAAGCGTCGATAGTATCCTGCTAAGCCAAGGAAACTTCGAATCTCGCTGACGGACGTTGGCCGCTTCCAATCGACTACGGCTTCAACTTTCTTCGGGTCGACCGCAATGCCTTCAGCAGAAATGATGTGTCCGAGGAATGAGACGCTGCTAAGCCAAAATTCATATTTGCTTCGCTTCGCATATAATTGATTTTCTCGAAGGGTCTGAAGCACGGTCCGCAGATGCTCAGTGTGTTGCTGCCTATTCTTCGAGTAGACGAGTATATCGTCGATAAAGACTACTACGAACTTGTCGAAGAAGGGTCGGAACACCCGATTCATTAAATCCATGAAAGTAGCAGGGGCGTTCGTTAGGCCGAACGGCATTACCAGGAACTCGTAATGGCCGTATCGAGTGCGGAAGGCAGACTTCGGCACATCATTCGGCTTGATCTTGAGTTGATGGTAACCCGAACGTAGATCAATTTTAGAGAACACCGTGGCTCCTTAAAGCTGGTCAAACAGATCGTCTATGCGGGGCATGGGGTACTTGTTCTGGACGGTGGCTTTATTCAGCTCGCGATAATCGATACAAAGATGCATAGAGCCATCATTCTTTTTGACAAACAGCACGGGCGCTCTCCAGGGTGAGACGCTGGTGTAGGATGTGAAAAATTATGACACGCTGACATGAGACTCAGCCAAAGTCATACGCTCAAGGCCATACGCTCAGCCAAAGTCATACGCTCAAGGCCATACGCTCAGTCAAAGCTATACGCTCAAGGCCATACGCTCAGCCAAGGCCATTCGCTCATCTAAAGGCCGTATGCTCAGTGAATATTTTAATATTTCTTGAGATGACAGCACAGCATGTATTTAATGAAGGATGAATCTGACACTTCGTCTTTCGTGCAAAGATAGCTGCCCTATGAAGATTAGCCGTCGTATAGGTTTTCGAGAATTGATTTTGTCTCTTACGAGGACAGCTCAGCAGCCATCATAAATGCACAGCCATCATTACTGTCATTTCTGACAGTCTGTCAGCCATCATATCTGCAGCACAATGCTCGAGAGATATTTGTCAGTATTAGAAGATATGGCATATTTGAGAACATTTAAGACAGCCACGTGTCTACTCCCTCAATGCATACGGCTCCTTGCCTAATCAAGTGAGCGTATGGACTCCATACGACTCCTTGCTCAACCAAGTGAGCGTATGGACTTCATACGACTCCTTGCTCAACCAAGTGAGCGTATGGACTCCATACGACTCCTTGTCGATCAAGTGAGCGTATAGACTCCATACGACTCCTTGTCGATCAAGTGAGCGTATAGACTCCATACGACTCCTTGCCAATCAAATTAGCGTATGGACTCCATACGACTCCTTATCAATAAAGTGAGCGTATCAGCTTTATATGGCTCTACACTTTCCAAGTCGGTGTATGCAAGACAGGTGCCTTCAAAAGCTAGCGTATGACTCTTCATCAACAAAGACAGCGTATCACAGCAAATGCATCCAGGATGATTTTCAACGTACAGTCAACACACGTTCTCACGTGTCCTGTACTCAGTTACCCTTATTCAGAAGTTATGCAACGTGGCATCCATGCCACCAATCTCTCCTAGATATATTCCACTACTTTCAACCGCACTCTAATGTGTCTCCACCAGAATTTGCTACGCGTCCCTGCAGTTATGCACACGTCAAGTAACTGACTGAGCGTATGCTTCAGAACAGTTATCTAGAACTCTATAAAAGAGAGTTTTTTCATCTTCATCAGACACGACAGACAATTTAGAGAGAACAGAGGGATTGCCCAGTTGCTGTCCAAGTTCTTCGAAGTTCGAGTTTTCTTCATCGCATCGTCCAAGGGATAAAGTAATCGTCTTCTAGATTAGATTCCTATAGTTGTAATTTTCTCAGAAACACAATAAATAAAGTGAATTTATTTATGGAAAACAAATTGGCGACTCTGCTGGGGATTATTTTAATATTTTACGACATCTCTTCTCCCTCTACTCTTACGACAGCAGTCGGCTCTTTAGCCATTAATGACTCTGCACGTATGGCAGTCAAAGGGCAGCGTACGATAAAGGTAGCGTACAAAAGCCAACAGCAGGCAGCGTACGCTAAGCCAAAGCCAGCGTATGCTAATAAAAAGGCAGCGTATGACCAGAATTCCAAACTAAAGTCAGCGTATGCCAATCGATACAGTCCTTTGACTGTTTCTCAAAATCAAGTTAGGGGTTCTCTTCCACAGAACATACAAATGATTCCCCCTCAACTTGCACATCTTGTGCCAACCAAGGAGAAAGACTCTTTAGTCAACTCCTCTACTCCTAAGGTCTTTACCTCTGGGGTTAATTTGACTAGTACTTTTACTAGATCAAACAAAGGAAAACGCCTTTGGCTACTTCCTCTAAAGATGGATTATTACCGACTCCTAGTCGGAATAATGTCCATCTTCCTTCTCTCAAAATTTCTCGATCTGAGAAAGGCAAATTACAAGTATCCAAGACTGATACCAAAGTCATATCTCCTACGGATCTTCGTAACAAGCTTAACCAGAATCATCTCGGTTCCACTGAGACAAGTATACTAGACCCTGATGCAGAATATGCCAAGAACTATGTTGCTCAAATTAATCGGTCTTTATACACTCAAGAACCGAGAAGACAGAGGAATAAAAGACAAGTTCCTACACAGAAACTATCTTCAAATACTTTCCAATCTGTTCCTACAGATCTCCGGGAATATTTGCAAAACAAACGGAGAATCAACACTCCATCTGGCTATAACATTGCTCATATTTGCCATGAAAAGCATGGTTGCAACTTCCAACCTCGGGTTGTGATTCAGTGTTGTTGTTCACCAAAAAGATGATCTGTTTTTGAACGGATTCAATATGAACAATATTGGATGAAGATGAACCTCTTTATGCTTCTGTCAACATGACCTCCAGAAATATTGGGGGTAGCATACGGTCTGATGCTATATCAGATTCCGAAGATGGTGTTTACCTCGGCACCCGATCTAGGACCGGAGCCTTGGCCAGGGTCTCTTCTTCTTCTCATCCAAGTAACAATCCGGAGATCACAGAGGACTTCCTTGGAGAGTCCAACTTTCCAGTATTGACTCCCGTAAATAGCCCCGGGAAAGATACTGACTCTCACAGCGATGATTCAGAACAGACTGTTTCATCGTCTATTCCTCGAACGATTACCACTTATATGGTAGACGGCAATCATGAACCTTCGCTAGCACTGAAGCTCATGAACAGAGGATTTTTTTCTTGGAACAACAGTTGCGAGCTATGGCAGATACATTGAATGCTATGCATACTCTTATGCAAGCTCAGCATCAAACTCAGCAAGTACAACAAACAGCACCACCAGTAGTATTAAATACTTCTGTTGCCCCAAACCCGGAATCTTCTACTATTCCGGGGGTACAATCTAATGTTCCTGTACAACCCACTCTAAGTCAGTCCGGAGCTGGGGGTGGTACATATGCTGCAGTCCCTCCTCCCAATTACACTCAACAAGTTACAACTCTGCAATCTTCTGGAATTGTTACTGAAGAGTTAAGGAATCTCCGAACTCAATTTGAGGCATTCAAACAGAAGGATGGTTTACAAAGGTTAGGCATCAAGCAACCTTATCCGATAGAATGAAAGCAAGTATCGTATCCACCAAAATATAAACCTCCGACCATCTCTTTCTTTGATGGGACTACCTCCCCAAGTCAGTTCATTAATCATTTTGAAGTAATGACTGATCAATTGCAACCAAGCGATGCTCTCCTCACTTGGGTATTCGTCGGATGTCTCAAAGGAACGGCTTATGAATGGTATAGAAGTCTCCCTGATGGGTGCATTACCTCATTTGCCTGTTTCAAACAAATGTTTCTTGAACGGTTCTATGAAGGGCTCAATGACATAACTATGTCAGCCCTCATAAGAATTAAACAAAAAAATAATGAAACTACTGAGGACTTCATTGAAAGATTCAGAAGAGAAGCCCTCAAAATGCCTCTCGGAACTCCCGATGCTGTTACTATCGACACTTGCAAGTCGAATCTCTTACCAATCATCAACATGTGGACAGGGTCCACTCAGTTCCAAGATTGGCCTTCATTCATCGTCAGTGCCAAAGCTGCCGAAGTCAGTGCTGAGACCTTCAAAGGCCTGGGGGTACAAATGGCTCCCAAAGAATCAAATCAAAGTGCTAGCAATAGTGCTCGACCCAACAATCGTAAAGGAAAAGAGGCTCTCGAAGTCAATCTCCAGAGCAATAGTCAGGAGACAAAGACTATTCAAGCTACCCCAGCTCCGACAAATCACCAACAGAGACCTCCTCGACCAAAAGAAGAGTATTCTTTCGATGATGACGATGTTCAGGGTATCTTTGAATGCTTGCTCAAAGGTAACAAGATTCAATTGCCAGAAATCAAAAAGCCTGATGAAGCCAATAAGACAGATCATCCAAAATACTGTCCATATCATAGAATGCTGGGTCATACAATCCAGTCTTGCTATGTATTAAAAGGAAAGATCCAGGAAATGATTAAGTCAGGAGCTGTGACACTGACACCCAAAGATAAGACAGTCACAGCAAATGTGATTTTAATGCAGTTCGGTGACTTCCCTCCTTTAATGGTAGAAAGTGGGATTGTTCCTATCCCCAAAGCAACTCTCAAAGTTGTGAATATCCCACCAGCACAGAATGAAGGACTTGTTCCTGTCACAACTAAGAAGGGAGAAATCATGTGGATTCACCCGGATTTAATGACGGAGTTCGAGACGTCTTTCTCTTCTCCTCGGAAGACCCCTTTGTCTAAAAAGAAGCCTGGGAAGACTAAGTCATGCAATGTGACTTCTAGTATCACACCCAATCTTTCTCTAACCCCTACTTTCATCCTGGCAAGAAATTCACCCCCTACGGAGGTAAAAGTTGTACCTCAATTTGAAGATAGATACAAGCATGCATTCCATCTATATAGTTCGCAATCTCGTAAATTAATGGCGAAGATGGGTTATGATCTAGCCACTGCTCCTAGTTTGAACTCAGGCAAAGGACTCCGAGCACCTTTAGCCATCACTATGAGACATAATCAATCTCGTGTTGGCCTTGGTTGCTGGAATGAAGCTCTCATCAAACACAAAAGAACCAAGAACAAAATGAAGAATTGCAACATGGTTTCGATAAACCCTGAACCTGAGCCTAAAGGCAAAGTTCTTGCTGGAACACGGTCAGGAAAAATATATCTAAAAGATTATGCTGAAATTCTTGAAGAAACTCCTGATGTCCCTCCGGTTACAGCTCCAACACCAGTCTCTAACGAAGAACCTTCAAATGTTCCTGTTGAGACAGTTCCTTCTAAACCAACAGTAGCTGACAAAGGCAAACAACAAGTCCGCTTCGACAAACCATTGAAGAAATCATCTCCTACAGGACTTGAAAAGCCTTATAATTTTGATATATTGGCTCAACTAGCCAATACACCAGCTAAATTGTCAATCTTCGAGCTCTTACGCCTCTCTAAGGAGACTCGAGAAACTCTGAGTGAAGCATTGCTGCAAGCAGAAACCTGCCTAACTCTCCTCAAGAAGTTGGAAACAGAACCTGTCTCTCATTGCCATAATGTGTTGGAATTAATTCCAAACATTACCTTTACGCAGGACGATATGCTGCTAGAGGATAATCGACATGACCGTCCTTTATATCATACAGGATATATCGATTCCATGAAGGTTGATCGTCTACTGATTGATCCAGGATCCGCTCTCAGTATTATGCCAAAAACTATGCTAGATGTACTGAAGATACCCGTGCATAGTCTTTCCAGTACTATCACTACCATCCTGGGATTCAATCAAGAAAAAAGTGAGCCTTTAGGCAAGATTCGTCTCAAATTTCAAATAGGCGATCTTCGCACTAAGGTTACTTTCTATATCATCGACAATCATGGTTGCTCATATAATGCTCTATTGGAGAGACCATTTTTACATGAACATAATGTTGTTCCTTCGACTCTTCATCAATGCTTCAAATATGTTGATGATAATAGAGAGGTTCAAAAAGAAGTGGCAGATTTCTATCCATTTAAAGGAGTCGAAGCTTACTTCAATGACGCTCGCATGTACAAAGATGAATATTCAAAAGTCTTGTAAGCTATGGATAACGACGATGAGATATCAAAAGTCGACACTTTTGTTATTCCTGTAAAAGGACGTATCACTCATCCGCAGTCTCTTAAACCAACTGAAGAAGACTCACTGATAATTCCTGTCAGTGGACGTACTACCTCGTCACCTGCCCAAGTTCTACAAAGCTCACTGATAATTCCTGTCAGTGGACGTACTACTGCATTATCTTCCCAAGCTCCACAAAGTTCGCTGATAATTCCTGTCAGTGGACACACCACTCCCCCTCCATCTTCTCAGGCTAGACCCGATACTCTAGTCATTCCAGTCAGTGGACGTACTACTTATCCACGATCTTCTTCAAGGGAGCTCACCTCTTCTGAGCCTTTTGTTATCGATCTTAATCGAAACAAAATTTCTGATCGCTCTTCCTCTCCCCCTTTTGTCATTAATTTGACTAAGTCTGATAAGGCTCAGCATTCTGTTGTAAATACATCATCTAATATTAATGAAACATCTCCTTTACAGTATATTGATGTCTGTAATCATGTACAAAGTTATTTACAATTGTTAGATAGCTTAGAGCCGCTAACTATAGGAGTTGTTCAAACTCTTCACACAGACGTCTCATTAGAGTCTATACAAAAATCATACTTCGTGGTCCCTATTAGAAAGAAGGGAGAAAATCCAATAATCTTCTATAAAGGACCCCAGAATCCTCCTAACTTGGAAGAAGATGACAAAAATGACGATACTGGAAGGTTACAACTACGTCGCTACAGTCAGCAATCCAAAAATATCATCAAGAATATGGGTTATGACTTCAGAACAAGCCTCAATAATGGAAAAGGAAGAAGAATGCCTGTTCAAATTCCTCCATTAAAGTACGGAAGGACAAAATGTGGTTTAGGTTACATTGCTCCTACCTCTTTTATCAACATAGTCCATAAAGATTCAGAATCCGATGAAGACGAACGATCTGAGTCTTCCGATTCCCTCTCTTGGGATTCTGACACAAGTATTGGTGATCTTCATCGTTCTATTCTATCTATCAATATGGTCTCTGTTGATGGCCCGCAAGAAAATGATGAAGATGAGGATGATTTTGAAATATCACATGAATCAGAACAATGGGCTCAAAGATTAGATAATCAATGGAAATTCAGGTTCGAGCAGAGAGAACCTCCTACTGAAGATAAACTGATCCAAATTGATGTTGGTGAAGAGGGGTCCCCTAAACCAGTATTCATCAGTGAAAGTCTTTCAGAAACAGATAAACAAGACATGATCAAGCTTATTCATGATTATATCGATGTCTTCGCCTGGAGCTACGAGGATATGCCAGGGCTAGATCCGAAGATCGCAACGCACAAACTTAATATCATGCCAAATGCTAAACCAGTCAAACAACAACAACGACGATTTCGTCCAGATATTATGGATGCAATTGAAGCTGAAGTCAACAAGCTTATGGCTTCCGGATTTATTCGAGAGGAACAACATCCTGAATGGGTGGCTAACATCGTTCCTGTCCTCAAAAAGATCGGCAAGATCCGAGTCTGTATAGACTTTCGCGATCTCAATGCAGCTTGTCCTAAAGACGAGTTTCCTCTTCCAATTACCGATGTCATGATCGATAACACATGTGGTTTCGAACGAATGTCATTCATGGATGGATATTCGGGATACAACCAAATCAAAATGTTTCCAGACGACGAGAGACATACTTCCTTCAGAACGTCGATCGGTACATACTGTTATACAGTGATGCCGTTTGGTCTCAAGAATGCAGGAGCAACATATCAGCGAGCAATGAGCACTATATTCCGCGAACATCTCCGGAAAATAGTCGAATGCTATGTTAATGATATTGCAGTCAAAAGTCGACGAAAGGAGGATCATATCTAAGATTTGAAGACTATCTTTGATTTAATGCATCAGCATCAACTTAAAATGAACCCTACTAAGTCCTTCCTGGGCGTCTCTAGTGGCAAATTTCTCGGCTTTGTCATTACCGCTAAAGGTATACACGTGGATCCCGAGAAGATCAAAGCCATTCAAGAGATGCGTCCTCCACGCATCTTAAAAGAGCTACGAGGATTTCAAGGAAGAATTGCTTATATCAGGAGATTTATTTTCAACTTATCAGGACGCTGCAGACCATTCAACAAACTTCTGAAGAAAGGTGTATCTTTCGTCTGGAACGAAGAATGTTAAAAAGCATTTGACGATATCAAACAGTATCTCATGAACCCTCCGGTTTTGGTACCTCCCGTCTCGGGAATACCATTCCTTCTATATGTTCGAGCCATGGATCATTCTCTCGGTGCATTACTCGTCCAGAAAAATAAAGATGTCCATGAACAGGCTATTTATTATCTCAGTCGCACAATGACAGGTGCTGAACCGCGTTATTCTCCAATTGAGAAAGAATGCCTAGCATTAATGTTTGCTGTTCAGAAGATGCGATATTATATTATTGGTCAAATGATTCATGTCATTTCCAGAGTGAATCCCATCAGGATTATGATGAAGAAACCCAGTATTCTCAACTCCAGATTAGCTAATTGGGGAATTTTGTTAGCTCAATACGACATGCATTATATTCCTCAGAAGTCAGTTAAAGGACAGGCTCTTGCTGATTTTCTGGCAGCTCATGCGATTCCAGAAGATTCTAAATTATATGATGAGATTCCAGATGCAGTTCTGGATTCAAATCTGGTTTCTGAAAAAATTCCTACCTGGCGTCTATTCTTTGATGGAGCATCTAGAATAGGTCCTAATGGCGATATTGTCGCCGGAGTTGGGATTGTTCTTGTATCCCCAGAAGGATTAACTATTCAGAGGGCTTATTCTCTGAATCAATCATGTTCAAACAATGTAGCCGAATACAATGCGTTGCTCATCGGTCTTCAACTTGCTAAACATTTGGATATTCAATATTTAGAAGTTTATGGAGACTCCAAGCTTATCATCAATCAGATCAGAGGAATATATGAAGTCCGTCATCAGGATTTGTTACCTTATCATCGAGCAGCACTCTCTATAGCCTCCTCCTTTAAAGGTTTCTTTATTGAACATGTTCGACGAGCCTATAATGCAGAAGCTGATGCTTTGGCTAATCTTGCTGCTGTATTAGCCATACTAATCAGACGTCAGCAAGTAATAGTGGTTTATAACCGAGAACTATTCTGCGTTGAGAATAATTTGGCTTTGGCTTTTCCCTATAAACCAGACGAAGATTCTTTCAACCTTGATGCTGGATTAAAGTTTGACAAAGTGTCCTCGTCTTCTTCCGATTCTACTATAGAATATGTCTTTTCTAACAAAACAGAAGCCATAATTGAAGATTGAAGACGTCCATTTTTAGACTTTGTATTGTATGACATACTTCCCGATAATCCGAGTGAAGCAGCGTCTATTCGGCGTAGATCTCTCAGATTCTATTATAATCATACAACGAAGACACTATATCGTCGGGCCTACGACGGTCTTCTCCTTCGATGCATCGCTGGTGAAGAAGCACAACAGATAATTCGTGAAGCACATGATGGTGTTTGCGGAGCTCATCAACCAGGTCCTAAACTTCAAGATCGTATCCGACGTATGGGTTATTATTGGCCCACGATGGTGGCTGACGCCATTCAATATGCTCGAAAATGTAAAGCCTGTCAAATTCATGCAGACTTTATCCATCAACCGTCAGAGTTCTTACACCCAACAGCGGCATCATGGCCCTTTGAAGCTTGGGGCATGGACGTCATTGGTCCTATCAACCCACCATCATCAAAAGGACATCGATTTATTCTAGCAATAACCGATTACTTTTCCAAATGGGCTGAAGCAATCCCGTTATCCGAAGTCAAAACTTCTAATGTCATCAACTTTGTCAAACATCATGTCATCTATCGATTTGGTGTTCCTCGGCGTATTATTTATGATAACGGACCACAGTTCGTCAGTCAGAAATTTACTCGATTCTGCAACGACCATCGAATCAATAATTTAGCTTCTACAGCATATAATCCAGCAGCTAATGGATTGGCAGAAGCTTTCAATAAAACGATCATTAAACTCTTGAAAAAGTTCGTTCCTTCCAACAAACGCAATTGGAGCGAGAAGCTTGGTGAATGTTTAGGGGCCTACCGCACCACAATTCGCAATGCGACCGGATGTACGCCTTTCTCTTTGGTATATGGGTGTGAAGCTGTTCTTCCCCTCGAGATCCAAATTCTTTCTCTGAGAATCGCAATTTCCAATGAACTTACAACAGAAAATAATGATCGTCTTTGACTTCAAGAATTGGAAGCCCTAGATGAAAAGTGATTGTATGCTCAACAAAACATCGAGCTGTATCAGTCCCGAATTTCAAAAGCTTTTAACCGGAAAGTGAAAGTCAGAGCATATCAGAAGGGAGAACTGGTTCTTACCGTCAGACGTCCTATGACTATGACACATATGAGCAAAGGCAAATTTGATACGAAATGGGAAGGCCCATTCGTAGTAAACAAAGTCTTTTCTAATTGAGCATATCAGCTTGCCTCTATGGATGGGAAAGTTACGATGATGCCTATCAATGACAAATTCCTAAAGAAATATTATGTATAAATTTTATCAATATATATAATATTTTTATTATTCCCTAATAAGTATAAAATCAGAGTTAATTCTTCCCTACAGAAATCATCTCGATATCGTTATCCCCTGTGGAAACTGATATTCTGCCATGTATCATCTTCCCAAAGAATTTGATATTCTGTCTTATTAGATCCCCAGTGGATTTAATAAAGATCTCATATAGAAAATCATGTCCATATTACCTCTGAATTTTCTATCTCAGTATCATGTTTTCTATAAAAATGATATCTAGTCTTTTAATTTCCGAGTTCAAAGATCATGGAAAATAGAGTCCAAAGATATCTTTATATCTGAATTCTGTTTTCTCTAATCAGTATTAAACTAAAATTATCTTTGGTTTAATATCATCTGATAGAATTACAAAGTTTATTTGTATATTCTATTCTATTGAAATATGTCATATATTATTTACCTCTGAACATGTTTTCTACAAAAATATCATCCACAGAATTGAAATCAAGCCAAGATATTCATTTCTTTAATCAAAGTCAAAATATTGATTACAATTGGATTTCAAAAATTCAGCACATGAAAAATGTAAAAGAACTATTTAGGAGGAGTAATTATCTCCTGAATACGAACAATTACGTTATTCATCTTCTCTTCATGAGCTTTATGGATCCTCTCTGCTGCTTCAACTCCGACCATTCGTTGATCATAATCTACGATAATAGAGCTACGACGATTGGTCTCTTCAATCTGATTAATCTGCATCAGTTCCCGCTCTTGCTGTAAAAGTTGGCAGCGTTCAGCTTCAGAGGTACGAGCAGTGACAATCTCTGATTGCTCCTTTTCTACGGAGGCAATTTGCTCCTGAAGACGAGCTAATTCCTCTTTCAACTTATTAAGCTCATCGGCTTTTGATGCTTCATCCTTCTTCAGACGCTCCATCTTCTGACGAGTAGTTATTATTTCTTCATCCTTCGCCATTAACTGTTCAGAAGACAGAGCGAGGAATTCCTTCAAAGCAATGTGCTGAGCTTGAGCTTCACTTTCTAATTGAGCAATCTCAGCTTCAGTCAGAGATTTGATATCTTCCTTTTTAATCTTCAAGTACTTATGGATGGTTGCTTCTAAGTCATCCAGGAGATGCTCAAAGAAGACACATTGGGTCTCATAACCAGCCTGTCTCAAAGCTGAAAGCGGGAAATTAATCGCCGCTCGAAGATCCGAGAAAGACATAGTTTCATCCTTCATGAGTCGTCTGGAGAATGTATCCAGATATAAATAAATAATATCTGAATACATCCCCATGATCTTTGCTATCCCTGTTTCAAAACTGGGAGTCGCTGCAATGGTAAAGGAAGGAGCAGGAGGAGCCTCTATCCTGGGAGCTGAAGTAGATGCTTTCGGGGAACTAGGCATATGTGAACTCCCCTCACCCATATCAGTCTGGCAAGTGGGGCTTGAGTCGAACTCATTGCTGGTGCAGTTCCTACAACTGTTGGAATCAAAGAAGCATGATCAAAATTAAAAGACAATAAAGCAAGGAAAAGACAAAATTTTACTGAACAAAATATTACCTGGAGCTGGTTAATATTCAGTTTCCGTTGGATCATTCAGCCCAGCTCGTAGTCTGTTCAGAGTGCTTTCTGACACGGGATTTATTTCACTACTGCCCGCCCCAGAAGTACTCGGAGCTTGAACTTCTATTTCTAGATGCCTCTCCGGCTCTGGAGTCAACCCTGAATGTTGACCAATTGTCTTCAGTACATCAATTGGAGTTTTAGATGATTCATCGTCTATCTCCATGTCCTCTTCTTCAAAAGAATGAGACGAAGGTTCATAGTCAACCTGTTCGTCATTACTCTTATTGCTCTCTGAAACTTCAGCAATTGGCTTGAGAGTAGTGGCTTCCTTCACTGATTCTCCCGAAATCAGTAAGTCATTAGCTATTTCAGTCTGATTCTCGGCCTCTACCGTAGGTTGACTAATCACCTGCGCATCATCGGCTGTTGGCGGAATCGATTCTATATCAGAAGGCATGGATGATCCAGCAGGCTCAGGTACATCTTCTTCAATAGGTTCCGTCTTTACAGAAAAGCAAAGACAGCTTGCTTTTCTAAAGCCAATCGCTCGGCACGATTGGTGGGACTCTCTGCATCGAGACAAATTACGGATTTAGTTTTTGAAACGATCACTTTCCTTTCTATTCTTTTTGTTAATGGAACAGTAGGATAATCGTCTTTTGAGTCACTACCTGCTTCATCAGCATCTCTGACTCGATTGGAAGCAGGAGAAGTCCCTGGAATAGTAATTCCTCCACGATTTCGAGCCTCTGCCCGAGTAACTCTTTTTGGGGCAGGCCCAGCAGCACCTTTGCCCTGCTTTCTCTTCGGTGTACTGTCGGCAGATATACTCTCTTCAGCACTTCCAATGGGCACATGTAATGGTTGATGAAGTTCATCAGAGAAGAAAGTCTCTAAAATTTCATCATCAACTTCATCAGTAGCCAGAGAATCTTCTTGGTCGTGACAATCTCTTGGCAGGGCTGATTTGGTTGATTTCTTTTCAACTTGAATAAAGCTTCTACCTAAGATGCTGAATTTTTCATCGAAGGTATTAGCTGATACATAGAATTTGGCATAAGACGCCAATATTCTAGCCCCTCTCCAATAAGTAACCGGATCTGGCATGAAAAAGGTAGCTCCTATACCTTTAGCAATAAAGTATATCCAAGTTCTGGCACCATCGATTAAACCGCCTTGGTAGCCAAAACATGTCGTTGCATTTCCCACGTGCAACTGATCATAGCCAAACTGTCGAGCGAACCTACTCGGAAGATATGGCTCCAGATAGGTGATATTGTCACGACGGCAGATTAAGTGAGATGGCCTGATCCTCTTCAGCCATTCATGTTGAATATCATCCAACTCATTGGCACCAATGCCATCAATCAATTTCCCAGGCATAGTTTCATAACTAACAGGTGGAGGAACACAAGTGAAGCTCCATAATTCTCCCCTGTTTAGTATGGTTCTACAGTCCGTCAGAGTGTCATATTTCCACTTTGGCGTGTGACTGTATCTTTCCAGAAAGGTGTCATCTGGTCTAGCCATCCCAGCATTCATGAGAGATTCAAAATGGAGAAGTAGCCACCCAAATAAATATGTAAAGGACATTTCTACCCGAGGAAAGGTTGTGAGTCGCTTCCTTGCCAATTCAAACATTCTGTCTGTGTATGCTCTTAAGCCAGCATTCAGACGGCATGTCATTGCTGTCAGCAAATCCATCATGTACCCGAAAGTCAGACGGACTGCTGCAAAGACAACTCCTCTGTGCATCCTGTCTGCTGAACAGGTGCCAGGTACTACAAATTTTCTCAGCCAGAGAGATATAAATCCAGCCAGATGACCTTCAGCAGATAATTCTCGGCTACCCTGCTTAATATAGGTCTCCAACCTATCACCGGCTTTATAGGTGCCTTCGTCTTCTTCAATGACGATGTCGTCATGAGTGGTATCCCGGATTAGTTTATCAATTTCAGCTTGACTCAGAGGTTTAAATTCACCAACATATTGATCGGTCTTCTTTTTCTTCTGAACTTCATCAGTGCGGCCTTGAAATAAATAGGCCATCCACTTAGAAGAATAGCAGTTGGAATCGCCCTCTGCACCTTGTCCCTTATAAAAAGCCTTACATATACTGTAATGGCACATTAATTCTTCAAAGACATGAAGAACCAGTGGGTTGGCATCGGAGATTTTATTCATTTCATCAATGAAAGGGATATACTCCTCATATGGCAAATCTCCTGTTGGCAGCTGAGAAATATATGCCATCTCATGGAGGGCGAATCCCATCTCGCCTCTTGGAGTCATGAAAGTACCGGTACGGTAATTATACCTCTCCGCTAATGCCAAAAACAAATCCGGGTTTGGCCTAAAACCATAAGCGGTGCACTTGATGGCATTATATAGACCTATTACCTTTAACTGTTCCCCGAAGTTTTTCAGAATCCATCTTACAAGAGCAGTCCATCTGGTATTCTCCGGGTTTACCAGACCAGTAAGCCTCATAGACTGTTTTGGGTAAACAGCATTCTCCAGCTGAACAAATTCATTTGCAAAAATTGGGACTCTAACTGGCTTCAGAAGTGCCGAGTCCTCGGGAGGAATGGTAGCTGGCAGCAGTCCTCGCAAAACTGAGACATGTGGTTCAGTACCACTGCAGAATCTTCCTTGACGATATCCTATCCACCCAGCTTTTGCTTGACGGGATGGAGTGATATCCCACTTCATTTGTCTTTGGTGACTCGCGTGGAATAAGCGAGCTATGTTGATGCTTTTTGACAAACCAGTCAGATACATTGGCTGATTCGCATCACCATCCCTATAATAAGAGTATGATACTTTATCAAGAGCAGGCTGGGAGTTTATGTCAATAGCATCTCCAAAGAGAAATGCTAGCTTTGAGTGAGTAACACCATCCACACTCTGTAAAGGCAGTCCATTCATCAAATTCAACAAGGTGTCATTTTCCTGATTTGTCAAAAGAGCTATCCTTGTAGAAGGTCCATCGAATTGGGGAAAACGAACATGTGATAGGTCACTTTTATAGTTATTTCCTACACATCCTTCAAATTCTGCCTCCTGAGCCAGAATATCCACTACAGAAAGAAGAATAAGACGTTAGATATCTTCAACATCAAGAAATGACAAAGTTCAACATACGCTCAGTTTATCCTAAGCGTACGGCAGACTCAAAGTTCAACATACGCTCACTCTATCCTAAGCGTATGACAGACTCAAAGTTCAACATACGCTCAGTCTATCTTAAGCGTATAGCAAGTTCAAAGATCAACATACGCTCACTTTATCCTAAGCGTATGATGGATTCAGAGATCATTTTTACGCTCGGTCTATCCTAAGCGTATGATAAATTTTAAGTTCAGTTTATGTTCAGCTTGAGTGTATCAGCGTATGGTTGACAAAGATGATCATAAAAAAAATACGCTAACACAGGAGTTAGCGTATCTCAATGAGACAACTTGACATAGCGTATTCTTTCAAAGACAGCGTATTTTGACATTTCTATCAAAGATACGTGTATCTTACAGAATACACTTCAAACATATTTTTCGTATAAACGAAAAATATGGAATACGGCTAAACCCTAAAGAGGGAAGCATATTTTCTGACATATTTGACCCTAAAAAGGGGATACGTTTTATGATCTTGTTCTAACCAGAGCCCTAAATAGGGGATAGTTACTGTTCATCTCCATCCTTACCATAGAGGGGCTTCAATGGGCGTTCACTTCGTCGAATACGCTCATCAGTAGTCTTCTTAGCAGCGGCGGCGACAGGTTGAGATGACTCCGCAGGAGCCTTCCCCTTTTCCTTCACAGCAGCGTCGACCTTGGGCGCCATTGATGAAGATTGAGTTGAAGAAGAGGAAGTTTGAGTTTTGGGGCTTTTTCTCTCTTGAAAGCAAATGCAAAAGTAAAGAAATGAATTAGGTTTTGAGAGACATATTTATAGAAGAAAAGAGAAGTCTAAACGGCGGCCGTTCTTTAAACAAAATCCCTAAAGATTTGCACTGATATGGAGGAAGATAACAAACTCATGCCAGCGTGTCAAGACTTATTCCCACTTTAAGTTCAAAGTAATTTCGAACTTTTGAAATTCATAAAGTTCGAAAACTTTGAAGGGGGTCTTGTAGGGTGTAAAAAATTATGACACGCTGACATGAGACTCAGCCAAAGTCATACGCTCAAGGCCATACGCTCAGCCAAAGTCATACGCTCAAGGCCATACGCTCAGTCAAAGCTATACGCTCAAGGCCATACGCTCAGCCAAGGCCATACGCTCATCTAAAGGCCGTATGCTCAGTGAATATTTTAATATTTCTTGAGATGACAGCACAGCATGTATTTAATGAAGGATGAATCTGATACTTCGTCTTTCGTGCAAAGACAGCTGCCCTATGAAGATTAGTCGTCGTATAGGTTTTCGAGAATTGATTTTGTCTCTTACGAGGACAGCTCAGCAGCCATCATAAATGCACAGCCATCATTACTGTCATTTCTGACAGTCTGTCAGCCATCATATCTGCAGCACAACGCTCGAGAGATATTTGTCAGTATTAGAAGATATGGCGTATTTGAGAAGATTTAAGACAGCCACGTGTCTACTCCCTCAATGCATACGGCTCCTTGCCTAATCAAGTGAGCGTATGGACTCCATACGACTCCTTGCTCAACCAAGTGAGCGTATGGACTTCATACGACTCCTTGCTCAACCAAGTGAGCGTATGGACTCCATACGACTCCTTGTCGATCAAGCGAGCGTATAGACTCCATACGACTCCTTGTCGATCAAGTGAGCGTATAGACTCCATACGACTCCTTGCCAATCAAATGAGCGTATGGACTCCATACGACTCCTTATCAATAAAGTGAGCGTATCAGCTTTATATGGCTCTACACTGTCTAAGTCGGTGTATGCAAGACAGGTGCCTTCAAAAGCTAGCGTATGACTCTTCTTCAACAAAGACAGCGTATCACAGCAAATGCATCCAGGATGATTTTCAACGTACAGTCAACACACGTTCTCACGTGTCCTGTACTCAGTTACCCACTTATTCAGAAGTTACGCAACGTGGCATCCATGCCACCAATCTCTCCTAGATATATTCTACCTTTCAACCGCACTCTAATGTGTCTCCACCAGAATTCGCCACGCGTCCCTGCAGTTATGCACACGTCAAGTAACTGACTGAGCGTATGCTTCAGAACAGTTATCTAGAACTCTATAAAAGAGAGTTTCTTCATCTTCATCAGATACGTCAGACAATTCAGAAAGAACAGAGGATTGCCCAGTTGCTGTCCAAGTTCTTCGAAGTTCGAGTTTTCTTCATCGCATCGTCCAAGGGATAAAGTAATCGTCTTCTAGATTAGATTTCTATAGTTGTAATTTTCTCAGAAACACAATAAATAAAGTGAATTTATTTATGGAAAACAGCTGGGTCGGATGAATCCCTTGTCGAGCAATTCTTGTAACTGCACTTTGAGTTCCTTTAGCTCTGCAGGGGCCATTCTGTACGGGGCTTTCGAGATCGGTCGAGTGTCGGGGAATGTATCGATAGTGAACTCAATCTCTCGATCGGAAGGCATGCCGGGCAGCTCGTCCGAGAACACATTGGGGAATTCTGCCACAACGTCGGTCTGACCCGCGTTTCCACCATCCTGTCGCATGTCTCAAACGGAAGCTAGATAGCCTTCGCACCCGGAATGCAGCATCCGTCGAGCAGATATTGTAGAGATCACCATGCAGGTCGTCGACGCCTCACCACACGAGTAGCAGAATTTAGGCACTCCAGGTATGCGGAATGTGACCTTCTTTTCAGCGCAGTCTATGGTTGCGTTGCACGGACCGAGCCAATCCATCCCCAGAATGATATCGTAGTCCTTAATATTTAGAACTATCGCATCGAGACTGACCTTTTGACCACCTATACAGATGATTCCGTCTCCGCAGACTAAATTCGCAGCTAGTGGCATGCCCGACGGGATGTTAACAGTGAGCTCGAGACCCAGAGGTGTCAGGGGAAATTTGTGCTCGACGGCAAAGTCCACCGATATGAAACTATACGTGGCACCTGAATCAAACAATACACGAGCAAGTTTATTATTGAATTGCAGTATACCTGTCACGACTATGTCAGATGCGAACACTTCGTCTCGGGTAATGGCGTAGATGCGGCCCTAAGCATTAGGGCGACGGTCCTGGCCATTCTGTTGTGCGGTCGGTGGAGCCCGAGGTGCTTGGCCTCGGTTTTGTTGGTGTTGTCGTGGGCGCTGGTTTGACTTCTCCGGGCAGTCACGTATGATATGGTCGGCTCGGCCGCACCCGAGGCACGTACCATTCTTCAATCGGCACTCGCTGATCAAGTGCCCCTCCTTGAGGCAGAAAGTGCAAACTACTCGATCCTTCGCCTGGTTGCCGCCTTCGTTGCCGCAATTTTGACGCTTGTGTGCGTTGTTGCCTCCCGCATTACTATGGCGTTTGTTATTAAAGTGAACAGCGCCGGTAGTAGTAGGAGGATACTCGGACTCCAAACGGATGGCATGGTTGAGTGCCTCGCCCACAGTTTGGTATTCACCTACCGAAACGTGAGCGCGGATAGTGGAACGTAGACCCACTTCAAATCGTCGAGCTCGACTTGCAGTGGTCGGTAGGAAGTCCCCAGCAAACTTGGCCAGTTTGTTGAATTTGGCCGCATATTGTCGTACAGTCATATAGCCTTGCCTTAACTGCATAAACTCATCTTCTTTTTCCTGTCGCACGGCTGCAGAAAGATATTCAGTCTCGAACGCCTTTTTGAATGTCACGTATGAGATCGCCGCCGTCTCGTCTTCATGTTGAATTGCCCGCTTCTGTATAGCCCACCAATCGTACGCGTTCATTCAAAGTAGAAGTTGAGCACACGCGACTTTCTTTGAGTCCTCGACACCCAGAAGCTCGAACTTATCTTCCAGCTCCTCCAGCCAGTCGATCACCACCGAGGAATCTTCTGTACCGTTGAAGGAAGTACGACAGCTTTTAGTGAATTTTGACACGTCAAAGTTAGAACTTCTCGGTGCCGCAGTTGAGAGCACGGGCGCCTCTGGTTCAGCTTCGTTAGATCGAACCGCAGGCTGGGTCACGGCAGGTGTCATCGTTGAGTTGTTGTTGTTGCCGACGACAGACTGTACGATCTGCTGGAGGGTATTCAGCTGCTGCTGCTGCAGCTTGAATTGAGCCTCGAACCGATTCTCAAATTGAGTCTGACGAGCCTCCGCTTGCTGACGATGGAGCTCATTTTGACGTTGCTGTATTTCAAGCATCTGCAGCATACGTTGCATCGGGTCGCCGGAAGGTCCGGCTACGGTAGGCGTCATTCCTGTTGGGTTGACGGAATGTTCGGGCCTAGAAGCACTCGAGCCGCTGGAAGCGCTCGTCTTGTATTCCGCCTGAGCTCCCGTAACTGCAGGGAAAAAGGAAAGGCAACTCTCGTTAGTTTCAGAAAATGTCCTGGGTTCAGCGTATGGAACAACTCTTCTCATCGACACGAGGTCAACGGTTGGAGACTAGAACTCGACACTGGAGGACAAGGACGTAAAGCCGTGCTCTGATACCATTATGTCATGCCCCGATTCCGTCGAATCGATAGTCGTCCCCCGGGCGTGATGTCGTACGAACCTAACTTGCGATCGCACAAGGCCTAGTCATAAGGTAATCCGAGACACGAGATCTAAGAGAGTACGCAGACAAATTGATACACACAATAAGTAAAGGAAACTTGATCTTTATTGATAATGAATATCTTTTACAGACTCCGATACAAGACTCATTGCCGCACGGGCTACAACATGACTCGACTACAAAAGAGTGCCGATGAGATAGCCGTTCCATACATTGCACACATCCCTTAATATACACAAGTACTCTATTGACCTGGATGGGAGGGACGCTGAGTCATTTTCCTTGGACTGTCGAGAGCCTTCAAAAGTGGAGTCGCAGAGTAAGTCTTCGACGCACGACCGAAGCTTCAAAAGTCACGAACGCCGTCGAGCTAGCTGGCGCATCCTTCCTGGTTTGAGGGACCTGCAAAGAGCGAGGATCAGCACGAAACACATGTACTGGCGAATGGCTAATTAAATCCAAGCTCTGCATTTGATTCAAGAAGTTTCGTAAACATGTTAGCTAGCTATTTCAATGATCTTTCTAACCATCCTGTTCGATTTGCATGTTAACATGTTTTGATGCAAGCATATAAAATTATGTAACATTAAGCAACTATCAAAATCATCCCGTACCCTATGCATTTGTTAAGCAGTGAAAAGGGTGTGAAGGCCACTGGCAATGTCAAGCCATCTCGGACTATATCTGAGTTAGACGACGACCCTTTCGCGTCGGGTAGCGAGCCCTGTGTGAAAGTTCCCGCATAACTCGTGCCGATGAAGGGCTGGCGCTTGCTATACACTCGTTCCTCCTGGGTCGAATCGGTCCCTTGGCCTAGGTAACCATTCGAGGAAACTACACCTTGTCGACAAGTTGTCTAATGACCGTTTTCCTTTGAACTTAGTTGATTTGCTTACTTGACCGTATCGTTGCGATAAACGTTAATCGATTCATTCATTGTTTTGCATAGGCTAAGTGGATTTTCGTAAGGAAACGTTTTCTATTCTCAAAATCGGCAGTTTGATAGCAAGTGTTTCATGAAGAATCGTGCCACGATTTCTTTGATTCTACACTATTATGACAAGCATTCATTTACTTCATATATTGAGTTTTGAAGTAGAGGGACGAGACGAAGGAGGTCAACCACTCGTCTTAGCCTTGCTTCAAGCGAACGACCGGTTGGTTGCGCTGACGTCGCCTACGCGATCACCTGCAATCGCATAAGCAACTGATTAGAATACTATATAATTCAAGGATATTCGATATGAATGCGAAGCTCGAAAATGCGTCACAAAAACCCATCGAAAACATTCACGAAAAACGCATTCAGGAAAACCAAAGCCAAAGCCAAATCAAGTGCGGCATGAAAACCAGAGCAACGGGAGGTCTCTTCCGACTCAGCCGCATAGCCAATTCTCGAGGCGTAACCCGCAGAATATGGGACTTGGTTTCGAAGAAGCCATTCCATAACGTGGAATGGATCTTAATTCAACCGTTCCCGTTCGATCGACTCGTTCGATTCTGACCTATCGGTCCCGACCGAATCGATAGCAACAGTGTTCCTTTCTCGCGCACCCCGTGGACGAAGACGGGGCACGATGTAGGGATGGGGCACTACACTGAAGCCCCTTTGAGTTGATCAAACAAGTCATCTATCCTCGGGAGAGGGTATCTGTTCTTGATTGTCACTGAGTTCAAGGTACGATAATCTACACATAACCTGGACGTACCATCCTTCTTTTTTTATAAGAAGCATCGGGGCTCCCCAAGGCGATCTACTTGCACGAATGAATCCCTTGGTCCTGAGTTCTTCAATCATCTTGTACAAAATCTCAAACTCTGAAGGCGCCATCCTGTAAACTCTCTCTGATACTGGTGTTGTTTCGGGGATCAAGTCTATAGTGAACTCGATCTCCCTCTCTGGCGGCATCCCTGGAAGTTCCTCTGGGAAGACATCTGGAAACTCTTCAACTATCCGGGGCAACTGCACTGCGGCTACTGCCATCCGCAATACTGGAGAAGATGGCTCCACCGTGCCTCTGGAAAATGAAAACTCTGGCTCTCCTGGAATGCTGAAAACAACTCTGCCAACATGGCAGTCTATCCTAGCATACTGGTTTCTCAACCAATCCATGCCTAGGACTACATCATAGTCTGCCATAGGGAATTCTATAAATCTAGCAGGGAACTCTCTACCGCTAACTACGATCCGATACGAGGAAAACACTCGATCTACTCCCACAAGACCATTACCAGTAAGTATATTGAGCCTCACTAATAATGACTCGGGCTCCAATCCTATCCGTGTCGCGAATCGTACAGACATGAATGAATGCGATGCACCAGAATCAAATAATACTAATGCTGGAGAGGAGTTGACGAGAATAGTACCTGCCACTACCTCACCTGGTACAACTTCTTCCTCCATAGCCATCATCATGGCCTGACCTCTAGCTGCGGGTCCCCTCTGCTGGAATCCTCTCTGCCTGCTCTGCACTTGGGCTTGGGTATACTGCTACTGGTGCATAGGTGCTGGTCCCCTAACCGATGGACTAGTTAGGTTGGAAGAGGATGAACTACCCCTATTCGGGCAAGCTCCTATCTTATGATCTGCCGCTCCACAAGCTAGGCACATTCCTTGCACCCTACGACAATCCGCCACCACATGGCCTGGCTTCCCGCAATGAGAACATCCCATCGCGGAAGTCTGCTTCTGCTTCTGCTGCTGCGGGTACGTCGGGGTCGAATGCTGAACCGACGTCACTGAGGCCGCCCGCCTCGGAGTTCTAATGGTCAAACTTATAGCTGCCGGGGCTGGAGCTGATGATTGGTGCATTTGATTGTGGGATCGCTTCCTACCTCCGATCCTATCCACGATCCTCTGGAAGGTGTACTCATGCCTCCTAGCTGCCCTCAATACTGCATCGAACGTCTGGTGCTCGAACTGCTCAACTGCCAATAAGATCTCCAAATGCAGTCCCTGCTGGAACCGCTGGGCCCTATCAAACTCGGTTGCCACCAAGGTGGGGGCAAACCTACTGAGTCTAGAAAACTCAGTCGCATAACCGTCGACCGTTCTGCCTCCTTGCTTCAAGTTGGTAAATCTCATCTGCAGGTCGTACCGAGCTACAACATCAAAATACTTCGTCTGGAACCTTTCTCTAAACACCGCCCAAGTAATGGGTGCCACTAATCCCATGGCCTGCGTCGCCCACCAACTGCGAGCTAAGTCCAGCAACTGCAGGCGTACCACCGCCACCTTCTTATTCTCAGGTGTCCTAGCTGCTTCTAGAACCACCTCAGTATCCTGAAGCCAAGCATCCGCGGCAATCGCATCCTCGTTGCCGTCGAAGAATGGAGGGTTCAAGCGCTTGAAGCTGTTGGCCGTGCTGTTCCCTGGGTGACCGCCTCTGGTCAAAGCATCTGCCACTACCTGGTGCAAGGCGTCTCCTCTGCGATCTTGAGAAGTTATCAAGGCCCTGATGAGACCTATCAAGGTGCCATCATCCGGCTTAGCAGGCTGAACGGGCTGAACTGGGGGCTCTCCTCCAGTAGGTATAACTCGGAAGACAACTCCGGAGTGCTGGGCTTTATCTCCTGGTTGTTGCTGGTCCACGTGAAGTGCTCCACCTTGCTGATCGGCGGGGTCAGGTATAGTGCCGCTGAAGAAGACGACACAGGGAAAACAATAAGGAAGGACCAGGACAGATCAACGATACAAGCATGCGATCAGGTCAAGATTCTCAGGGATTCAGAGGATATGAACGGAGATCAAGGACGAGTACTGATTGAGACATCTACTCGGTAAACCCTCATATTTCTTGATTGACAAGACCTGCATGGGCCACCACTTAAACCATGTCACGCCCCAGAACCAGAATACTGGAGAGCGGGGGCGAACATAGCCATCTACGTATATTGAAATGAAGTTCATCTCACTATACGGTCACGGCTGTCTAGATATGAGGGTTTACTACAAGCCAACGGTCTCTTAAGGTCAAGCCTATTGTCTCAATCTCAAGCAAGTAATATAGTTACAAGATGTTTGACCACCAAATATACAATAAAAGGCGTACCAAATATTACATATCAGCTGATCATGAAGCTAGTCGTACAAAATGCTAGGACTAGCAAGAGTTAAGTCATACATGATCAACCCTAGGATTTGTTAATCATGTTTACAGCCCGTAGGCAGACAGTAAGTAAAAGTGCATCGAGCTAACAGGTGCTCGTCGGCTAAACGCCTCAAAAGAATAATTTTACAATAGAGTGAGCGAAACAAAATAGAAAACCCACTCGTAGCCCGGGTTCCTTCTAGTCGCTACCATCGGGCTGGAGGTTCGGTAGATCCTCGGGTGCTGCTCCGAAATCTGGCCACACAAAACCAGCTGGGTCAAACCCCAGAAAGAGCAAGTGCCACAAAGGAGGCCACGAAATAAGAACAAAACCAGCACATCAGAACATAAGAAAATGGAAGAAAGGTACAGGTAATAAAAGTACAACAGGACAATAAACGACTAGGGACATGGAATCATTCCGGGAGCCAGGTTACAACCCGTAAACCAAACAAGGACCGGGGTTGTAACCTTTCGCCTGAATAGCACTTGTCCCTACCCATTTATTGTTAAGATAAGTAAAACAATCATGTTCAGGAGTAGCAGGTACTGGGACTAGACAAGACTTAGACAGGGCTAGACACCATCCATTCACAGGCGGCCAAGCAATTCCTACGGCTTACTACTTTAACTAACTCGGGTTATCACAAGCCTAATTACTAACAAGATGCAATGAGAATTTCCCAGTCCCAAGCCCTGCAGACTATCCAGTTATCCTTCCGCGGGTTGAGAGTATGGTTGGGTACATCGCCCTGGAGACGATAAACACTTAGGTGACTTAGAGGGTGCAACACATGACAGTGTGCTGGAAATGTGCTCTACTCGTCGGCAAGCTACAAGTCCAATTAAAGCGCCCAGATAACGAGATTGCCTGTGACTGAAAATTTTCCATGAACTATAGTTAGATCTAGTCATTAGCCTAATCCATATTCAGTACAAATTCCTGATCGTGGGAACCAGGGAGTCACGTCCTAGACATGATGCAAGACAAGACAAGTGGATTGCACAAACAAGCAAGCAGGAACACCCACGGTGTCAGAGTCAAGTCAAGTTGAGTTAAGTTAGTTGTCGCAACAGCATCAAGTCAAGTTAAGTTACAAGTTATAAGTCAAGTTACAAGTCAAGAGTGCGCCGCCACGGGCCACTTATCAAGTTATCTGGTTACAGATATTAATCATGAATCACAGGTTACAAGTCAAGAGTGTACCCCCTTCGGGTCACTATCAAGGAGATCAGAAAGTACCAGGATCATAAATCACAGAAAACTACGAAAACCGTACTAGTCATAGCAAATACTGAAAATCGTGCCAGGTCGTGTTGGGTCAAGATAGTCGTGCTGTGTGGAACAAGATCTCAAAACCTAATCCACAAAAGAGGAGCCAAGCTCAAGAAATAAACCAAACCAATTCTCCATAAGCCATTGGGTTGCACAAGGTGCCAAGGGGTTGGATTGCGCAGGGAGTCAAGTGCGCAGGGAGAGGATGCGCAGGGGTCAAGTGCGCCGGAGGAGGATGGCGCAGGGGGCCAAGTGCGCCGGGGGTCGATGGCGCAGGGGCCGATGGCGCATGGACTGGCTTGCGCTAGGTCGGATGGCGCTGGGTTCAGATGGCACAGGGGGTCGAGTGCGCCAGGGGAGGATGGCGCAGGGTTCAGATGGTGCAGTGGGTCAAGTGCGCCAGGGGAGGATGGCGCAGGGGGCCAAGTGCGTCGGGGGTCGATGGCGCAGGGGGCCAAGTGCGCCGGGGGCAAGCGCGGTTCGCCAAAGGGCGAGCTGCGCGATCAGCACTGCGCTAAAGAGCACTGGCCGAGGGGGATGCGCGGTTCAGTACTGCGCTAAAGAGCGCAGACTGAGGTCTTCTTCTCCAGGCCGAGAGGAACACCTCAAGAACACCAAAGTTCAAATCTTCATATCTTGGTCAAATCAAAACCAAATCTAGATTTTCAAAGTTCTAACTTGAGTAAAATTGAATTCTCTTCCACATGGAAGCATCAAAACAAACAAAAATCAAAGTTTGATAGATCAAAACCAAGAATTTCCGAAAAGGGTTAAAACCTAGATCTAGAAAAATGGAAGCTCCAAATCATAAAATGCCAAGTTCTAATGTTGATCACCATGGCCTAATCTAGCTAATGGACAAATAAAAATAGGGTTCTCATGTGGTCGCAAGGTGCACTTGTCTATGGTGTGGGTGTTGTGTAGAGGAAGGAAGAAGAAGAAGAAGATGGAGAAATTAATGGAGAGTAAAGAGGAGAGAGAAAAGGTTGGTAGGGATTTAATGAGGGTGGGTTGTGTTGTGTTGAGGGTGGAGCATAGGATAAGGCGTTCCATGGGGTTTTAAAATCAAACCAACTCAAACCAAACTAATTAAAATCGAGCCAAGCCGAAACCCAAAATACGAGAAAACCCAAAATTCCACAAGTCCAGAAAAAAATAAAAATACCTGCCAAAATCCAATTACGAGCATGAATACGAAATACGAGAAATGGGGGTGACAGTTATTCTAGTATGCTTGATTATGAGGAGTTGCTTGTGAGGTGTAAGTAGATTAGGGATCTAATCTTAAGCCCCAAGTGTGAAATTCTATTATGGATTAGCTATAATTATTTATTATGTTTGTAAGGGTATAAGTTTATAATCGTGTATGCTTGATGATCGTACACTTGCCAATTTGGGTCTAAATTCAAGTAGTACTCATAAATTCCTCTTCGGAATACTTTAGGTTGCCTTATGGTTCAAATGGAAATTTTACATTCAAAATTGAAGAATTAACCGCTGCTCGTAAATAGAAATATGATTAATTTCATATTTTAGATGACTTTTAGGCCTAAGAATTAATAATTATTATTATGATCATGCATGGTACTTCCAATACAAGTTTTGGATCTCTCCGACTCGATTTCGTAATCCGATAGGTCATTAGGGATTACTAAAAATAGAATTCAGCACATCTAATAATTTATTTAGACTATACTATACGTCGCAAAAGAGAAATTTATGTATTGATTAGCCTCAATATTTTATAATAAAGATTTTAGATCGTACTGGTTCTAAAATTAGTCTCTGACCCATACATATGCCTTGTACATTTAATCCAACATGATCTTAGACCAATATCAATATAAATGAAATATTGAGACAGAGAAATTTATTATGTTTAATAGTTCTTAGGCCTTGTCGGGGTCAAATTGAGCTAATGACAAAATAATTAATGTGTTTGTTAAATTCAGCATTACAAAACCCTTATGATCATTTAGATATTATAAAGAAAAGAAAATACGTAGAATGGGTCTTTATACCTTAAAGTAGACTAGAATACGGAATCCGGAATCAATATTTGACACTTTGAACCAAATTCCATCAAATTTTATCGTAGATGCCAAAATTTAAATATTCTATATTTATACATATAGTTATAGATTCGATTGATAAATTTTATTAAATTTCTAGGAACTTTCGAAATTTTTCCAATGATCTGGAATCTTGAATATATGTATGCATAATTATATATTTGATTTATAATAGTTAAATAGAATATAATTAGTTCTTGATTTCTTTGGAATAATCAAAACCTTATAAATTGCCATGCAAGTATAAAGTGTTTTGATTTATCTTTCACGTGCTATGGTGACTAACGAAAATACTAGATTACTTGTGTTTTGATAGAGTACCAGAGAGTTGACCATTTGCTACCATTTAGTACTGCAAATGGGTAAGAAATGCTAAGAACACTTGCTAGGTAAGAAGTTGAATATTTCTCACTTTATGGAATTTAATTTATAAATATATATAAATACGTGGTTTCGGTGTTGAGAGTTGCTCCACCGAAGGGGTCGGCGTACCCGGATATTAATTGCGTGGTCCGGTGTTGAGAGTTGCTCCACCGAAGGGGTCGGCGTACCCGATTATTATATTTTTATCTATTGTAAAAATTTCGGAGTCAATAAATACAAAGGAGACTCTGCCGAAATTTTCAATAATTTCGGAAGTTGGCCAAATTTTGAAAGTTTTAGGATTAGGAAACCTAGTAGTAAAATCTATGCTATATCCAGTTTCTATTCAACTAGAATTTTACCCTATGGCGTGTTGTCTTTGACACACGAGATGGTAAAATAAGTTGAATGATTCCTTACCAACAATTACTACCATATGGCGTGTTGCCTTGACACACGAGATGGTAATAAGTTGGATAATCTCCTTCCAACAAGAGATTACCATATGGCGTATTGTCTTTGACATACGAGATGGTAATCAAGTTGGAACCGGATATTAGACCTAGAAGTCAATAGACTATTGTACGTGTTTGTAGTTGCATCATGGGGTGGGAGAGAACAACTGGATCACAACCATCGAAATCCCTGCAATGTAATTACACCAGTAAAAGCTGATTAGTAGTCCCGCATCTGTAAGGCCTTGCGATGTCGGGGGGTGAGGCCTAGCTCACCAACAGAGAACAGTCCAGTAAATTCCGAAAATAAAATAGAATTTAAAAAGTTAATACATACAAGTTTTCCACAAGATGTGGAGGGGTCGGATCTAAGGCGCCGTACCCAATACAGACACCACCTGGTCCCGGGTAAATGGAATTATTGTCGAGAAAATAGAGGGTGATCGTGATCCAAATGTGTTCTCTAAACTGCATCATCATATAGGAAACTTGACTATGATTGTGGTAGTGAATTTAAGTTGTTGTGATTGTGACGATAGTCGTTATTATGAATTATTAGGATTTAGTCGTAAGATGAACTCTGAGGAAATTCACTAGAACAAGATCTAGTCAGAGTCGTATTTTAAGTTAGCGTTATAACCCCTCTGAATTAATTTCTTAATTTTGTTACTTTGGAATTCCGAGAATCTGATCATCTCAGAGATTCTCAATTTATTTATTTTATTTTCTCGTCCTTGACTGAGGGCTTGCATGTCGTTTGACGACCTAGTATTGTTCACTAGATTTGTAGATCAAGGAGCTACTATTGTACATTGGAGAGAAGCTGGAGAACAAGAACGAGATAGGACGATTGAAGGTAATTATATTGAAATTAGATCTTCTCATCATCAATTCAGGTATATAAGTATATAATTATATTGGGTTAATAGTTGTATTGGGTAGAATAATCCATCTCAGATTTATAGTTTCAGAAATGTCCTTTTGAATAATATTAATTTTATTTTGCAAGGATGACCTGAAATAAACCTATCCTAGAACCTTACGGACGACAATCGCGAATATGGGTACTGGAGTATTCGTATGTCGCGTAGCCTGGAGATGCTGTTATGTACTCGGCTCGCCGTATTCTGAGAGCGGGGCGTGACACGTCTTTTAGTGGTAGCCCATGCAGGTCTGCGAAGAATGGAAAATCTAGGATAGGATGCAGGTCTGCGAAGAATGGAAAATCTAGGATAGGATGCAGGTCTCGAAAAATAGAAAACCTAGGATAGGACTGAGGCCAAGCTTTTGAGTAGACCTATATAGGATAAGCTATATACCCTAAGATATACTCTTAGAAGAAGTCTATTTATCCATAGACTATGTTTCATTCCGATTTCCATATAGATCCTTGCCTAATGGATTTCTTGTAGAGATTCCATATAGTTAAGAATCCTAACCTAAGACTGTCATTAAGGAATACATGATATTCAGGAAATCAAGGGTAGTATAAGCATAGGCATAACCAGAAAATTTAGGTTAAGGCTGCGTTTGGTAGGAAGGATGGAAAAGTGGAAGGAAGGAAAAAGATAAGGATTCATTTTCTTTCCATGTGGAAAGGAAAGATCATTTCCTTCCTTTGTGTTTGGTAGCAAGGATGGAAAAGATAAGAGATGTATTTTCCTTTGTTTGGTATGAAAGAAAAAGTGGAAGAAAAGAAAGTAAAAAATATATGGTTTACCAATTCTACCCTCAACTAAAAACACTTATTTACCATTTGACTTCATAAATAATTTTTAAATAATACATTCATATGGGGGTATAATTTCTAATTAATACAAGCCTCAACTTTTTCTTCCACTTTTGGGAGGATTGAATTTCTTAGGTTATGAAGGAAAAGAAATCCCTCCACTTTTCCTTCCTTCCTATTTTTCTTCTATACCAAACAAGAGAAAATGAATCTTTTCCTTCACTTTTCCCTCCTCTATTTTCCTTCCTCCCACTTTTCCCTCCTACCAAACACACCCTAAGTTATTCAGAGAGCATTAGACAAATACTCTCTTTTAAACTGGTGAGGGATCTAGAAAATCCTTTAAGGATCTCAAACTGGGTATCTTTAGGGGACATGGAGTTTAGATTTATCTAGAAAAGTTCAGATTTATCTAAAACTATTATATAGTTAGAAAAAAAAAGAATAAGGGTTATGAAGCCAATAGGCCAATGAGGATTGCAGACTTCCATTTAGATTGGGTATACTATGTCATGTGGGATTGACATATATATAAATATATAGCTAAGAAGTAATGGGTAATCTAGTACTAGCGTTAATCTTATCTAAGGAATATGTATAGTATTTATTATATATAGTATTGAATATAGCCTATTGAGAGTATGACTCCTCGACTTCTTGATTTTATCCCTGCTTCAATCCTGACTTATCTCCTATTTCTTTGTTGAGGTTCATGTTATCTAACTATTTCGCAAAATTCGATTTTCTTGAAATTCTTCAATTCCTTTGTTTTATCCAAAGTTCATTAAAAAAATCTGGAATTGTATCCTCCCTTTTTAATCCATTTTCGTTCTAGTAGTATTCTTGATTTTTGGGTTTTTGGGAATCGTTTTCCATCTAAATACCTAGGCTTACATTTCTTATTAATTGTTCATTGGATTTCTTCTAAACCAATATTTTTATTGGACTTTCTGCAATTGAATTTTCTGTGAATAAATATTTATTTATTTGTGTTAAGAACCTAGAAACCCTTCAACTGATTCGATGAGGCAGTGAAAACTGCAATCAATCAATTGAATCGTGGAAGAGAAGTTGTTGCAACCATTCGGACTGGCCATCCAAATTGGCGAGGCACATATTCTCGAAACGTGATTCAAGAATTTAATAAAATTTCGGGTATCAAGATATAATTTTTTCGTGATGAATTTCGAAATTTGATATTCAGATTTTGATTTTGTTTTACTACCGTTTGGATTTGAAAACCCACGTCCTAAATAATTTAAAATGATATTCGGTATTTTCATAATATAGATATATGGGATTTTCTTACTAATTTTGTCAAAAGATTTTATATTATGATATTATATAGTACTTTGATACTTAGATAAAGGATTTTAAAAAAAAACCTTAAGTTCTGGTTCTTGAGTATCTTTTGAATTACCAAGGATACCCTAACGTGTAAATCTACTTCACAATCATCATTCCTACTCATACTATGGATATCAAGGAAAAAGGTAGCAAAATTCTGATAGTGAAATGGTATCTTTGTTGCAGCCATATGCGCAATGGCGAGGCACAAGATTACTATATCACGCCAGAAAATGAGAATAAGGAATGTGATTTTGAATTCAAGGATCATACATGGTTATGGGTTGAAATAACATTGTATCTGACTATTTTATTTGATTATATGGAATTTCAAGAACATTAATGATTTCTAGTATTTTCGATTTGTCTCTATTTTCGTGAAGCTTTTGAAAAATAAGTTGCAAGATATTTTATTTAATAGTTTAATAAATTACTACTTCACCTCTGTAAGGTGGGTAGAATATTTTATTTTTCTCTATAATTATTTTTGAAAAGCTTATCTTTAAATTTAAATTTCGAGAACGAAATTTTTGTAAGGTGGGTAGAGTGTCATAGCTGCTTTTCAACAATTAATGTATTCATATTTTATTATATTCCTATTTTATTTAATTATGAAATGAATTTTAGAAATTGGATTTATATATATATATATAATTGATATTTCAAATAATAATAATAATAATAAAGAAAGAAAGGAGAATTTACTTTCCTTTTATATCCTTAGACAAATGTTACAATTTCAAATTTTCTTCCAACCACCTCACCAACCAAGTGTCACCATGCATGGACACCTCATGAACCTATGTGTCTCCATGCATGCATAGAAATTCACTACAAGAAAATTAAGTTTTTCCAACGTTTTATAAACGTCGGAAAAAGGTAAAAAACGTTGGCATATGTATTCCCAACGTTTTTTCAACGTTTCCTACAAACGTCGTCGTTGCCCTAGTTGGAAATTTACAACGTTTTAGATAAACGTTGGCATATGTATTCCCAACATTTGCCGCAACGTTTAATAAACGTCGACAATTCTGCAATAATGGGTGAAATTTTCCAACGCTTTAGAAAAACGTCAAAAATTGGACTACTTTTCCAATCTTTTGCAAAAACGTTGGGATTTGCTTTCCCAACCTTTTTCCAACGATTTTCTAGCGTTTTGGCAAAAACGTCAGTATAGATAAAGTCATTTAAAAATATATAATTTGAATATATTTGCCATGCATTTGTAATCAACCAACTTCCCAATGAGTAATTAAACCACTCCAATTAATATTATAAGTTCAACAATATATAATTTATAAAATAATCTTTTATTGATCAAATACAACATTTTACTATATTACCGAGTTTAATCAAATATATCAAGTACATCCATCCTAATCACAACCCTGTTACAACTGAAACAAGATATAAGATCTGTCGGCAATGTGATGTATCGTTTTCGATAATAACCCCATTGATCGAGTGCTACGGCCTCTAGCTTCAAAACCTATATTCAAGATTGTACAACATTTGATTGGAAAATATCAGATTTAATTAACTCAAGCTTTCTTCTAAGTACTGTGATTTGCACACATATCCTGTATTCAAGATTGTACAACATTTGATTAGAAATATCAGATTTAATGGTTGTACCTGCGGCCTTGAGCTAGACCATTGTACAAGACACCTCGGGGTAATGGTTGCCATTGTTGCAGAAATATCTTCTAAACTTTTATTCATGTTTTGCCAACCCAAAACTGGAACAAAAAAAAAACCAAAGATATTTAGTTGTATATATAGAGACTGCATAAAAACATTTATCATATTTCAACTGGGTTCAAAATGAATGGGACCTGAATTATATTGATTATATTTCAGTCCCCATAAAAGAACTTTATGCAACCTTAGACCATCTCCAATGGGGGTTTCTATCTTCCCTATTTCCATGGAAGAAATCTATTTTAGAAAAAACTTCTCCCAATGGTGATTTCTATCACCATTTCTATCCTAGGTGGCAATGATGTAGGATGGAAACTTTCTATGAGGATTTTTACATGTAGAAACTCTTATAGAAATTCTCCTATCTCTCATGACAATTATTATTGGGCCCCACATCATTGAATTGGTCCTTTTACTATGTGACACATAGGATAGAAATGGAGAACCATTGGAGAGCATTTTTTTATGTCTACAATTTCTATGTAGAAACTCTTCCATCTAGGATAGAAATCTCCTTAAAGTACAATGCCAAGTAGGATAAGAACTCAATTTTAGAAATCACCATTGGAGATGGTCTTAGTTTCGATCGATCCTATGTTCCAAACTTTTAAATACCATCCTACAGATACTAAAGAAAAAGGGTCTAAGTTAACAATTTTTACTTTTGTAGATTACATCATCAAGGTTAGGCACCAATCATAACATAAACTCTTTTGGTGCCCGTCTTTGATTAGAATCAAATATACCTGAAAGGGCAAAAGATTTAGCATTCCTAAGTGAATCAACTAATGAGCAGTGAATCAACTAATGAGCAGTAACCAGTAAGAGAAATTACCAGTTGTAAGAACATGTGGGGGAGTTGGAAGAATATGATGAGCATAGTTTGCTTTCCCATACCCACCAGCCTCAACATCACAAGGTAACTGGTGACAAATCTCCACAATCTTCAAAAGGTTATCAAAAGAGCTCTCAACACTAGACATCTAGACATGGATTGAAACTCATTTGAATACAATGTTATCTGAAATTAAAGCATGAAGTATACATATAAAGAAATGACTGCAGCCTAGAATTCAACATCTCTCGCTCGCCTTCTTCAACAAATGACTGCAGCCTATGTACCCATGCATGCATAGGTAGCAATCATGATTAAGTTAAAGTTCCTCCAAAGCATAATAAATTGTACTTGTAATATGACAGAAAAATAAATTCAGGAATTAATGAGGTTTGACCCTCTAAGTTCTTCTTTTAAATGCAAGTTCTCCATAGCAAATCTAGTTATTTTAGGATTACGATCAACCTGGTTGCGGAGAGCCTCTATTTGCATTATAAGTTCCTCTTTCTCTTGGAAAAGGTGTGTTTCTGCTGATAGTTTTCCATGATTAACAGCTTCCAACCTTTTTATTTCTTCCTCATGGAACCGAAGCCTCATCTTTAAACCTCGTACATCCTCTGTTCTTTGAGTAGCCTGAGGCAGAACAGTATAGCATATAAGTTTCATATTTAGCAATAGTCAAGTCTCTGTAGAAGTCTAATGTCAAAATAAAAACATATTATGATTGTCCAGAACTTAAATTAACAAGTATGCTTGTCCCGTATGAGTTTCATATTTAGTAATAATCAAGAGAAAACATATAAGGCTTGTAGGACTGTTGCAAAACAATAGCTGATCAAGTATTGTGGCACTTGAAACTGGCCTCTATTCTGATGAAGGGTGATATTATATTAAAATCATTCTATCACAACTTTAAAGGAGCAATTAGTTTGCAATGACGACTGCACAGTGGATATTATGTACCTATTAAAAGGATGCAAAACTAATAACCTATAGTTAAAAAACAAATACAGTAGAAGCTACTAGCATCCAAGTAAATGCCTAACACAGATTATGCTCCATTCAACACCAGTAAATTTATGAGTATGACTAGTGACTACTAAATAGTATTAGCTGCAATAGTGCTTCAAATTCAAAGGCTACACTTGCAGAAGATCAGATCTACTACACACTAGAAAATGATAGTTGAAGGTAACTAAAAGAATAGACTGTACGCTTGTGAAATGTTGTACCTGTTCATGAAGCTTTTCAGTCAATCTACTTATGCCCTCATCAGTATCTTCATCATCACTTTGCTCTAGGTATGGCTAAAATGTGAGAGCAGATGCAGAAAAATACAAATTAGGTCCAAGTGACTGCAAAACTAAGTAATAACATCAAACAATTATGTAGAGTTAAAATGGAAGAACACTAGGAAAATAATAAATCACCATAGTTGTTGAAAATGAACCCTTCTTAGAATCCCATAGAGTTTAATTTGGCAAAGTTATATGCCACTTGCCTATTGATACAACCTTAGTTAAATTTACCTAAGATGGTAAGGTACATAATAGTCATAATTTTCAAGCTCCTATGAGGAATATAGGTAACTTTGACGTTATATACATAAGATTTTGGAAGACGGTAGAATAAGATAGCTAAAAAGAGAAGACAGTGCAGTTTTAGGAGGTGCAGACTAATTTACTATTTTACCTGACTGACTTCTATGAGAGATACTAAAACAAAATCAAGAGTAGGCGTACAAAGTGATGATATGTGTTTCGGACTGCAATTTTATCAGTACGTCCCATTTGAATGGCCAGAGATATTAAACGGTTGAAATTGGCAATACCCATCTAATATATGATAAAGTTGCACAATGGAAACGGCAAATGAGTGTCATCGACAAGTTTAGCTGTTTGGTAGTGTAGGATTGTGGTATTATATTTCACTACTTCAGAGAACATTATGAGAAATTTTAAATTTTTATTAAATATGAGAAATGAAACTTTAAAGATAAACATAATTTGATCAATTGTGTAGCTATATGTTTGAATACTTCTATTAATTCTATGTAGCCATAACATGATAATTTTATTATTGTGTAGGCAATTACATATATGGCCTCAAGAGTCTTTATACACAACAAAATTTAAACCAAATCAAGTATATAATACCAATTACAGCCAGTTTTGATCAAAATTTGCCCAATTTGACAAAGATTTGACCAGGTTTTGCAAATTTTAGAATGTTCTGCTACTCCAGTATAACTTCAGCCAGTTTCAGGTTGAACCAGAAACGAAAACGACCCAAACTGTAGATATCAATCTTTTAAATGTTGGCGACCAAATCTTTTAGCCAAGTTTTGTCGGCTTTCTTCTAGAATACTTTGTCCTATTGTGGGAAGTTTTGCCTAGTGTAGGCCAAGTCTACTTGGTCCTAGTAAAAAAAATTCTGAATTTCATCTGATATTCGTTTAGAATTGATATCAATTTTCTTCTGCATCTTCAGAATGTATCTGCAGAGTCTGCCAAACTCAATATGATACCATGGATACATATTGCTCAACTTTGAAGTTTGATGATTTGCACCAATAAGATAGAACTTAAGATTATGCTAGTGGAAGCTTGAAAGATATGTAAGGCGAGAAACCAATGAACAAAAGGGATAGTACCATCACAGGAGGAAAAAGATAAGTCACAACATGTGATAGAGCCATGGATAAACATCATCGTGGCATGTACATGTCATATCTGACATGTTTGACACGAAAACAGTTATTTTGGAGATTTTTGCTCCCTAGGAGAACAAAACTTATAGAAAGGCAAGGATTGTATTGAAGAACCACAAAGGAGGAATAAGAACCGATGACGAAACTAAGCTCTTGACGGAAACTGTGGGTCTTCTGCACATCAGGCCTACTCCTCTTGATGCTCCAGTGGTTGAGAGGTTCAAATTGCTTAAAGAAGTTGATGCCTTTCACAATGGCCATATTACAGAGGTTCAATAGAGATATGTATAATATTTAGGTATATATAAATGATTGAGCAATATTCTGATTGTTGGATTTTGCAACATCCACCAATTGTATGTCATAATTTTTCACAAATGTGTTATAAAGATGAGGTAAGCCGTGTCAGTATCAAATCCTTTTGCCATAAGATGGGGATACCTATGAATCTAGGTTGCATATATAGCCCTCCAAAGAAACATGATAATTAGCATGATGAGTGATGTAACATATGGAATATTCAAAATAAAAGTGTGAAATTAGCGTACCTTGAGGAAACAAACACATGGTTGCAGCCAACAGACTTGTGGAAATATTACATTTGACTTAGCACCTGAGTTTAAAAAATTCCATAAGCAAATAGGAGCTTCGATTTTACTAGTTACTTCTGTAAGAAAGAACCACATGATCACAATTTATTACTAAGTACTAAGTTGGGAACATAGCAATTAGTTGTTGATTCTGATTTCTTTTAAAGCTTGTATAAATCTATTATCTAATACTGCACCACTGAACTAAAGCTCGTACATTCCCATTTATGATGTTCTGCCATGTTGCCTACTTATCTCAAAGATCTAGTATGAATTAAAAACCAAACCACAAAATACACATAACCAAGTGAATGATTTTTTCTTTTCGCACTAAGAACTAACAAGAAAATATAAAGTTGGGGGTGTAAAGAAACATGGTTCCAATCCAATCCTGGTGTTTGTCGAAATGCCAAACTAAATAGCCGAGGAAGACACAACATACAAAAATCCCACACGTAGGAGACAGAGTGTAATTATAGATCCTCTTGTAAAGGCACAACCATTGAGAAGTCGTATGATTAACAATCTCTACTTAAGTTTCCCGCACATAGGAGACGGAGTGCAATTAAAACAATCCACACAATAATAACTACAGAGAAAGGGAAGGGGGAGAGGGAGATACTTACATGGAGTGGGCTACAATCTTTTAATCGGCGAAATCAGCTTCCTGGGAGGAGATGGCGGGAGAAGGGGCTAGGGTTTTTTCAATCAAAAGAGAAGAGGATAAATATGGGAGACTTCTACGATAGGTTGGGTTTTTAGGAGGGAAACGAAATATTAGAGGGAAATATCATATGGATATCTGGAAGACTTCTACAGCATTGTTTTTTCTCCTCCTTTTTTACTTTCGAAAGGCTACAACGCAGATACACATCCAATTAAAATTTACTTACCATATATTCTAGTGTGTAGGGAAACACAATTCTTCGACATTTTACAACAAACGTCAACGTTTATCTCAAAACGTCAGGGAAAAATGTCTAAGGCGACTTGACCACAAATGTCAACGTTGAAAAACTCCAAATATATGACATTTTTTTACCAAAGTCGATAAATTTCTTGACATTTAAAAGCAAATGTAAGGTATTTTTCAACATTTATCTCAGAACGTCAGCATATCATGCCTTTGCCGACTTTTCCATAAACGTCGGAGAAAAAAACGTTGGTAAAGCTCTATTTTCTTGTAGTGAAAGGAGACATTTGGTATTTTCATATTAAACCTTTAATGATGGTGTTGAAAAAAAAAATCTTGGTTAAAAAAAGAAGAAACATACAAATAAAGAAAGGAGAAAGGAGATGTGGGGTGGTGGTTAAGGGAATGAGGAAATGGAGAAGAGGAAGAAGAATTAAGAAAGAGAAGAGAGGGACCACGAGGGGGTTTCGGTTGAGGGGGAGAGAGAGTGTGGGTGAGAAAGAGATGTAAAGACGTGTCATGCCCCGTTTCTCAAATTATAGTAAATTGGGCAGGCAACAACATCTCCAGGCTACGCACCCTACGAGTACTTTCGTACCCGTATTGCGATTGTCGCCTGTAAAAGGGGTACAATGGAAAAGTACAAGTACAACTACTACATTTCAATTATAGTTGATATACAATAATTGTTTTCTAAAGATACCATATATACAAGTTCCATATTACAAAACATTAATTTACATATGCAAGTTACAAAATGTTGTTGGTCATCTCTCGTGATTCCTTGGATAGCCTACTCCTCGCCATTGTCCTCGTCATAAAGTGGAAGCATGTCAGCAGGCTCGTTGTCTTCTCCTAGTGAACAAATACTAGGTCGTTTAGAAACGACAAGCAAGTCCTCAATCAAAGGCGATGATAAGTAAAACAAAATTTTTAGAAGATTTTAGGAAATTCAAGTGAATTACTAATACCCACTTTGTGAAACAAATGGAAATATTAGATACTTATAATTTAACAATTTATCATACTAGACATGACTTTATGCCTCATAATTATGCACTTTTGTAGAGAACACATGTGGATCACGATCACCCTCTATTTTTTCGACAATAATCCCATTTACCCTGGACCAGGTGGTGTCTGTATTGGGTACGGCGCCTTAGATTTTAACCCCTCTACATCTTGTGGAAAACTTGTATGCATTAACTTTTTAAATTCCGTTTTATTTTTGGAATTTACTGGACTGTTCTCTGTTGGTGAGTTAGGCCTCACCCTCCGACATCGTAAGGCCCTACAGATGCGGAACTACTGATCAGCTTTTACTGGTGTAATTATATTGCAGGGATTTCGATGGTTGTGATCCAGTTGTTCTCTCCCACCCCATGATATAACTATAAATATAGACAAGGTCTATTAACTCTCAAGTCTAATATTATCCTCAAACTTGGTTACCGTCCCGTATTTAAGGACAATACGCTATACGGTAAACTCTTGTTGGAGGAAGTATTTATCCAACCTATTACCATCCGTGTATTAGAACGACACATCATATGGTAAGTCGTTGGCAAGAAACGCTCCTTAACTTATCTTACCATATCGTGTATCAAGATAACACGCCATATGGTAGGATCAATTGAACTAGTAACTAGATAAAATCTTAGATTTCTTGTTTTAGGTTTTCCAATACCTAATGTTTCTAAATTTGACTAACTCCCGAAATTATTGAAAATTTCGGCAGAGTCTCCTTTGTATTTATCGATTCCGAAATTTTCACAATCGACAAAATATAACAAAATATAGAAATCAGGTACGTCGACCCCTTCGGTGGAGCAACTCCCAACACCGGACCACGCATTTAGTCAAAGTTAAAGCTTTCTTACCTTAGCAAGCAAGCAAGCAATTTATTATTATTGGTTGCCACAATTTTGATTCTTCTAAAAGCTATCCAAATTCAAGAAAACAAGATTATTAGTAACATAATGATACCAAAGTCTCACTTTCCGAATGTCACTAAATAATTTGATTGTTTTGCAATATTGGCTTGATAATAACTACGTATATAATTAAATCTAGCGGTTCTATTCAACTCATACTTGATATATATACATGTTTAGCTTCTTGAAGGTGTAAAGGAAGTTTAAACTTGAAGATTTATGAGTGTAATGTTACCTTAGCATATAGGTACCTATAGACATCCATTTTTAATTAAATAATCAAACCAAATATGTGAAATAGGTATATTTTTAGTTGTGGACAGAATTGACGTAACATGTAAAAATGGGAATCTAACTTATTTACAAATCTTATTCAAGAAGGAAAATATAGGAAATATATATATCTATTGTTTGAGTGTATAGGTTAAGTATTTATTCATGCCTAGACTTACATTTGTCCATGAAATATATGGACAAGAATTTGTATCTTCCTATTGTGTCAAAATGTGTATATATATATATATATATATATATATATATATATATATATATATATATATATATATATATTTTTATATATATATATATATATATATATACAACAAAATTCAGAATTGGGGTCTATGTCATTTCTAAAATCAAATTAAGAGTACCCTAATATTCAGATTTTTGTAACTATTTTCATAGGACCAAGATTTGAATTAATATAATATATTTAAACTCCTAATCCTTTATGGATGGCAACGAGTACATGTCTTGTTTAACAGTTGTCTAGTGTCCTAGTATTCTAAGTATCAGAAATTAATATGCAACATGTATACAACCAAAACATGCTATTCTAACAAGCTTAACATACCAAAAATACTATCTCCTTTGGATTAATGTGTCTGTATCATGTTCCAGTGCATGAGTCGGTGTCAAGAAAGAAATATTATGCAATATGAGTTCCAAGTCCTATAAAATTTGTTAAGATGGAAAATCAATTTTGGAACAATATATGAAATTGAAAAGAGGAGATGAGGACTTGCCTTGAGTTTGGATATTTCCCTATGATAAATTCCTTCCTAAGCCCAAATCAGAACCTAGGGCACAAATTGGAAATGGGGTTAATCTCAAAACCTAGAAATATTTTGAAAAATTTGAGAGAGAAAGAGAGATGAGAAATTGGAAGAATGAAGAGGAAGAATAATAAGAAGATGAAGAGGGGGGGGGGGGGGGGGTCGGCCGGTGGCCGACCGGCCGGCGGCGGCACCCGCAGCAGCAGCCACAGCAAGGAGTACGGCAGCAGCAGCCGCAGTGCAGCAGCGTTAGCAGCAATTGCAGTAGCAGCAATTGCAGTAAAAATGGAGGGAAGAGGAGAAGGAGAAGAATGGAAGAAGAAGAAGAAAAGAATGAGAAGAAGAAGAAGGAGTACCTGGATTCCTGAACGGAAGAAGAATGAAAAAAATTTCATTCTCTATTTTCTAAATATAAAGATGGGTGCAAAATGAAAGGACAAAAATACCCTTTTTGGATTAGTCATGAGGCATGGATGCCATTTGGCATTCTTCCATGCATGCATGCCACATGAGCTTGTCATGTAAAAATGCAAAATTTGATTTTGCATGAGGGGCATTTTGAAAAAAGGAAATTGATTTTATTTATTTACACTATTTATTTTTATTATTATTATTATTTTTGAAAAATAATATAGGAAAATAATAATTAATTCTTTTTTTTTTGAAAGGCTGAAAATAATTAAAATTCATAAAATAAAAATTAAGGTTATGACACTCTACCCACCTTAATTAAATTCCGTCCTCGGAATTTAAGGAAAAGAGAAGTAGAAAAGGAAGGTGCTAAGTACCTTAATCATCAAAGAGGTAGGGGTACAGTTGCCGCATCTCATCTTCCCTTTCCCAAGTAGATTCTCCCGGTGAGTCCTTGTTCCAAGACACTCGAACCAAAGAGATGGTCTTGTTCTTAAGAATCTTCTGTCTTCGATCCAGGATCTCTACTGGCTTCTGCTCAATACGGAGAGTTGGGCCAACTGTGATTTTCGAATGATCCAGTATGTGACTGGGGTCTAGCACATATCTTCGAAGTTGAGATACATGGAAGACATTATGGACTCCTTCGAGGGAGGGTGGTAGAGCCAGTTTGTAAGATACTGTCACGACCCGGTCCCAAATTCTTGGGTCGAATCAGATCATGTCCAGCCTGCACCGTTGTTGAGACGGCGGCAGTAAGCTGTATCACTCATGCAGGTAAGCAACAACACAGTCTAATTGCCACAACTTAATATTTTGATAAAATCTTGTCCAACAAAATTACAACTGATAATAGAAATAGTTTTTCTTTTAAACAACAATAACTGAAAATAGAAAATAACAACAGCTAAAAGGTAGGTTCGTCATCTCCAAGATCAGCATTCTCTGGTAATACAGCTGGGTACAACTCAGGGTCATAGTAGCTACTTATCAGTAGCTCTGCATCATCAAAAGAACCTAAAAATGTTGTCTCCAGTCAGGAGGAAGCAAAGTACAATTCATGATAATCCAACAATTGAAATAATAATAGAATTATGCACCTTTAAACAATTTGAAATAAAAAATTTCCAGCAGTTAAAAATATTGTGATGTGAATAGGCAATGAATATGACCGGATTGGGTTGTACAGTGATATGATATGGCTTATCCCCGTGTGTATGAGGGGTAAGCTAATACAGTTCTAAATTATTACTTTGGATGTGGTCATACTCATTACACTACTCCCCCAGTACCCAACAGTCAATCAGTCATTACTCTCAGAGAAAGTTCCGTGTTGCATCGTGGTTTAAACTTGCAATAAAACGATTACTAAATAATTGTAAACTAACACAAAATGTACTTGCCTTTGTTTATGACTGGATTCGATGTTAGTTCCGGGATGATGCTAGTACACTCCTCGAAACCCTACAATTTGAGAATTCCTGACTTAGCACCAATATTCAATCCATATCTAGGTGTGCTAGTTACAATTTCTAGTATTTGTCCTAATCAAATTTTAAGTTTGATTATTACCTACTGCTAATGGTTTACGACGCGTACTACGTTGGTTCTCGTTTAGTTGGATAGCCAGTTTCTGGTTTACTTGGAAAAATTGTCGTTACCGGTTAATTCGCAAAACTTTGTATTTTTCATATTATACGTATAAAACTACATTTTCTTTCAATGATAAAACGTGGGTTTTGTTAATTATCAATATTTTATTCAAGTTATTATATCGTGAGTAATTCTTATTAATTTATACAAAATATTTATTAGCCATTTGTAACTAAGCGCCTAATTATGAAAATAATAAAACCATCCAGAAAATAAAGAAAAAAAATCCGAATCTACACTCCTAATCTACACAATACAGGGGCACAGCTAACAAGAATGAAAATCTGGGCTTATGCCCTTACAAACTTTACATAAATTAAATAAATTTAGAGTTTGCTGGTGAGTTCTGAACGCCGGGAAGCGGTCCGTTCAGAAGGCCGAGGCCCTGCACTCAAAATACTATAAACCAGTAGCAAGTTCCAAATTATATTTTAATTGTAAAATATGAAAATAAAGTAAGTCTCAGACTTGGTCCAATATTCATATTTGAAAATAGCTAATGTCTCAACGTCCGGGTAAAACCGGTTTCGTTTGTATTTCGCTAGGGCCCACGGACCGGTATGGTCGTTGCCCAAAATCCATTTAAATAAATAATTTCCGAAAACCGATTTGAAATTCATTTATAAAAATTTATAAAAATTTGGGCAGCATTTCTTCTATATTCGGGACAACCCAAAACTGGGAAAATGCGCCGAAACACCCATAATAAAAGTCCCAAACCAGGGAACACCCAGAAATTAACTTCCAAACCATTTTTACACCAAAATTAAATTCACCGAATAATTTACGAAGCTTAATCGGAAACCGGAAATTATAATCGGAAAGTCCCAAAATGAGATCGGAAACCACAGCACCCAAAAATCCAGAAAACACCTTTTGGAAAAATCCGAAATAACCACAGAACATCACAAAACGTCTCCGAAAAATCCGAAGTCACTACGTCGACCTAAAACCGAATTCCCGGGAGGGAATCGGGGACCAATTCCCATCATCGACTACGTATTGGAAACAGGGACACGAAATTATACCTTGGGTTGCTCGGCTAGAGCTCTCAGATGTTATAAAGAAGAAAAGAAATCCGCGGACAGTGGACCGGCTCGGGACAGTGCCTCGCCGGGGTACGGCTGCGCTGGACAGCGGGATCCGGGCACGAAAAAGCACGGACAGCAGGTCGAAAAAGTCCGGGACAGCACTGGATGGCTCTGTTCGGAACAGCGGGGCACGGAAGCCCGCGGGAAACCACGCCGGAGTGGTACGAGGCCGGCAGGAGGGTGCCGGAGGGGCGCGGGTCCAGAAGAGGGGCCCGGGACTCGCGGGGTGGTCGGGCGCGCGGGGCTCGGGAGCTCGCACGGGAAGGCGCCGAGCGGGGTGGCCGGAGTCGGCCGGCGGACGCTGGGGTTGGCTGGGCGCGAGGGAAAGGGTCCGGGCTCGGGGAGGTCCGCGCGGGCGGAGGGGTGCAGCGCCGGGGAACGGCGCCGGAGCTCGGGGGTCCGGCAGGAGACGCGCGCCGGAGGGGACGGATCCGCGGGCGGCGCGCTCGCGGAGGTCGGGGTCGGCGTTGGCCGCCGGGGTCGCGGGAGATCGGGTCTGTTCCGGAGAGAGTGAGGGGAGTGAGGAGAGTGAGGGTTTGTGAGGAAGGGGAAGAGGGGGAAAGGCTGGAGTTGAGTTCGTTTGAGAGAGAATGGGAGTGGTGAGTTTAAGTAAGGAAAGAGTGGGAGGAATTTGTGTGGAGTAGAGGGGATTACGTGAGAGTGAGAGTATGCTGTGGAGGAGAGGGAGTAGGAAAAGTAGGGTACGGCCTGGTCGTGGGTGACCAGGCCAAAGGGTTTTTAAAAAATATTTTTTCTTTACTTTCATTCCAATATACATATATTTATATTTTAGAAATAGGAAATTAAGAATGGGTTCAGAAAACGGGATTGGGTTTCGGGAAGAAATGGGTTTGGGTTCACGAAGATTGGCTGGGTTTGGATCCAAATAAAAAACACAACCCAATAACAATAATTTCGAAATAACTAAAATAAAATTTGTAAATCTACTAAATATATTACTATTAATAATAACTTATTATTAACTATTATAATTTAAATGCCAAACAAATTTTTTTTTGAAATTACTAATTTAATTAACGGATTTAGGATCAGGGTTTTACAGATACATCCCAATTTTCTCCAGTATATCAAATGGTCCGATGTATCTTGGACTTAACTTTCCTCTTGTCCCAAATCTGATGGTTCCCCGAGTTGGTGAAATCTTTAAAAAATATGATCACCAGCCTTGAAATCTAAGTTCCTTCGGTGTTTGTCGGCCCACATTTTATGTCAGTCTTGTGCTGCTTGGAGATAACTCCGAATTGCTTTGACCTTGTCTACAGTTTGAGTAACTAGTTCTGGGCCCAAAAGTTGACGTTCTCCTACGTCACTCCAACATATTGGTGACCGACACTTCCTTCCATACAAAGCTTCAAACGGTACCATTTTGATGCTAGCCTGATAGCAGTTATTATAGGAGAACTCTATTAAATGTAAATGGTCATCCCAGGATCCCCCCAAGTCTAAGGTACAAGCTCTCAACATATCTTCGAGGATTTGAATTACCCTTTCTGACTGACCGTCGGTTTGTGGATGGTATGTTGTACTGAACTTCAGATGAGTACCGAGACTATCTTGCAGGCTTCTCCAAAATTTAGAAGTAAATCGAGTATCTCTGTCTGAGACGATACTCATCGGTACCCCATATTGACTAACAATATTCTTCATGTACATGTCAGCCAATAGCTCGGTAGGTTGACCGACCCGGAATGGTAGAAATCTTGCTGACTTTGTAAGCCTGTCTACCATTACCTAGATGGCATTATTACCCTTTCTGGTCTTTGGGAGTCCGGATACAAAATCTATTGTAAGATATTCCCATTTCCATTCAGGTACAGGCAGGGGTTGCAAAAGTCCGGCGGTCCATTGATGTTCGGCCTTTACTTGTTGACATACCAAGCATTTTGACAGAAATTTGGCTATCTCTTGTTTCATTCCATGCCACCAAAAATTTTGCTTCAGATCTTTATACATCTTCGTACTCCCAGGATGAATGGAGTATTGTGAGCTATGTGCTTCTGACATTATCTCTGTCCTGAGTTCTCCATATGGCACACATAATCGGTTTCCAAACCTCAAAGATCCATCGAAATGTTTAATCAATCCTGTTTGTGTTCCAGCCTCAGTCTTTCTCCATAATCCTTACAATTTCCTATCATCCTTTTGTGCCTCTTTGATTCTTTCTATTAGGGGTGATTGTATCTGTAAGTTTTCCCACATTCCATCTGTCACTGGAATATAATTACACCAGTAAAAGCTGATAAGTAGTCCCGCATCTGTAAGGCCTTGCAATGTCGGGGGGTGAGGCATAGCTCACCAACAGAGAACAGTCCAGTAAATTTCGAAAATAAAACGAAATTTAAAAAGTTAATACATATAAGTTTTCCACAAGATGTGGAGGGGTCGGATCTAAGGCGCCGTACCCAATACAGACACCACCTGGTCCTGGGTAAATAGGATTATTGTCGGAAAAATATAGGGTGATCGTGATCCAGTTGTTCTCTCCCACCCCATGATGCAACTACAAACACGTACAATAGTCTATTGACTTCTAGGTCTAATATCCGGTTCCAACTTGATTACCATCTCGTATGTCAAAGACAATACGCCATATGGTAATCTCTTGTTGGCAGGAGATTATCCAACTTATTACCATCTCGTGTGTCAAGGCAACACGCCATATGGTAGTAATTGTTGGCAAGGAACCATTCAACTTATTTTACCATCTCGTGTGTCAAAGACAACACGCTATAGGGTAAAATTCTAGTTGACTAGAAACTGGATATAACATAGATTTTCCTACTAGGTTTCCTAATCCTAAAACTTTCAAAATTTGCCAACTCCCGAAATTATTGAAAATTTCGGCAGAGTCTCCTTTGTATTTATTGACTCCGAAATTTTTACAATAGATAAAAATATAATAATCGGGTACGCCGACCCCTTCGGTGGAGCAACTCTCAACACCGGACCACGCAATTAATATCCGGGTACGCCGACCCCTTCGGTGGAGCAACTCTCAACACCGGAACCACGCATTTATATATATTTATAAATTAAATTCCATAAAGTGAGAAATATTCAACTTCTTACCAAGCAAGTGTTCTTAGCATTTCTTACCCATTTGCAGTACTAAATGGTAGCAAATGGTCAACTCTCTGGTACTCTATCAAAACACAAGTAATCTAGTATTTTCGTTAGTCACTATAGCACGTGAAAGATAAATCAAAACACTTTATACTTGCATGGCAATTTATAAGGTTTTGATTATTCCAAAGAAATCAAGAACTAAATATATTCAATTTAACTATTATAAATCAAATATATAATTATGCATACATATATTCAAGATTCCAAATCATTGAAAAAATTCCGAAAGTTACTAGAAATTTAATAAAATTTATCAATCGAATCTATAACTATATGTATAAATATAGAATATTTAAAATTTGGCATCTACGATAAATTTTGATGGAATTTGGTTCAAATTGTCAAATATTGATTCCGGATTCCGTATTCTAGTCTACTTTAAGGTATAAAGACCCATTCTACGTATTTTCTTTTCTTTATAATATCTAAATGATCATAAGGGTTTTGTAATGCTGAATTTAACAAACACATTAATTATTTTGTCATTAGCTCAATTTGACCCCGACAAGGCCTAAGAACTATTAAACATAATAAATTTCTCTGTCTCAGTATTTCATTTATATTGATATTGGTCTAAGATCATGTTGGATTAAATGTACAAGGCATATGTATGGGTCAGAGACTAATTTTAGAACCAGTACGATCTAAAATCTTTATTATAAAATATTGAGGCTAATCAATACATAAATGTCTCTTTTGCGACGTACAGTATAGTCTAAATAAATTATTAGATGTGCTGAATTCTATTTTTAGTAATCCCTAATGACCTATCGGGTTACGAAATCGAGTCGAAGAGATCCAAAACTTGCATTGGAAGTACCATGCATGATCATAATAATAGTTATTAATTCTTAGGCCTAAAATGTCATCTAAAATATGAAATTAATCATATTTCTATTTACGAGCAGCGGTTAATTCTTCAATTTTGAATGTAAAATTTCCATTTGAACCATAAGGCAACCTAAAGTATTCCGAAGAGGGATTTATGAGTACTACTTGAATTTAGACCCAAATTGGCAAGTGTGCGATCATCAAGCATACACGATTATAAACTTATACCCTTACAAACATAATAAATAATTATAGCTAATCCATAATAGAATTTCACACTTGGGGCTTAAGATTAGATCCCTAATCTACTTATACCTCACAAGCAACTCCTCATAATCAAGCACACTAGAATAACCATATTCATACATTTCCAATTTCTACGTCATGCACAATTCATTTCCAATGACCTACTAGAACAATTTCAATTTTGGATATAGTCATTTATTTCATAATAACTAATATCAAACAATCTAAGGAACAATATAGAAATTTGACATGAATATAATTAAAAGATTTATGATAGGAGAGGGCTTGCCTTGAAATTTGGAGATTTAGGTTTTGCTCCTTCTTTAATAACATTCCCATATGTATATATTTAGGATTTACCAAAGTGTCCATCTCCGTATCTACATTTTTTGTGTCCAACTCATATATTCATTTAAAGTGTTCATATGTGTTATGTCCATACATTGTGTCCAAACATATGTTCATTCAAAGTGATTATTTATGTTGTGTCCACACGATGTGTCCAAATTTATATTCATAGATAAATGTTATCCATTAATGGATTTTTCTTCCAAACATTATTTGTTTAAATCAATATCCATGCTATATTCTTACAAATTAAATTTTTGTCATTAATTTTGTAATTTTTAGAATATAAATTAATCTCTACTTGTTCAAAATAATTTAGAAGATCAAAATTGGAAAATTTTCCAAGAGAAAGAGGAAAAGGGAAAGAGGACTTGCCTTGAGAAATTGATTTGGGGATTAGGGCTTGGATCTTGCTATTCCAATTTTTTCTTCTTCTTCTTCCTCTTCCTTCAAATTCTTTTTCTTCTTCATTTTCTTCCTTTTTGAGGAAAAAAGGGATTAGGTTTAGGTTTTGATAATGGAGATGGAGGTTGAGATGATGATGGTGTTGAAAAAAAAAATCTTGGTTAAAAAAATAAGAAACATACAAATAAAGAAAGGAGGAGAGATGAACACCTCTTTCTCACCCACATTCTCTCTCCCCCTCAACCGAAACCCCCTCTCGGTCCCTCTCTTCTCTTCCTTAATTCTTCTTTCTCTTCTCCATTTCCTCATTCCCTTCACCACCACCCCACATCTCCTCTCTCCTTTCCCTCTCCAACTCTCACACCTCTCACGTCCGTGCACCCCGCAACCGGACCCGCGCCCGCTGGCGCCGCTGGCGCCGCTGCGACGGCCGCCACCGCCCCGGCCGGCAGCCTCCCTCCGGCCGACCAACCCCATCACCACCGGCAGTGGATGAGGACCACAGAAGGACTAATGAAGGCAGCAAATATCAGTCCCGAAGACATGGTAGCAGTCATCCGGATCCAACTTTTGGATGTTGCAGATAGCTGGTGGAGCGCAGAACATCCTGAAGAATCAAATGAGGTAGTTTCTTGTGAAGAATTCAAAAGAAAATTTGAAGAACGATTCTTTCCAAGATCAGCAAGACTGGAGCTAGAGCGAAGGTCAATCCAACTGAAGCAAGGACATTTAACTGTGGATGGATATGCCGCAGAATTCACTAGATTGAGTAAGTTCGTATCTTATATGGTGACAACTGAGGAAGCAAAAGTGGGCCTCTTCCAAGAAGGACTGAATCCTGAACTGAAGCACAAGGTAGCACCATATCGATGCAGGACCTACTCGGAGATAACTGAGGCCGCCCGAGATCAAGAAAGAATGTTGAAGGAAAGACAAGCTCAAAGGTCGGGAGGTTCAAAGAGATCATGGAATACAGGATCTTCATCCCAGAAGAATCCATGGCAAGGACCTTCTAAGCGTCCTCCAACGGGACAGACAAGGGAAGTAACCACTTGCAATTTCTGTGGAAAAGTAGGACACATCAAGAACAACTGTAGACTACTCAATGGTCTGTGTTTGAAGTGTGGACTTTCAGGGCACCAGGCCTACCAGTGTGCTATGAACAAATCCGGACCGCAGAATCCTCAGTATGGTCCAAGGCCAATGCTACAAGGGAATGGTCCCAGACCTATGAACCAAGCAACGATGAATCCCCGAGCAATTGTACCATCCGGATACCAGCATAGGCCCCCGTTGGCTCCACAAGCACATCAGTTCCAACAGGCTCAAAAGGCAAAGCAGCCACACTTGGGGGAATAAGAAGAAAAAACATGGTCAAGCCTTCATGATGGATTCAGAAGAGGCCGAAATCGCGGATGAAGTAGTGACAGGTACTATACTAGTTTTATCGTATCCCGCATCAGTTTTATTTGATTCAGGAGCCACACACTCTTTCATATCTGCTAACTTTTTATCACAACGGGAAATTGAATCACAACCCTTGATTAAGAAGCTGAACATTCTCACGGGTAATGGAGTAGTAAAGGTTAATCGTGTCTGTAAAGCATGTCCAGTGAAACTAGGTGGGGGAGCATTTCGGGTAAGATTATTAGTTTTCCCAATGAATAACTATGATGTAGTATTGGGGATGGACTGGTTGACGAAAATATCAGCCAATATAGACTGTGGCCAAGGTAGGATTTCATTTCAACTTTCCAATAAGAAGACGTATGAATTTGTCACGCCCCAGAACCAGAATACTGGAGAGCGGGGGCAGACATAGCCAGCTACGTATATTGAAATGGAAACCACCTCGATATACGGTCACGGCTGTCTAGATATGTGAGGGTTTTCTACAAGCCAACAGTCCCTTATGGTCATGTACAAGCCTAGTATCTCAATCACCACAAGTAAGTAATGTCGCAAGATGTATGATCATTAAATATACAATAATAAGGCGTCCCAAATATTACATATTCAGCTGATCATGAAGCTAGTCGTTACAAAATGTTAGGACTAGCAAGAGTTTAGTTATACATGATCAACCCTAGGATTTGTTAATCATGTTACAGCCCGTAGGCAGACAGTAAGTAAAAATGCTGCGAGCTAACAGGTGCTCGTCGGCTAAACGCCTCAAAAGAATAATTTTACAATAAAGTGGGCAAAACAAAAAGGAAAACCCACTCTTGGCCTGGGTTCCGTCTAGTTGTCACCATTGGGCTGGAAGCTTGGTAGATCCTCGGGAGCTGCTCCGAAATCTGGCCACACAAAACCAGCTGGGTCAAACTCCAGAAAGAGCAAGTGCCACAAGGGGGCCACGAAATAAGAACAAAAGCCAGCAATCAGCACAAAAAATCTAATATTAAAACTAAAATTACGAAAACATGTCAGGATGATATACGACGAGATAACCATGGAACTATTCCGATAGCCAGGTTACAACCCGTAAACCAAACAAGGACCGGGGTTGTAACCCTTCATCTGAACAGAGCTTGGTTTCCCACCATTTATCGGCAAGATAAGTAATGTAAGTAATCAAGACAGGAAACAATCTTGCATGGGATCAAGACATGACTAGACTGGTTATACTTCATTCAATCAATCACGGCCAAGCAGATACTACGGCTTACTACTTTAACTAACTAGGGTTATCACAGGCCTAATTACTAACAAGATGCAGTGAGATTGTTCCACAGCCACAAGCCCTGTAGACCATCCAGGCTACCCAGGACGAAAATTAGGGGTTGAATTTAGGTGGGTACATCGCCCGAGAGACAAATGTACCCTTAGGTGACTTAGAGGGTGCAATACTCGACGGTGCGCTGGAAATGTGCCCTACTCGACGGCAGGCTACAGATCCCAAGAGCGCCCAGGTAACGGGATTGCCTGTAGCTGTGTCATCTCTTCATGACTACTGTGTTATTCTAGTTATTAACCTTAATCCATTTTAGTAGGAGCTCCTGACCGTGGTACTCAGGAGTCCCATCCTAGACATGATGCAAGACTGGACAAGTGGATTAACAAGCAAGCAAGAAAGAACCACCCACGGTGTCAAGACAGGTCAAGTTAGGTTATCAAGTCATGTCAAGTCAGGAGTGCGCCGCCACGGGCCACTATCAAGTCATGTTGGTTATGTCAGGAGTGCACCACTATGGGTCACTGTCGTGTTATGCTAGTTCCTTGTCATACCAAGCCATGTACAATAGTCATTCCAAACATATTAAGTAAAATCAAGTTCATGACAAAAGGCGTAAGGATATAAAATGGACGTAAAATATCTAATAAAATATCAATATACAGGACAATAGAAAAGCCAAGCTTAAAGAAATAAGACCAAAACCCCAAGAGCTAATGGGTTAAGCAAGGGGGGTCAGGGAAGCAGCGTACGAAAAGTCACGCACGCTGAGAGAGCAGCATAGGTGAAAGTCACGCACGCTACAGGAGCAGTGTACGTGAAAGTCACGCACGCTACAGGGAGCAGCTGCGTGAAAGTCACGCACGCTCAAGGAAGCAGCATACGTGAAAGTCACGCACGCTCAAGAAAGCAGCATACGTGAAAGTCACGCACGCTCAAGGAAGCAGCATACGTGAAAGTCACGCACGCTCAAGGAAGCAGCATACGTGAAAGTCACGCACGCTCAAGGAAGCAGCATACGTGAAAGTCACGCACACTACAGGGAAGCAGCATACGTGAAAGTCACGCACACTACAGGGAGCGCTGCATGAAAAGTCACGCACGCTACAGGGAAGCAGCATACGTGAAAGTCACGCACGCTACAGGGAAGCAGCATACGTGAAAGTCACGCACGCTACAGGGAAGCAGCATACGTGAAAGTCACGAACACTACAGGGAGCGCTGCATGAAAAGTCACGCACGCTACAGGGAAGCAGCATACGTGAAAGTTACGCATGCTCAAGGAAGCAGCATACGTGAAAGTCACGCACGCTACAGGGAGCGCTGCATGAAAAGTCACGCACGCTACAGGAGACACGCTTCCAACAGGAAGCGTACTCAAGTCTGCGTACGCAGCGCTAAAGAGCACGCGTAGCTCAGTGTGCGTGAGTTAAACAGCTCTGCACACTGCTCACAGTCTTCTCCAAACAGCAAGAACACATGGCTGAAACCAAAACTTCAAAAGTTCATAACTTGACCATCCGAACTCCAAATCCGGATTTCCAAGGCTCCAACTGGAGTGAAACTGAAAGCTCTTCCACATGGAAACATCAGAACTCAAAGAAAACCAACCAAAATGGATCAAAACATGTAAAATCCAAAAATAGCAATAACTTAGATCTACATCAACAGAGACTCCAAATCATAAAAACCTAAAAACTAATGTTGATCTCCATGTCCTATGTCACGACCCGATCCCAAGTTAATGGGTCGAACCGGACCATGCCCAGCCTGCACCGTGGTGAGACGGCGGCAGTAAGCTGTTCCATTGCAGGTATTCACAACAACACAAGTACATTTGTCACAACTGTTCTATTCGGAATTTGAAACTTTGTTTAATAAATATTCAGAAATACAACTGGAAGGGAAATGCTGAAATAAAACTAAAAACTCCAAATAAAAGAAAATGCAGAAAAAGAAACTATCTAGACATCAGGTTCAGCAGTCCCAGGATCAGCGTCCTCCAGAGACGGCTTCGGTACCGTCGTAGGGTAGAGAACCGGGTCGTAGTAGCTATTATAGTATAGCTCGTCATCCTCAATGTTACCTAAAATGTTGTCTCCAGTCAGGAGGGAGCAAGAACGAAATATGCATCTCATATCTTAAATAGTAATTGGAAAGTGCAGGATAAACAGTTGAAATAATATTTTCAGCAGTTTAAAATAGTTCAGTGTGTTTTGAATATGCAAACGTCTATGACCGGCTTGGGTTAATCAGTAGTATCTTAGCGATACGATATGGCTTATCCCCGTGTGTGAGAGGGGTAAGCTAACACAGTCAGTTCAGTAGGGGCTTTGGTCATAAACGTTTACACTATTCCTCCAGTCCCAGATTCAGTAACAGTAACAGTCGGTAGAGTTCCGTGCCAGTAGTGTGGTTTAACATGCATCTTAACTTTACTAAATAAAATACAGGAATACACAAATCGTAACTTACCTTGTATTAGATTGACTGGAAAGACGAGTCGGTACCGAGGAGGAACGTCAGTTGTAACTTCGAGTTCCTACAGTTTAGAACTCGACTTAGAACCTTGAATAACCAGGCTAAGTGCTAGTTGCAATCTCTAGTAGTAAGTCCTAATCAGGTTTTAATTTGTATTAATCTACAGCTAACGTTTACGTCGCAACTACGTGCGTTTGATTAAGCCGGTTAATTGGATTATTTGGAAATAACAACGAGAATCAATTAACTTTGGAAAACTTTGTGTTTTTGTAATATATTTATAAAATATAGTTTTCTTTTAATGATAAATCATGAACTAGTTATTTACTAATTTTTCATCCATTTAATTAATTCTTAATTAATTATAAAATTACGCTCTAACTACGATTTAAACGTCTAATCAAAACCACCCAAGATCACATCCACCCAGAAAAGAAAGTAAAACTCTACGCTACACAATACAAGGGCACAGCTAAACATCCTAGAGTGGGCTTATGCCCTGTACAATTATTTTTACATCCAATAAGAGGAAATGATTTAATTACTAAATAAAATGCAGTAAAATAAATAACTATAATAAATAGCCTAAATATTAAATAAAATAATTTAAAATAAATGTTAAGAGTCTCAGACTCGGTCCATCATCAAAATCCAGCTAATACCACAACGCCCGGTCGGACCGGTGCGTTTGTATTTCGCCAGGGCCCACAGACCGGTACGGTCGTCGCCCGAAAAATCAGTTTTAAAATTCATTTCCGAAAAGCGATTTTGAAATCAAATTAAATATAGTTTTGTAAAAATTTGGGCAGCACTTCCTCTATTTCGGGACAAACCCAAAACTGGGAAATGCGCCACAGAAACCTGCAATTGTTCCAACCAATAATAATCCCAAAAATATAACCACCGAATTAACTTTCCAAACCACCAGAAATAATTTTCCAACCAACAGAACTTCCCGAAATACCCGGGAATCACGCAATCAAACCAACAACACACAAAACCCAGCAGACAAAAATCACAGAATATGCTAACGCAGCTAACCGAATTTCCCAAAGGGAAATCGGGGACCGATTCTCATCATAGACTTTACGGGAGGGACGAACTACTGTGATTAACAGGGATTACCAAATTTTCGTTGGCGGGGAGCCGCAGGAAAAACTTGGGGAGAGCCGAAACGACGTTCGGACAACGCTGGATCGGGTGCAAACTCCGCGGATCTGGACAGCAGGGTAAACTCCGCGGATCTGGACAGCAGGAGAGGGGTGACGACGGGGTCGGCCACGCGCGGAAAAGGGCGCGGGAGAGGGTCCGCGGGAGAGGGGCCGCGGAACGCTGGCTCCGCCGGGGTGGCGGCGTGCGAGAACGGGGCGCACGGCCGGGGGCTTCGCCGGAGAAGAAGCCGCGCAGGGGAGGAGGCCGCGGATCTGGGGCTCCGCCGCAGTGGCGGCTTCGCCGGAAGGCGTCGACGGTCGGAGAACAGCGCGGAGATCACGCGCGGGGACGCGGGGAAGGTTCGGCCGGGCACGGCGAACTCGGGGTGGCCGGATCGCGCCGGAGGGGAAACTCGGCCGCGGATTTGGGGGTTAGGGCTCGGGCTCTTTCTCCAGAGAAGAAATGAAATTTGTGGAAATAAGAGAGAGATGAGAGAATTTATTTCTCTTTCTCCGTTGAGTGAACTCGTGAGAGAGAGAAGTGGGAAGTGGGGAATTAATAAAGGAAAGAGTGGGTTACGTGTGTGTGTGTGGGGAGTAATTAAAGGGGTGAGTAAATAGAGGGAGATGGAGAGTAGTGGTGGAGTAATTAAGGAGAAGGTGGTTAAATAAAGAGTGGTGGGGGTGTTGGGCTGTGCGTGAATAGTGAGGCGTTGGAGGAGAGGAAAAGGCAGCTTACCAATTCGTGAGGAGAAAAGGGGCAATTGGGTGCTGGCCCTACGGGACCAGCTGACTTAGTTTTCATTTATTATTGTTTCTTTTCTTTTTTTATTAAAGGAATAACCAAGTCAAAAGCCAGGATTTTTAATAGAGAAGGAATTGGGCTCGGGCCTGGGTCTGGGTCCGAAAAACAAAAATCCATGTTATATTTACTTTCGAAATCCTTTTCCATCCAAAAATATTTAATAGTAATATTAACAATAATAATAATTTTGAAATACTAATAATATCATTATTTAATTATTAAATACAAATTATCGGTTTCACATCCTAAACTAGCAAATGGACAAAGAAAAGAGGGTCCTCATGTAGTGGCAAGATGCACTTGCCTAGGGTTAGGAGAGTTGTGGAGGAAGGAGAACAAGAAGAAGAAGGAAATTAATGGTGTTTATGAGGAGAGAGAGTGGTAGGTGGGGATATAAAGAGGGGGAGTTGTGGTGGGTTGAGGGTGTAGCATAGGGCTAGGGTGTTCCAACACATAAAACCGAACCAAACCGAACAATCCCCAATAAAACCGAGCCAAGCCAAAACCTAAAATATGAGAAATACCGAAATTCTACAAGCTGAAAAAAATAAAAATACATGCCAAAATCCAAATACGAGTATAAATACGAAATACGAAAAATACGGGAAATGAGGGTGACAGAATTCAACCGAAATCAAAAAGAATTTGATGCTTGAGAATTGGAAAAGCTTGAATTACCAATTCGAGGAAGATTCCAAGAATTGGAGGAAGAATAATTTCCAAGGGTTGTAGAAGAATTCAAAGATGTATTCCCACAAGAATTGCCCGGATTACCGCCAGATAGGACAGTAGAATTTTCCATTAATTTGATATCCGGAGCAGCTCCTATAGCCAAGAAAATTTATCCAATGAACAAAGAAGAATTAGCAGAGTTGAATAAGCAGATCAAGGAGTTATTGTCCAAGGGATTTATTCAACCAAGTGCCTCACCCTGGGGTGCGCCAGTTTTATTTATGAAGAAAAATGATGGAACCCTACGATTAGTCATTGACTATAGGGCATTAAATGAAGTCACCATCAAAAACAAATACCCCTTGCCAAGAATTGATGAATTATTTGACCAACTAGGAGAAGCAAAAGTATTCTCGAAGATTGATTTAAGATCGGGGTACCATCAAGTAAAGGTGAAAAAGGAAGATGTTCAGAAGATAACATTTAGAACTCGCTATAGGCATTACGAATTTTTAGTTATGCCATTCGGGTTAACGAATGCTCCTGCCATATTTATGGATCTGATGAACAGAATATTTTATCAATACTTGGATAAATTTGTGATTGTGTTTATTGATGATATATTGATTTACTCGAGGAATGAAAAAGAACATGAAGAACATCTAAGAATAGTACTCCAAACCTTACGGCAAGAAAAGTTGTATGGAAAATTAAGCAAATGTGAATTCTGGTTAGACAAAATTTCCTTTCTGGGTCATATAGTGAGTGGAGAAGGGATATCGGTAGATCCCAAGAAAATAGAAGCTGTCAAATCTTGGCCTACTCCTAAGAATGTAGCAGAAATCCGAAGCTTTCTTGGTCTACCCGGATATTAAATGCGTGGTCCGGTGTTGAGAGTTGCTCCACCGAAGGGGTCGGCGTACCCGGATATTAAATACGTGGTCCGGTGTTGAGAGTTGCTCCACCGAAGGGGTCGGCGTACCCGATTTCTATATTTTGTTATATTTTGTCGATTGTGAAAATTTCGGAATCGATAAATACAAAGGAGACTCTGCCGAAATTTTCAATAATTTCGGGAGTTAGTCAAATTTAGAAACATTAGGTATTGGAAAACCTAAAACAAGAAATCTAAGATTTTATCTAGTTCCTAGTTCTATTGATCATACCATATGGCGTGTTATCTTGATACACGAGATGGTAAGATAAGTTAAGGAGCGTTTCTTGCCAACGACTTACCATATGATGTGTCGTTCTAACACACGGATGGTAATAGGTTGGATAAATACTTCCTCCAACAAGAGTTTACCGTATGGCGTAATGTCCTTAAATACGGGACGGTAACCAAGTTTGAGGATAATATTAGACTTGAGAGTTAATAGACCTTGTCTATATTTATAGTTACATCATGGGGTGGGAGAGAACAACTAGATCACAACCATCGAAATCCCTACAATATAATTACACCAGTAAAAGCTGATCAGTAGTCCCGCATCTGTAGGGCTTACGATGTCAGGGGGTGAGGCCTAGCTCACCAACAGAGAACAGTCCAGTAAATTCCGAAAATAAAACGGAATTTAAAAAGTTAATGCATACAAGTTTTCCACAAGATGTGGAGGGGTCGGAATCTAAGGCGCCGTACCCAATACAGACACCACCTGGTCCCGGGTAAATGGAATTATTGTCGGAAAAATAGAGGGTGATCGTGATCCACTTGTGTTCTCTACAAAAGTGCATAATTATGAGGCATAAAGTCCTGTCTAGTATGATAAATTGTTAAATTATAAGTATCTAATATTTCCATTTGTTTCACAAAGTGGGTATTAGTAATTCACTTGAATTTCCTAAAATCTTCTAAAATTTTTGTTTTACTTATCATCGCCTTTGATTGAGGACTTGCTTTTCGTTTCTAAACGACCTAGTATTTGTTCACTAGGAGAAGACGACGAGCCTGCTGACATGCTTCCACTTTATGACGAGGACAATGGCGAGGAGTAGGCTATCCAAGGAATCACGAGAGATGACCAACACCGTTTTGTAACTTGCATATGTAAACTAATATTTTGTAATATGAAACTTGTATATATGGTATCTTTAGAAAACAATTATTGTATAACAGCTATAATTGAAATGTAGTAGTTGTACTTGTACTTTTCCATTGTACCCCTTTTACAGGCGACAATCGCAATACGGGTACGAAAGTACTCGTAGGGTGCGTAGCCTGGAGATGTTGTTGTCTGCCCAATTTACTATAATTTGAGAAACGGGGCGTAACACGTCTTTAAGTTTCCATGCATGCATGCCACATGAGCTTGTCATGTAAAAATGCAAATTTTAATTTTGCATGAGGGGAATTTTGAAAAAAGGAAATTGATTTTATTTATTTACACTATTTATTTTTATTATTTATTATTTTATTTTTTTTGAAAAATAATATAGGAAAATAATAATTAATTTTTTTTTGAAATGGAAAAATTTCCAAGAGAAAGAGGAAAAAGGAAAGAGGACTTGCCTTGAGAAATTGATTTGGGGAGTAGGGCTTGGATCTTGCTATTCCAATTTCTTCTTCGTCTTCTTCTTCCTCTTCCTTCAAATTCTTTTTCTTCTTCGTTTTCTTCCTTTTTGAGGAAAAAAGGGATTAGGTTTAGGTTTTGATAATGGAGATGGAGGTAGAGATGATGATGGTGATGTTGGAGGTGGTGATGGGGTTGGTCGGCCGGAGGGAGGCTGCCGGCCGGGGCGGTGGCGGCCGTCGCAGCGGCACCAGCGGGCGCGGGTCCGGTTGCGGGGTGCGCGGACGTAAGAGGAGTGAGAGTTGGAGAGGGAAAGGAGAGAGAAGATGTGGGGTGGTGGTGAAGGGAATGAGGAAATGGAGAAGAGGAAGAAGAATTAAGGAAGAGAAGAGAGGGACCGAGAGGGGGTTTCGGTTGAGGGGGAGAGAGAGTGTGGGTGAGAAAGAGGTGTTCATCTCTCCTCATTTCTTTATTTGTATGTTTCTTCTTTTTTTATCCAAGATTTTTTTTTCAACACCATCATTAAAGGTTTAATTTGAAAATACCAAATGTCTCCTTTCTATGCATGCATGGAGACACATAGGTTCATGATGTAGTACTCCGTCCCGCTCAGTCAATCGGAGGAATCGAAACGCCGACGGCGTTCGGACTTAGCCTTGCAACGGTGACTCGAAGACATCGCTCGGTCGAGGCGAACGCTCGCTCAGGTGGGGTAGTTTCGGTGAACTTGCCTCATCTTTGCCTTCACATAATAAATCACATGTTTTCAACTTGCACAAGTAGGCTTGATAATAAAAGAGACGAATCCACATAGCAAAGGGAATAATCCCGACAGGTCGAACTGAGTTAGAATATGAAAAGTTCCAACGGTCGGCTTAGAGTTGGTGCACGGCGTGCTTTGAAAATGACACTTGATCCTTCGTCCCGTAGCTTGGGAGAAGGAAAGTTGGTTGAGTAGACGAAGCTATGAACGTAGCCTAAGTCATAGGCGTCGCCCGCGTAAATGCTCGATAAAGCATGCACGCTTCCACGATGCAAGGCTTGACGTAGCCTTTGCTCGTCCCTTGGGTTAAGTTGTAGGCTTAATTAAGTTATGCAAAGTGATGGTGGTCGACCTAAGTCATTCCAAGCACGGTCCTACAAGTTTTACGACTGGGTATAACAACATAGTCTTACGGTCTCAAAGCCCGTCATATAGAGTATGTCTTGGGCGGTGGTGTCGCATAGAGTTCAAGTTGGTTGCACGATGTCACGGACTTAGTGTTTTAAGGCACGGGCCACGGTTGATTCATTAAGTTTGGAAAGTGTTTCAAATAGTTGTTCTTGAGTTGAGTGAAATAATAGGGCAAGAAAGAAGAATGCTCGCGACTGGGTCGTCGAGGCAAGACAAAAGAATGCTCACGACTACGGGTCGTCGAGGCGGTCTCAGAATTGAGAAGTATTGAACTTGGCCCTGAAAGAGATGATAACACTAGAGGTAGAATGACTGTGTGAGACGTCAGTTTGAGTCGAGTCTTGCATGGTCATGGACAACTTATCGATAAGGTAGAGTTTCCTCGAACGGCCCAAAGCGGACGGGGACCGGTTCTTGAGAAGCAGCATTAGCACGTGCTGGATGACCGCACAAGTTAGCGCAGAGTCTTGCAGCGGAGCTCGCTACTCGCGCTAGCAAGGGCGGCCGCCTAACAAGCTAAAGGAGTCCACGATGGCTCTGGGAGTCAGTGACCAAATCATATAGATGAGTCGACATGGCGGCAATCCACGTGTGTGCCTTTGGATTGAGTTGAGTTGTTGAATGTGTGTACAGTTAGAATACAAATATTTGGGCCTAAGATTTGGCTGCAATGAAGACACTGTCACCCTCACTTTTCCAAGTTAGGGGTAAAATGGTAATTTTCTATTTTATAATATTTTTGGGAATTTTATTTCATGAATATTAATATTTAATTATTATAGGAGTCGGGTTCGAATTTCATCGCATTTCGAGTTAATTCGGGACCCCGAAGAATTTCGACTTGAGTTGTGATTAGCATGTTAATTAACCATGGCCCACCATACTTAACATTTAGGATTAGGAGTTTGGACTAATCCCATATGAGTATCTAAGCTTAATTATGATTTTTATTTAATTTTTGCTAATCCCAAAATCCAAAATTTGACTTAACTTAGCTAGTAAGTTAGCGTAGGGGCAAACTTGTAATTACAAGTGCCCCCACACTTCCCTACATGGCCGGCCACATATAGGCACCCCCTCCACCTCGTTTTACTTCACCACTAAGTTATATCCCTCTCTCTTCATTTCATTCTTCCCAACTTCTTCTTCTCCATCAAATCCACATTAGGTACATCTCTAAACCCATCATAAATTCTCATTTTTCATTTATTCTTTCACATTAATTGTAGGGGAGACCATTCTCTACAAGTTGACCCTAGCTTTTGTAGGTTTCCCTAAAATCTAGTTTAGGAATTTATCATGGTTTCACCCTTTTTAGAGAGGTATATATATATATATATATATATATATATATATATATATATATATATATATATATATATATATATATATATATATATATATATATTTGTATTTGTATTTGTGTGTGTGTAGAGGAGAGTGGTAGTGGTGTCTTGAGAGTGTGTGTGTATTTGTGTATAAGTGTGTGTGTGTCCATATATATGTATATAGATATATATATATTTATATGTGTTTGTGAGTGTATATACATATATATAGATATGTATGTGTGTGTATATGTATATACATATGTAGATATGTATGTGTGAGTGTGTGTATTTACATATATAGAGAGGAGGATGAATGAGGGAATTTGTGGAGTGTTGTATGTATATATAGAAGAATTATTAGGAGAGAATTAGAGAGATTGAGAGAGAGTTTGGAGGAAGAGATAGAGAGTTTTAGAGAGTGAGATTGAGAGAATGAGAGGGTGAAAGAGTGTGAGAAGGAGGGGGGAGTAGGAGAGCAGCCTTGGCAGCAAGGGGGGGCAAGGGGGCTGCTGACCCCCCCCCCCCCAAATCAGCAGTAACAGCAGCTGAAATAGCAGCAACAGTAGGCAGCACAGTAGCAGCAGCCAAGGTTAAAATCCCCCCCTTTTAGGACCCCATTTGACCCCCGTAACCCCCCGTATATACCCCCATATGTATACTAATATATATACATATATATATACCCTATTTATTAGCTATATAAACACCTATTTAGCCCTCTAAAATAATCCCCAAAACTTGTCCCAATAGAGTGTGAAAAGAGAGAGTTGAATGAGTTGAGTGAGTGATTGAACGGTCGAGTTAGGAATTAGTGAAGGGGTGAAATTGAGTTCCGTGATTCGGAACGCGTCGAAACTTGGAGGGGACTAAGATAATGTGATTTAGATTTTGTGGGTAGGCTTCCGAGTTGGAATCGGGGTTGCGTGTGGGATTAGGGAGATGGTATCGTACCGTACCATCGCGTATCTTGAAATATTCAAGATAACGGGTAAACGGGCGATACGGACCGTAAGATGGACTGGATGTCCACTTACCCTAGGAAACTTGGTAGGTAATGGTTGTATAGGCTAGTACCCTACTACCCTAGGAAGCCCGGAGTGGAATTCCTAAGGGAAGGCCATTTGGCGTCAAGTTAGAATGGTTGAGGGTAAATGTTTTAAGGGGTAATCGGGTAAATTCAAAATACGGGATTCGGGTATTCGGATTGACTTGAAACTTGGGTGGCATGTTGGGTACACCCTACAAATGTCATATTTGAACCAATTTTGGCTCGGTTGACCCAGAGTTGACTTTTTACCCAAAAGTCAACCGTGAGTCAATACTTTGTCAAGATTTGACCAAATCCAAACTAGAGTTGACCAGTTGACCAAAAGTCAACTGTTGGTCAACATTTGACCAGTTTGACCTAGGATTGACCTAGAGTTGACCATGGTTGACCAGGGTTGACCAGTTGACCAAAAGTCAACTGTAGGCCAACTTTTGATCCCGTTTGACTTTCTTCGACTTGTTTTGGCCTGCGATGACTGGTATGACCTAGAGTTGACTTGGTCTGACTTAGATTGACTTGATATAACTTGATTTGACCTAGATTGACTTAACAGGACTTAGTGTGACTCAGTGAGACCTAGTTTGACCTAGATTTCATATCATTCATTGTGAATCATTCTTAAACTTGTTTAAACCTAAATTAACATACAATATCTCATCTTTAGGTTTCTGATTTCCGCTCTGAGCATTGATATACCCTACAGCTCATGACAGCAGGCGAGTACATTCACTGATAGTTTTCATTGTCTTGATATCTGCTATATCCGATTCAGTCGTAGTGTCTTACTTGATTCTCAGTCACAATAGTTCACGGACTAGTATTGTCGGATTCCTGTCATGAGATGTCATTCCTGGATTTCTTGGGATACTGGTACTTGCTTGGTCTTGATTCTTGTACTTGTATTGACGCCGATTCCTGAAGAGGACTTGCTCCCCTCTTAGGGAATCCCGTGTCATGACGTGCTATGTCCGGATCCGTATACTATTCGGGGAATGGAGAATTTTATAGATAGTGTGATCAATGTCCACCTTGAGTTACTACTTGTATCATAGCTATACCCTCACCTCACGATGGGTATAGCCTGACCTGTGCTACTACTTGCTCCATAGCTTACCATCCCGGCCGGGCCGAGTCCACGTACTTGTAGCCGGTCGGCTGGATACTTGTAGCCGGTCGGCTGGAAGCCTGATCTTGACCCATACCGATCACATTATGCTATAATATTCGAGGCACATTTTATATTACTTTATCTTATCATATATCCTGTTCTGTTCTACATACAGTACTTCTCATCATGCCATGATTACAGTTACTCACATGTTTTACATGCCTCTATGATGTACCTTGATTGGAGACTAAGTTCTGCTCGGGAGAAGAGTTACAACCCCAGTCCTTGTTTGGTTTAAGGGTTGTAACTCAGCTTTCGAACGGTTCCCAAGTCTTCATATATCTTTGTCTTGTAGTTCATTATACTGTCTCTTATAGAATTTGTCAATTCACATGGAACTGCTGTTAGCGCTTGTACTTGCTCATTTTCCTGACAGGATACCGTTATGATATTACAGATGATTCTGAGTCGGACTGCTCGACCTATTATGGGCTCGAGCTAGATGGAGTAGTCCAGGACTGTGGCCTTACAGTAGAGCCACTAGATTTTATTCTTCAAGAGTAGTGTAGATTAGTTGAGTTGCCTGGACTGCGATCCAGCTAGCTTTATCAGACTGTAGCTTCTATGTTATATTTTGAGACCCCGTGATGTTGTATATATCTGGGCTTGTATTGGACACTGGACTTATTACCATTTCATCTATCATATGTTCTCTTTCTGAGCTATCTACCTTAGTTTTATTCTGTGATTGAGACTGTATTGCTATGTCACCTCCATTCGGAGTGTATATACTGTACAGGTACCTTTATACTGTTAGTCGTAGTATTTACAAACGTTATATACAGCGTTCTACCGCCGATACTGCGGCGTAGGCTGGACGTACCCACGTGCTCGTGCCCCTCATAAGGGTGCGGGTCGTGACAGACACCGTGCTTCGGCACGAAAGGTGGCGTCGAGTCTAATGTTGTCGGCATATAAGTTGCATAGTTTGGATGTGAGTTGTCCTGAGTCTAAGTCAGGAAAGGCCGCAAGGCAAAGTTGGTCGAGTGACACTTAACCCACAAGTCTTGATTGGGTCAGTTGATGATTTAGTAGCAAAGGGTTGCGAGGCGGCGATATGGTTGAGTCGCACATAGTTACGAGGCACGGCACAAAGGATTTGTAGCACGGTCATAAGGAAATTGGGTACTACCGCGTAGTTGCGTCTCTGATTTTGTGCCGCAAGGCAAACACGACTTGATAGGTTAACGTTGTTGATACAAGCACGGGATGGTCTAGAGACACAAAATAGGCCAAGGCGTCTGTCCTAAAACTGATCCTAAGGCAAGAGTATAAAGACAATACAAAAGGGGACTAAGCTGCACAAAGTAAATTAACGTGTTGGTTTTGTATGGGTGGGCGAGGAGCTCATTCCACCAGTACAGTTGAGTACTGACACCCACATAGTTTACATGTGCAGGCACAGGTAGAAGCTCGTGGCGCGGAGCTCACTTGGATGCATCGAGGCATGGAGTTCCTTGGCGATTCGAAGCGTGCGGCCGCATGGATTAAAGACTTATACGGGACATAATGTATGGACGTCGCCTTCCGAAGCTTCCACTGGATCAAGACTTGAAATTGAGAGATGAGAGAGAGCTGAGTGAACTTGTAAAATGTGAGAAGAGTGAGCTTGAGAGACTTGTAATCTTGGCCTTGCGCCCCATTGTAACCTTGTTTCAATATCAATAAAAGAGCTACTACCTATGCGGATAGGGGATCTGGGCCCTATGCGGCTTAGGTCTCAAAATTCATGCGGCTGAATACGCGATATGCGGTGCGATATGCGGCAAGCAAAGCTCATGCGGCTGAATATGCGATATGCGGCAAGCAAAGCTCATGCGGCTGAGACCGACAAGCCTATATGCGGTTGAGAATGATTTATCTCATACGGCGGAGAATCCATGCGGCCAGAAACTAATAAGTCATGTGGCCAGGAATGGGAAGTTCCATGCCGCTGAAAAGGACAAGGCCTTATGCGGCCGAAAAGAGTGCAAGTCTTATGAGGCAATGGTTCAAGCGAGCTCATGCGGCTGGAAGACTTGCCGCATGAAATTCCATGCGGTCAAGTACTGCCATGCGGCTAAGAAGTTCATGCGGCTGGGTCGCGCAAGCCATGCGGCTCAACACTGTTCTTCTTCTCTACTTTCGAGAACAGAACCATGGAAGTCATTGCTTCCAAGCTCTCTAAATCCTTCATTCCAAGTCCAAATATGGACTTCCATAGGTCAAAATGGGGTAGAACGAGATTCTCTACAACATGGAACCATCAAAACCTGAAAAATAACAAAGTTACTAGATCAAAACCTAAGAAATCCGAAAAAAAGCATTAAACTTAGATCTACATGAAATGAGTCATGGAAATTACAATTACTAAATACTAAAGAGACTTAAGATCAAGTAAGAAAGATGATGGAACAATAATACCGGGGTTCCATCATGAAGCAAGTTGGCACTTGCCTATGCGGCTGGGTAGGTGGGGGAGAGTTATGGAGGATGAAGAAGAAGAGTTAATGAGAAGGAGAAGTAATGAAAAGAGAGAAAGGGTTTGGGACTTTAAATGAAGAGGGGGTAGGTGGAGAATTGTTGAGCCACCCAAGGCCGAAAAATAAACCAACTCAGACCGAACCCAAAAATAAAATAAAAAGCAGAAAAATAATTAGCATAAAATTAAAGGAATTTAAATACAGAACAATACATGATAAAATTTAAATAAATATATTTAAGCAGTACATGTATTAAAATACGTATTCTGGAAACGGAAAGTGACACGTCCCAACACAATCTGCTTCCAGGAACCAGCAAATTCACGAAGAACTTCTGGAACGCTCGTAAGTCAATATTTGAGACTTGAACGGGCTTCCTGGACTTTACAGACTCCCTTAACTCTCTTCTTCGTGCATCTTTCAAAGGAGGCCAAGGGGCTCTATTTATAGAGTGGAGTTGAGACTTCACCTCTTCTCCTATCCGATGTGGGACTAAAATACCAATACTCAAAAATAGAGTTTGATATGTTAGATCATCCCACAATCAGCATAGAAGTGTGCCAGTCCACGCCTACCCCCCGAACACACCCGTGCATGCACGAGACATCCTGGAGTCCGTGTCCGAGTCTGAGTCCGCACAACAAAAATCAACTTATATCTTTGTTGGAATTAATCATTTTTCCCTCTAGGAAAATACTCCCACATGGCACATGTCATGCCCCGCTCCCGTAGGAGCGATCGTCCTCGCTAAGGCGTGATGCCGCACGGGCCTAGGTTGCGCCCGTGCAAGGCCAAGTCCAGAAATGGCCGATTTGAGCTAGGCCACAGAGTCGCACAGAGTGTCCCCATTGCAGCGGAAAGTAAATAAACACAAGTAGAAGCGAATTCGAACTCTTTATTGATATTCAAGAAGGTTACAAGCGGCGCTAGGCCGATATTACAAGTCGCTCGAGCTCTCTCTCTCTGAAACATAAAAGGCGTGCCAAGTGGCTTACAAGATGGAAGGATTCATGGCGATGTTCCAATATATTATGTCCTGTATATGGTGCTCCAGCTCCTTACAACGCTCCAAGGCTCGAGAGATAGCTCCGTGCCTTAGCACGTTCGAGGGAAGCTCCGCACCCGCCGACGTTTCCTGCTTCCTGCAAGCAGACTGTGGGGTTATCAGTACATTATTATGCACTGGTGGGGAGGCTAGCTCGCCCACAATGCTATCATTACCAAACACGTTCTATTTACTTTTGTGCATCTCTATCATTCATTGTCTTTCTAATCTTGTCTTAGGATCAGTTTCATGGCATATTTCATAACCTATCCCGTGTTGCCAAATTCAAGTGTGTGCATGGAAATGAATACACGACTTACCCATACTTACCGTCCGGCCTTCCCTGTCCAAAGTAAACCAAGTTAGTCAATAATTCATGTGAAATAACATAACGTGATTCTTGGAAACATTCAATATCAAGGGCGTGTTCCTGCCTCAGTTTCTAGCGCATCGTAGGCGTATTCTCTAACTCATTGTACGAAGTATTCATTATCGTTTGGTGTGATACATTTCAAGCCTGTTCAGAAGACACTTCCTTTAGTTAACTTAGACTACTTTGATTTCAATGCAAGGACTTGCACATGGATTGCCACCAGCAAAGCCCACTTAACTCTATATGCACCGGTCGCTGGCACCACAAGCCATTTTGGACATGTCTTCCCCTGTGGTAATTTCTCACCTATCATGGCGTGCGGCTTGGTACACCCTGATAGTCTTTTGAAATACCCGGCCTTACGTCCCCTGGTGGCCAAGCCCGTACTCAGGCCTGTACGTAAGCCATTTCCTTTGATTCCGTCCGGACCGGCAAGTCCTTCACACTTTGATCATGCCGCGGAATCCCTTTTTCTTCACGGCCACAGCATCGCCACCCCTCGCTCGTGCCGTTTGTCCACGACCATTTCGTATTAACTTGTCTTTTTAACTTAACGGCTATCTCTGAGCCGTAGGCTAACCCTTAGCCTTAATGCGTTATCGACCAGGTTGGCGTCCGTGCAGCGCGGGTAGCGAGCCCCGTTGCATGTGCCCGTCATACCTGTCGCTAACCATTTCCATCCTTCTTATCTTTTATTCATTCTTTCTTTCACTTGTTCATTCATTCATTGATTCATTCATTCACTTATTCGTTTACTCTTTCATTCATACATTACGCAACTCCTTGTGCGGGAGTCGCCTTGGCGACCCATCGGTCCCATAGCCTTTCAATGTTGCTATACTCTACTCGGAACGACTATATTGATAGTCTTCCCATTTCATTGTTGTAACCCATTCATTGTTTCATTGTTGAACGCAAGCTTGTGCCTTAGCACGAGCGTGGAGCGCGGTACGAGAGTTCTCGTATTTTCCATGTTCTTTTCCATATTCTATACAAGCATACAAGATGGGATTATTTCCTTAGCTAGGTGCGTTGAGTCATTCATTTATTAGCATGTGCGGGGTTATCGCCTAGCGATTTTCGTGATAGTGTCCATATTGTTATGTGTCTAGGCTAAGCAAAGACGGGTTCATCGGAGCCACCCACCTTAGTGATGTTCACATCGGCCGAGCGATACTCCGAGCGCGCCTTTGATAGTCTAAGTCTGGATTCATCTTTGACGGGCCATTGTAAGTCTTGCATCGATTCTTTATCAGGTCGATGCCAACTCTTCGGGTCGACGGCTCGTTTGAGTCGTTGCACTTGCCGTTTGAATCGGCGTTCCGCTAGGGCGGAGCGGGTCACTACATAATACACCACTCAAAACAAGTCTCGTCATCAAGACTTCCTGAGTGCAGGTCATCCTACCATTCCTTAACTCGTGCCATCGTGTTTCATAGACAATTCTATCGAACGGCTCTATCGTTCGATGGCATCGAACCATGCTCGGTACCTTTCCAAGTTCCGTGTCGCATACGTTTGATCGATTTTATTGAATGGTTTTTTATTCATCTTTAGAGTTGATGGCACTTATTCAATCGTCGTGTTTCTTCGACTTGGTTGCTATTTCGACATATAATGGGACTGAAACGGCCGCACGAGGTGCGTTGTAATTCGTCAAATGTGAGTGTCGTAGGCTGAGGCAAACTCACTTTCGTTTATGCGCATCGCAACACCCACTTGCAGCTGCATTCGAGTTCATCATATCGCTGAGTTTGGATCGTGCACGTATCCAAGGCGTCCCTCGAACACGTACATTTCAACCAAGCTTAGCGACTAGCGAAGTCGGACAAGCTACTCGTGATAGTTTTGATTTGCCGATCGCTTTGCTAACTTCGATTTAAAACCGAACTCATGTGTGTATCACATATCGTTTATCTCGGTCCTCGAGATGATTCGATTCACTTCTCAAGCGTTATTGTCCACGAAATCAGTATGATTTCTTCTTAGCGGGGTCGACCAAGCCTAAGTAATTTTCCGTCCGATTCAAAACCAAGTATTGCCCCATCATCAAGTATTTCTTCCTATCAACGATTCAATTTGTTATCCCAACTTTTACTTGCGCATCATCCATCCCTATCATTCTCTTCGTTTGGGACCAATCTCGTCGTCGTTCACGTACACTCCCAGTTCCCCGTCCTACTCTAAGTCTTGTTTTCCCAAGTCTATCGTCCATCCAGACGATACTGTAAATGCCATCGCACAGGTTCAATCACTCGGCATAGGGTCGTCCGCCTATCCGCTAGGTCAGCTCACAAGGTCATAGTTACACGTCAGGTCCGTGGCTCGTCGTGCAAGGTCGTTGTACGACGCTCGCCCCAAATCCTATGGTCAAACCATTTGTTCGCTTGTACGGGAGTTTCTACCCAAGTTCGTTTCACTCAAATTTCTAAACATCGAGCATGATCACCTATTCGCATCAATGCATTCGTTGTGCATATTTGAATCCATTCAAATCGCCAACTCTAACCAATTCGTGTATTCGATCACGAGGTCGTCTAGCTTTGACAATATGTTGCGCCCCAATCTCACGCAAGTCCGATTATCCACGTTGGTTCATGAATCACCATGCAACGCTCCCGCGGAATAATCATTCTCATCGGGGCGTAACTCTTGCTTGCGTCTAGACTAATTCGTTCTCGATACGCGGATTGGACCTACGTAATCCTCAATTTCAATCGTCAAGCACACAAATTCATTCCCGAGTCCACCTTCGCGTCAAACCACAAGTCGAAGCAATTAAATTGCCACGCCATCCAAGTTCAATCACTCCCGCTGTATGAATCACCATATCAGCGCTCACGCGAAGTGATCGTCATAATCCGGCGCGATGCATGTGCGAGGCTGGAGTTGCGCTCGCATAAGACAAGAACGTCAACGTTGTGGTTGTCAACGAAGCAAATCCAAGCATTTATATTTTCATCCAAGCTAAATCAATTCGATAGGCTGACCGTCATGCGTTCAACTAGAAAATCCTCGAGCGAAATCTATCTTTCCCTCGACACATCTTTAACATCCCAAGTATAGCATCCAACGGAACAATGACATTTGCACGACCGTCATTCGCCGAGTCAGAGTACCCCCGAGTTATCGCATATCGATCTTTGATACGCCTCAATACCATTGACGATATGCGTAACCTAACGATCTTCCTTTGCAATCGATTTCGAGTCGTGCGTTGATGCTGTTGTCCGAGTTGGATATTCCACAATTTCCTCGATATTCGAGATCAAGTTTTGATGGCTATTCCTCAAGCTAGTTTCAAGATCGTTGTCCAAACTCAAGTCACAATTTATTTGAATCAATCCAAAATCGTGCGCGTGATCCTCTAAGTTTTCCTCGATCAAGACCATTCATTTTCATTCATCGTTTCGAATCGTTTTCTAACTTGCGTTGCCCATTGACAAGTTGTCCGAACGATATCTCATTCGGGACATTCGAAGTCACGACCAACTAAGCGTGACGCGTTCTAAGGCTTTGCGCGATCGCATCGCCTCGCCGACTTACTCGTTCTATCCGTAAGTCCTTTAGTTTTGCTCGAACAATTTTCTATAACGTCCATACACCACTCAGGGTTCGAGCCACTCGATTGGTCGTCGACGCACACTCTTATTCTTCTTCGAAGCTATCACATACACCACTCGGAGTTAAGTCATTCTACAAATCCTCGAAAGGTTATTCGACTCCCGATCGACATGTCCAATTGGGCGTTCGCTCATTCCTCAAAATCTAAGAACCATTTCCCCGTGTTCGCTTTAGCGCCGGTCAAGTAGCGTCTCTATCAACATACATTCTAAGTCTTCCTTATTCTCGTCCGAGCGATAGTCAATCTCGCTCGCAACTCGTTTGCACCATAAAGTCTAGGTGCGCGATACTCGGCACAACTTAGCCAAAAGGCTGCGTGCATAACCATCCCGTTCGAACTATACTTCGGTCTCGTGTACTCGTTCGCTATTGTCAGCGTAAGGTTATTCAAGCACGTCTTGCATTTTGCTAACTCTTAGCATCGGTTCCTTCCATCTTAAGTACGTTGTGGTTCGGCACAAAGGCCATCGCCTATCGATCCCGTTCAACCGAGTACTTGTACGAGCTTTTAAAAATATTAGACTTATTGTATGGAACATCCCAAGGCACAACGAGAGAGAGCGTACACTTTTTTTGTTTTCCAACCGAGCTTTCAAAACTGAGAAAATCGAAATGAAGTCCAAGGATGTGAAGCCGTGCTCTGATACCAATCTGTCACGCCCCGCTCCCGTAGGAGCGATCGTCCTCGCTAAGGCGTGATGCCGCACGGGCCTAGGTTGCGCCCGTGCAAGGCCAAGTCCAGAAACGGCCGATTTGAGCTAGGCCACAGAGTCGCACAGAGTGTCCCCATTGCAGCGGAAAGTAAATAAACACAAGTAGAAGCGAATTCGAACTCTTTATTGATATTCAAGAAGGTTACAAGCGGCGCTAGGCCGATATTACAAGTCGCTCGAGCTCTCTCTCTCTGAAACATAAAAGACGTGCCAAGTGGCTTACAAGATGGAAGGATTCATGGCGATGTTCCAATATATTATATCCTGTATATGGTGCTCCAGCTCCTTGCAACGCTCCAAGGCTCGAGAGATAGCTCCGCGCCTTAGCACGTTCGAGGGAAGCTCCGCACCCGCCGACGTTTCCTGCTTCCTGCAAGCAGACTGTGGGATTATCAGTACATTGTTATGCACTGGTAGGGAGGCTAGCTCGCCCATAATGCTATCATTACCAAACATGTTCTATTTACTTTTGTGCATCTCTATCATTCATTGTCTTTCTAATCTTGCCTTAGGATCAGTTTCATGGCATATTTCATAACCTATCCCGTGTTGCCAAATTCAAGTGTGTGCATGGAAATGAATGCACGACTTACCCATACTTACCGTCCGGCCTTCCCTGTCCAAAGTAAACCAAGTTAATCAACAATTCATGTGAAATAACATAACGTGATTCTTGGAAACATTCAATATCAAGGGCGTATTTCTGCCTCAGTTTCTAGCGCATCGTAGGCGTATTCTCTAACTCATTGTACGAAGTATTCATTATCGTTTGGTGTGGTACATTTCAAGCCTGTTCAGAAGGCACTTCCTTTAGTTAACTTAGACTACTTTGATTTCAATGCAAGGACTTGCACATGGATTGCCACCAGCAAAGCCCACTTAACTCTATATGTACCGGTCGCTGGCACCACAAGCCATTTTGGACATGTCTTCTCCTGTGGTAATTTCTCACCTATCATGGCGTATTAACTTGTCTTTTGAAATACCCGGCCTTACGTCCCCTGGTGGCCAAGCCCGCACTCAGGCCTATACGTAAGCCATTTCCTTTGATTCCGTCCGGACCGGCAAGTCCTTCACACTTTGATCATGCCGCGGAATCCCTTTTTCTTCACGCCACAGCATCGCCACCCCTCGCTCGTGCCGTTTGTCCACGACCATTTCGTATTAACTTGTCTTTTTAACTTAACGGCTGTCTCTGAGCCGTAGGCTAACCCTTAGCCTTAATGCGTTATCGACCAGGTTGGCATCCGTGCAGCGCGGGTAGCGAGCCCCGTTGCACGTGTCCGTCATACATGTCGCTAACCATTTCCATCCTTCTTATCTTTTATTCATTCTTTCTTTCACTTGTTCATTCATTCATTGATTCATTCATTCACTTATTCGTTTACTCTTTCATTCATACATTACGCAACTCCTTGTGCGGGAGTCGCCTTGGCAACCCATCGGTCCCATAGCCTTTCAATGTTGCTATACTCTACTCGGAACGACTATATTGATAGTCTTCCCATTTCATTGTTGTAACCCATTCATTGTTTCATTGTTGAACGCAAGCTTGTGCCTTAGCACGAGCGTGGAGCGCGGTGCGAGAGTTCTCGTATTTTCCATGTTCTTTTCCATATTCTATACAAGCATGCAAGATGGGATTATTCCCTTAGCTAGGTGCGTTGAGTCATTCATTTATTAGCATGCGCGGGGTTATCGCCTAGCGATTTTCGTGATAGTGTCCGTATTGTTATGTGTCTAGGCTAAGCAAAGACGGGTTCATCAGAGCCACCCACCTTAGTGATGTTCACATCGGCCGAGCGATACTCCGAGCGCGCCTTTGATAGTCTAAGTCTGGATTCATCTTTGACGGGCCATTGTAAGTCTTGCATCGATTCTTCATCAGGTCGATGCCAACTCTTCGGGTCGACGGCTCGTTTGAGTCGTTGCACTTGCCGTTTGAATCGGCGTTCCGCTAGGGCGGAGCGGGTCACTACAGCACACACTTGTACCCCACTACACCTTATGTGCACACCTCAACACAAGCAATGCATTATATTGAGATACTCACCATTTGGTGTAGCAGATGTAGGACTATCTTTCCTAGTCCAAAGACAAAAACACCAACATATACAACTTTAACATATATGTATCGAGTTAGCTTTAAATTAATTTACAAATTTTATTTGATGATGATAATGTTAAATAGTAGAATAGTATAGCTTAGCTCAGTCAATTCTAACAATGATATAATACTCTTTTATATTTTGCTAATGATCAAATGCTATGAAGAAGCTATAAACCTAGCGAGCTATTGCTTGCCAAGTTGCCATACTATCTTCATATAATAAGCAAAATATATGAGTTTTAATGTCCTCGGGTTAGGTGCACTTATTAATAGGCTCTTTTTAACCCAGATATATAAAATTGGATAGGGAGAGAGGATTATTGGGTTGGGTACTTGGGTTGATCATTTGTGGACTTTTGCAGTTGATTATTATTATTACTGGGGTTATTAAATGGTTGTGTTGACAAGCTAAGCACAATTTAAATACATTTTTTTCTTTTTTTAACTTTCAGATCTAAAAAATAGCAACAGTATATTAATTTTGTTTCTCTTTTTAGGTCACATAAATTAACACAAAATCTGTGATACAGTCTAAGTATAGATAGAAGCGATATCTTATAATTTGGAATGATTTTGTACTAGAGATCGATCTTGTTCCAGACCTTGTTGGTGGAGTCCAAATCCAACTCTAACACGATGACGTAACTATTTTTGAAGTGTTTGGAGTCAACCAACAGTTTATGAAATAAAAATTTATTAGAGTTAGATGACTACTACTATTCAAAATCTTGAACATTTTGGCAAAGTTGTTATTTTGTGCTATAGTGTATAATTAGCGCAAAATTATGCACTTTTCAATGTTATTTCTACCTATAGAAGAGTCAGTTCTTCTTTGATATAACATATTATTTTGTGTGATCAATATGTAAGTTCTTTTAGATCTACCTTTAATTATAACAACTATTCTAATCACTATAAAAAGACTAGACGAAAGGTAAATGATACACGACTTTCAATGAAAAACTGTCTTAATTTTAGCGACACATTACGCCGAAAATTGAAATTAATATTAACATTAAAATTAACACAAAAATTAACATTAAAGACTAAATTAATATTAACGTTAACATTAACGTTAATATTTAAATTTAAATTTAAATTACTATTAAAATTAATATTAACATTAAAAATTAACATTACAATTAATATTAACATTAAAAGAATTGGGTAATTAATTTTTTGGGTTAGAATTTATCATATCAGCTGACATGTCAGATGTCCCGTTAGCTGCCACGTAAGGAGGGATAGTTTGAAGGTATGAATAGCATTACTAATTTTAAATGTCCTTTATTGTAACCTTTTTTTGTAAATGACAGGCGGTTAATTTGACTTTGGTTGACGGAAGAGAAACCAATTCTCTTGTATTTTCTATAGGATAGAAAAATAGAATTTATGTCAGATTATTTTTTCTGCGTTTGTTAAGACAATAAAAATATTTAAGAAAGACTATTTAATTTTTCTTCTAGTGTTTGATTGGTGCATGAAATGAAAGAAAAAAAATCAATATTCCAATAAAATTCGATGTCAACTTGGTTGCTGCAGGAAAAGAAAGAAAAAGTATATCAATATTCCAATAATATCCGATGTCAACGTAGTTATGGTCAACAAAATACGAAGAGTTAATTAGTAAAATAGGCAATAATATATGACTATTTTTGTCACAATTTTTTGGTAATAAATGCTGGAAAAGGTTGAAGGAAAATGAATCCCATGGGTTCTGAGAGGAACCATTTCCCTCATATTTTTCCTCCTACCAGGAAAATGCTTTCCAAGTTTGTGGCTACCAAACAAAGAAAAAGAAAAAGTTTCTTTCATGATTCCGTAAATCCATGAACCAAATCAGGCCAGGCATAAACCTGTAAGTTATCAAATACTAGCATATGTGCACGTGCGTTGCACGCATTTTAACATTTCTTAATTAGTTTAGGAAGACTCTTTAGGAAGACCAAAGGGTAGTCTTCCTAATTACTAAGTTGTCCTTATTAAAATTAATGAACTATTTTTAATTAGTATAAGTATGTAAGGGTATTTTCGGAATTCAAAAGTTTCACCATCTAAGTTTTCCTATTATATAGTAGAATAGATAATTAACATGTATGATGTTTAATGCCCCCCGTCTAAGAGCATCTCCAACCCTATTGTCTTGTTATGTGTTGTTATTCTTAGGTGGCAAAATTATATTTACAAAAGTCAATGAGGTTGAAAAATTTTCTCCAATGCAAAATATTGAGAAACATTAAAAAGTATTTTCGTTTGTTATTATACCATTAGATGGCCTTATCATTCAGTATCGTATCTCATGGACCAACTCTGATTCGGACGTCAGACTGCGTTGGGTTCTCAATGCATGTCGCATGCCGCTACTCGTTTGGCAATTGTTTGATTTTTTTTTTTTAGATTTTGATATTATCGTGTGTTATTATACCATTAGACGGCCTTATCATTCATTCCAGCAACGTATTGATCCCATCCCAAGTGAGTAATTTCTCCTACTATCTACTTATATCAGGTTTAGGCATTCCAGCTATAGAAAATGGATTCAGCCTGCAAAATCCATTAAGAACATTAACTTCTAATTTAGAAAATAAATAGTTATAAAATTTAGAAAAACCATAAAAAAAAAATGCATTAGAATCCTAAAATCTAGTATACTTTATATTAATATACTAGTATTTTTTTTTAGAACAAAGAATAACATATTTTTGGCCACAACTATTACATTTATGCATGCTCCATGGGCACTTGTTTAAGAACAAATGTTAGGAGCTATATATGTGACTGTCCTCCTGGTGAAGGAGAGAGGTTGGTCCATTTTCCGATCCAGGTTCTTCGTCTTGGAGAAGAGAGGATGTACAAGATCTCGAGAATTATCAAGGCAGGCATGTGGCAGTTGGCTCTTCCTTGTTTGTTTAAATGCCATCGACTCGTCGTGCATAGATACAAACTGGACAAATTTTTAAGGGCTTGTCTGGATCAAGTTTTTGTATTCCTAGGAATATGTTTTCAATTCCTTTCCCATGGGAAAGGAATTCAACATTCCCTTACCCATGTTTGGTTAGGTTGGAAATATGTAGTTCAAAATTTTAAAAATTTTCATCTCCATGTTTGATTTACAAAGGAATATAAATATTAATTAATTTAATTTTCTTTTAATACCCTTTTATTAATTTCATGATGATTCACATGTTTGGGATAGAAGTTGAAAATTTTAAAATAAAGAGAGGGTATAACCGTCCAAACAAAATAGCCAAACATCATTCCTAGGAAAACAAATCTATTCCCAAGGGGGGCTTGGGAATAACTTTCCCAAGTCAATGGGAATAGCTTTCCCACCTAAGCCCCTCCTATTCCCTTCTCATTCCCAATCCTAAACATACCAAATATGGATAAGGAATTCAAAACTCATTCCCACAAACGCCCCGCTCATCTTTCGTTTTAATTTCTGCTCTTAAACCGCTCTTATGCCAGGGATTAGAGTATGTAACAATTCCATACTACCAAACCTTGGTCATCAATACATTTTTCTACTTCTCCAGAGATGCATGCTGCTATCTCAGTGAAGAGGAAGAGGATGTGGCCAAATTACAAACCCACATTTGTCAATTATGGTCCTCCCCTTCTGATATTTAAACATCATCATCATCAGTTACATTTTCTCATTAACAATGACAGAGAAGCCTATATAAGAACACAATCAAGGTATCCAACTTGACAACAGCTCAATAAAATCCCGAGTCGCACGGGCCGGCAACAGCCACACGCCTCCATCCGCTAGCCTGAACTTTGCACTGATTGGCAATGCATCTTGTTCTAACCTCCTGGCACTGCTCAAGCCACAACATCTCACCACAATCTCAGTTATTAATTCTCTTCAACTTCAAGGAGTCATTCTAGCCTACTATTGCACCTGTTCATGTTCCAGACTGACATATTTTATTTTGAACAATCTATAAACAAGCGAACAGAAATTCTTGGTTCAATCACTTACTTATCACGTCTAGAGAATGAATAAATAGTAATGTGAAGAACACAAAGGGAGCCAGAAATGACTAGATACATGGAACAGGAACAGAGGAACAATATATATGTGCAATCTTTGCTTTAGGTGGCTGGCTGGGTTTTATAGCCAATGTAATATATATAAGCAGATACCGATCTCCTCCGACATAATCTAGCTAGTTTAGTCCTTCAGTTCCTTGTGATCTATCTGGCCTGCTGGAAACTAATCAGGTTTAGAAGAGATGCCTCATAATTATGTAATGTTCTGTAATCTTAAAAATACCTCCAGTTATAATGGGACCGACGAGAACTGAGAGTATTGCAGTTGAGAATGTCTTATAATAGGTTGTCTTAGTGGAGGAAGAGCGAATTATTCCAGAATTACTTAGTTAAATTTGGGTAATCATACATGAGATATTCGTGATTTTCATAAAATGAGTTACGACTTTGCTTATGAACTCGGTATAGCTCGTTGTATATGGTTAAATAAGCATGATTATAATGGTTATGTATGTTTATTGTGGTATTTCATCGAGACACTGATGAATATTTTGATTGGAAGTCATTCCAGAAATGGTTCAACGTAGCATCAACTTATCAACTGCAAAGCTAATGAAACTCAAAAAAAATCAGATTAGGAGGGAAGATGTATTTTGTCATGTAAGGAATAAGTTTTTTGTGACTGAACAAACTACAAGGGGTCATTATGTTAAGAGTTTGTGTTCATTTTGAGCAGAGCATAATTTTTTTTCTTCTAAATTTTGTCTAAAAAATGCGTGCAAGAGGATTGAAACTGGATTGTTTTAATACCATGTTAAAGTTTTTGCCACTAAGATCAAAATTGCAGAACTTGTATAGCGAGTGTTGAGAGTTATATATTCATTCTTACACCGTGTGGACCTAGGAATGAAGCAAAAAAAGAGAGTTAGGTAATACAGTAGCCCTGCGAGGAGACAATAATCGACGTCGATAGGTGCTATGTCCCTTCCTTTTGGACTAGTTAAGAATGTTTATGTCAGGAACCCCTCCCCACGATCTTGCAAACTTCTTGTTTTCTTTAATCTCACCAATAATCAAAATCGTGTGTACTTCCCAGTTCTTTTCTTAAAAAAAATCGGCTCCCCACGTTCTCACTTCCAAGTTATGGATTAGTTTTTGTTTAATCCTTCTTCAGTGCTCAATAATTATGAGAAGATCATCTCCCAGTCATTCTCTCCAGACCTAATCTCAATCCAAGAGTCGTCAAGAATCCAAGTTCAGCCTATCTATGGGTTGTCACTTGTACGATCCCCCGTGGACTTTTTAAGTGATCAAACAATCATCAATTTGCTGATGTCGTACTATTCTAATGTGCATATCATTCCTCTCTCGTGTTCATATAAATACTAGTCTCTCTCTCAAAGTTTCATCGACCTATTCTTCGACACTGTTCACTTGAACTGGTTGGTTGGTTTCTTTCACACCCAAATGGAGCCTCTGGGAGCGTTTTCCGACTTCGATTGGAACGTCGTTGATGAGTCTGAACTTATGATGGCACAGTTGCTTGATGCGAACGGAGGGACAGAGTCGATGCATTGTCCTGACAACGATGCTATTTCTTGTGAATATTGGTTGCATAGTGTTGCTCAGAGCTTATGTTGGCCTATTGCTGACACAACTAGTACCAGCAGTTTCTTCTCACCGCCGCCTCCTCCTGAACTCGTGATGATCCCCACAATGGAGACGAGCTCCGAGTCGATGAATGTTTGCCTCTTGGAGGAGCAAACAACCACCTCAACCCTGCCTGCCGACCACATTAAAGTTCACTTAGACGTGGCGAGCAACAATTCCTTGGAAGACTATTGTGCAGGTTCGATCGCCATTGCTGAACCCATGAATACTCCACAGCGCAAGAGGAAGGTTGTCAAGTGTGGCATTGGCAACGAGGACGAGATCATGATTGAAAATCCCAAGAAGAAGGCCAAGTCGACATCCACGCAAGTTAGTATCCAATATTCACCAATTAATAGGAGATACTCACTTAGCTTAATTGTGTTCTAATTGTGAATGTATGATCTTCTGAAGGTCCAAAAGAGCGCGAGAAATGTGAGATCGAAGAAGGCACAGAAGAGCACAGCAGTTGAAGAGAAGGAAGAGAGCAATGCTAGCTACGGCTCAGAGGAAAACTCTAATGCTTCTCAAGAACCTATTGACGACGGTGATGGCACGAGTTCTGACACGAAAGGGAAAATTACAAGACCGAGTAGAGGGTCAGCGACCGATCCCCAAAGCCTCTATGCAAGAGTGAGTATGGTTTATTATTTTTTAACTAAAACGAAGAAATTGTTTTCATTTCCATAACTCTGATGTGCATTCATTTTAACAGAAGAGGAGAGAAAGAATCAACGAGAGACTGAAGATATTACAGAACTTGGTTCCTAATGGTACTAAAGTAAGTGTTCTCCTTGACTGCACAGTTTCATTTCTTAACGTGGATGGCTAATGGTCCTTATTTGTTGCACTTGACAGGTAGATATAAGCACAATGCTTGAAGAAGCTGTTCAGTATGTGAAGTTCTTGCAGCTTCAAATCAAGGTAAATATCACACGATCTTCATAACACCATTTTTCTTGTTGAAGCTTATCAAAAGTTAATTGTCATAGTTGATATTTTCAGTTGTGTCATTTTTAATCAAATCTTCGCATAATTGATCAGTCAAATTGAGGCATCTTATAAATGGTACTAACTGTGTTCGTGCATGGATCATGCGCAGCTTTTGAGCTCCGATGATATGTGGATGTATGCTCCTCTTGCTTACAACGGGATGGACATCGGTCTCGATCTAAAGCTTCCTTTTCCGCAGCAAAGACAATGAACTGGACTAACTCAATGACGCAGGAGCAGTGTCATGATGTTAACTCTTCTATTTTCCTTTTTTTTTTTAAATCATTGCAGCCTTGTAATGCATGGGGTCATAATAAGAGCATACAAAGCCAAAGCCTCGTGATCCTTCATTAATCAGAGTTTATGCACTTTCAAAATCGTTTTCACTATATTTCCCTTAACTGAAGGAAATTGGTGTATTCACAAAAATTCTCATTGTATCAAACTCTAAAGGTTTTCCTTTTATCTCATAATAATGTCAAATGTCCATTAATCACTCTGTGGGAATGCATCTATTGCTCAAAATAAAATAAAAATTAATAAGTAAATTTATAACAAACGGATGAATAGAACACGGAATAATCAGACGAGCGATATTGGATGTTCCGGTTACTGATGAAGATTCGTACCTGTTTCATGCATAGTTTAAAGTATCGGCTGATACGATCCGATACGACCGATACCTATACGGTTTGGCATATTCCGATCCGATACCGACCGATATCCGATACTGACCGATACCGACATTGGGGGTCTCTTTTCCGAACAATTTGGCAAAGAAAATTGAACGAAAAAGACAAATCAACAAGAATAAGGTTGTAAAAGCATATAAAAGAAGAAAATTGATCTATTGCATGTAAAATAATCGGTAAGGGTGACTACTATTTCGTTTAATTTCAAAACTACTAAGAAATAACATTGAAAATACTTAAATTATGCCTAAATGTATAAAATATATATATTTTGAAATGTTAATAATTTATTAATAATTATTTGTTTTCGATACCAAAAAAATCCGATACTCCGATCCAAAACCGCCGATACTACCGATATCGCCGATACCGATACTCATAGGAATGGTCCGATACCGATTCCGATACCGATACTGCGAACCTACTTTCATGCTTTACTTCTGCAAAAGATCCTGCCGAAAACGACTCCGCATTCTCTTCTCGACCAGGACTCAGTTACTCTTGAAAAAAAGGATGCAAATACCTTATTAGATCAAATTGTTCTACTGATACACAAAAAAAAAAAAGATCCAGATGTGAATGCGATCGTGGAAGTGCACCAATTGTATCTGCAATTTGTGCATAACCAGGCAGCACACCAATTGAAACCTAAAAGTAAAAGCAGATACTTATTTTGTAAGTAAACGACACATATCGGTGGTAGAAACCACACTTTAAAAAAAATCATACACTATGCTAGGTCACCCGATACGAACCACTTCGTATTTGTACCATGCATCTGATGCACAGATTTGTCGTATGTGAACCTCTTCAGACATTGACCGAGCGTTGTTTACTTTGAACGATCTAAGGATCGATCCAATATATCCACAAGTCTTGATCACCACGTTCATCTCATTAGTCACGATCGATCTTCAACTTGACGAATACCATATCAACCCATCTCATGAGATAAGATCTCGATTCGTTATCTCAAATCATGTCATACACAAGTAATTCTCAAACCACAAACATGCTATAACGAATAACCTAAACTACTATATATTAAACTATTAAGATGTATCGGTATACCTTTGTCTATGCCTTAACCGCACATGTATCCAGTTTCCAACGGTATCCACACGAGCATGCCAGCCACATAGTGATCCAAATCACTAGCTTCTTCATGGTCACCGAAATCAGTAACCCAAACGATCCTGGAGATCCTCCTCGAAGTAGCTCCGCAACACAACTCTTGCACTTGCTTATGTTGCCTGCTGCTATTGTTTGCTATTGGTAGGGCCAATCGAAAATCCAATCGGATTTTTGACTTGGTCGGGTGGCTCAAGAGAGATTATATTATTTGTGAGTTTGTTTGCTAACCGCTCATTTAAATTAGAAAATGGAAACTTTGATGAGCTTGAATTGTAGACAAGCTTAAGCTAAATTTAGCTTGTTTATAAGCTCGTGTGCCTTGTCCCAAACCCAAAGTGATGTTTAATAGTGTAAGATAATTATACTATTCTAACACTACACAAAAAATGTAGATCATTGATGGGAGCTTAGGGTTAATATTTATATTACTCTAATACGTCGCCGCAGGTCGAATGCCGATTTCATTTGCCGCGAGTTCATATGATGCTACAATTTATTTTAATCCTCTCAAAATGTGCGTAAGAGAAGATTCGAACCTAGGTTGCTTTGTTACCATGTTACTTGTTAAAGTCACCTTCCTAGACTTTCCCTATATGGGACTAAATGTAAAGATTCCGTCTACAAATATATAAACAAGCTGGGTCGCAAGTTCACCAAGTTGAATAAGTCGAAGCTCGCGCTTGAGCCAGTTTCTCTATCGATCGAGCCTACTCTTAGCCTTTAGGATCAAGTCTGTGCTCTCGAAGTTCAAAAAAACTCATGAAGTGAGCTTTTTTTCGAATAGCTTGCTCGTCGTCGGAAATTAAATCGAGACAAGGAATTGAGAATTACCAAAGTTGTCCATCGACTTACCAACGATGTCGCACGGACACAGACACGACACGAATACGAAGACATTGCCACACTAACGACACGGAGAGACTGCCACACTATTTATATCAGAACATGAACTAGAAAAAAAAAATTAGGATTGTACCGACCGCCACGATCGATCGAGTAGGAAAGTGGGGAGAGCTCCGGGAAGAACTCCTCGCAGGCGCCGGAGTTCTTCTTCGGGTAGACGACTGTCCCCGCCATGCTCCCGCCGTACTGCGGCACGCCGAAGTTGCCGATGGCGGCGCTGTCGTGCTTCCCGCGCATTCCCTCCGGCGAGGTCACCATCAGGCTGTTCTTCTCCACCACGAACCTCTCCGACGCCAAGCCAGGAAAAAGAAACCCTAGCATAAAAGCACCGGTACCGCCGTTTATGAACTGAGTGGAAGAGGGGGGGGGGGGGGGTGTTCTTGATTTTCCGATGTGGGACTAAATTGAGGGAGTGAATTTATTGGAGGGAGAATCTCTTCTTGGCTTTGAGTATTTATAGAGAATCTTCGGGGTTTTGCTTTTGGAAGAAGAAGCCGATGTCTGGTTTGGGGCCATACAAATTATTTTGTTGGGTGCTAGCGATACTACATTTTTTGGAGAATTTGCACCCCCTTTTTTTTCACCAAATATATCAAATATGATATGATTTGGTGAAATTTCAATACTATACTGTACTATACAATTCATAACATAATAACGATTGCATAGTTTTTATCATGAAATATGAAATTATATTATTTAATTTGGTATTGCTTGCACTACATTCTCGTCCAACTTGTACGCTGAAACATGTTGTCAAGTACTATATGATTAGATAAGGAGATTGTTAGCCAGGGTGAAACCTGAAATTTCTTGAGAGCAGAGATAAAAACAATTCATGTGATAAACTCAAAAAATAAACCAAAAAATTAAAAATTTATGAAAAATCCCCACACACAACTAAAAAAAAAAAAAAAAAAAAGAAACTATGAAAAATCCACACAATCAACCACCTACACAAGCTCTACTAAATGTTTGTCTTTTAACCCAGGCTACAGCCTGTTCCGCCTTGATTGTAGTCATAAGTTCAACAGAGACGAGATGTAGTGATAAAGTTGTGGATTATAAGTATAATATTCTAGTTATATAATTGTTTTTCTTCCTAAAATGTAGGTATTATATTGAGAATTCCTGAAGAATTCAAATAGATGCATGTAGTCAAGTATAATTTCACTAGTTCGGAAGTCCGAATTGACTGTCTATAGTAACATACCTCCACACTAAACATTTGGACTAACAGTCATTGGCTATATATATATATATATATATATATATATATATAATTTCTAAATTTATCTCTTAAATATCTACGTATTATTTCCATAACAGTTATACCCTTAAGCATTTTTGTTTAGGCTACTTTGATTTGACTTAATTATTCAGATAGCAAAATACAATTAGTTTTAACATATGTGGTCCCTAATCATTGGATAACTCCAACAGTATAATTTTTTTTTTTCGAAAATGCACTTAAGAAGGGGGCAAGGGGCAAGGGGCAAGGGGCAAGAGGGATTTGTGAATCTTATGAAAATTGACATCCAATTTAAAGATGGCAAGTGTTGGAGTGGGTGGGATTCCCAACCTATGTGGAGAAGACCCCGGAGTGCGACGAGCGCCGTCCGATGTCGGAGAAGCTCGGGAAGTAGGCGACGGAGTTGCTGCTGCTGCTGCTGGAGCTGCTGGAAGCAGGGGATCCGAGTTCGGGCCGAACTCGGTCCCAGGCCGAGTTCTGGCCGAACTCGGTCTGGCCGTTCCAGGGTTTGGCCAGTAGGTGCTGGTTGCCCCACACAGAGTTCTGGCCGAACTCTGTGTCGTCGGGGGCTGAAGCGGGATTCTGGATGAGTTTTCATCATTGGATCTAATCCAACGGTCCAGGTTGGCGGCGGGATTAGTGTGAAACCCATTTTTCTGTAGTTTTATTTAAATAAATAGTTGTGTTATAAATTAACGTTTTCAAAGTTTAATTATTATACTTTTATTATTAGTTAATTTTGGGTGAAAAATAATTTCAAAAAAATATTAATAACATGGCTTTTGGATTTCAGACCCGGACCCGATTCCCGAAACCCAGACCCAGTCCTGACCCAATCATCTCTTTTGAATCCTGATTTCTATCTTTGTTTTATAATAATAATAATAATAATAATAATAATAATAATAATAATAATAATAATAATAATAATAATAATAAATTACTTTTGAACTGGTCCAAGTGGACCAGATCCTCAACTCCACACCCCACGTACTCTTTTCCCCACTCCCCTCTCTCCCTACAAACACTCACGAGCAGCCCTTCTTCCCTTCTGTTAACACCACATGTTACTGCCATCACCCCCACTCTTTCCCTTTAATTACTCCACACTCTCTCCCACTCCTCCCTCACGATCACTTTTCCTCACAGAGTTGAGAATAACTCAACTCACTTTTCACCTCAGAGCCTCAACTCTCAAATCTTACGATCTCTCTTCATTTCTTAGCAGAGGAGAAACCAAGACTAGCTCTCCCTCTCTCCCATTCACTTACTTCCTCTCTGGAGAAACCCTCCTCACCTAACCCCTCTCCTACCCGAACCCAGCCCTAGCCGCCAGCTTCCAGCGGCCGACCCCGCCAGGCGCTTCCCGTCCAGCGGCGAGCCCCCTCGGCCACGCCCCCTCCCCGAGCGTCCGACCACTCCCCCGACGCGGCAAGCCCAGATCCGCGCAACCGCGCGTGATCTCCCGTCGTCGACCCGAGCTCGACGGCGCTCCGGCCGTCCGTGCCCTTCCAGCGGGCCGATCCCCTCCCCGTCGGCCGAGCCCGACCGGCTCCCCGCGTCTCCCCGCGCTGTCCCCGCGGGATTCGCCCCGACAGCTCTCGGCCGAACCCTCTCCCTCGGCCAGTCCCTCTGCGCTAGCTCTCCAGCGTGCGACAGTCCCTGTCAGCACGTGTCCTCGCGTGCCCTAGCCGTTCTCGGCAGCGTCTCTGGTTTTGTCCCTAGCCGAGTTCATTTCTTTTGGCGAGTGTTCCCTGGAATTCGTTTTGCCGTGCTTATCTCGGAGTTTCGACGTTCAACGTCGACGACGTTGGGTCAGCATCATTTCGGGACATTACGGCTGGAATTATTCTTTCTTTAAAATATTTTCTGAGAGCTCTAGCCGAGCACCCGAGGTATAATTTCGCTGCCCGTTGCTTTCATTTTCAGTAGTCTGTGACGAAATCGGTCCCCGAATTCCCTTCGAGAAATCCGGTTAGCTGCGTATATTTTCGATTAGCTGCGTTAGATTTTTTCCCTGTATTTTATTTGCTGGTTTGGTGTGAATTGGTTGGATTATGGGATTCCCGGACATTTCGGGAAATTCGGTGGATTGGGAATTATTTTCTGTGGCTTGGGATTATTTTGGTGGATATTCTGTGGATTATTTGGGTTGGAAATATTTGCAGGTTTTTCCGTGGCGCATTTCCCAGTTTTGGGTTTGTCCCGAAATAGAGGAAGTGTTGCCCAAATTTTTACAAAAAACTATATTTAATTGATTTCAAAATTGGTTTTCGGAAATGAATTTTAAACTGATTTTTCGGGCGACGACCGTACCGGTCTGTGGGCCCCGGCGAAATGCAAACGCACCGGTCCGACCGGGCGTTGAGGTATTAGCTGGATTTTGAGGAATGGACCGAGTCTGAGACTCTTAGCTTTCATTTTCAATTATTTTATTTAATATTTAGGCTATTTATTATAGATATTTAATTACTGCACTTTATTTAATAATTAAGTCATTTTTCTTTTATTTGATGTAAAAGATAATTGTACAGGGCATAAGCCCACTCTAGGATGTTTAGCTGTGCCATTGTATTGCGTAGCGTAGTTTTATTTTATTTTCTGGTGGATGTGATCTTGGGTGGTTTGTGATTAGATGTATAATCGTAGTTAGAGCGTAATTTACTGGTTAATTAAGAATTAATTAAATGGATAAAAATTAGTAAATAACTAGTTCATGATTTGTCATTAAAAGAAAACCATATTTTTATAAATATATTACAGAAACACAAAGTTTTCCAAAGTTAATTGATTATCGTGTTATTTCCAAATAATCCAGTTAATCGGCTTAATCGAACGCACGTAGTTGCGACGTAAACGTTAGCTGTAGATTAATACAACTTAAAACCTGACTAGGACATGACTACTAGAGATTGCAACTAGCACACTTAGTCTGGTTATTCAGGAATCTAAGTCGAGTTCTCAACTGTAGAAATTCGAAGATTCACCTGACGTTCCTCCTCGGTATCAACCCGTCTCTCCAGTCATTCAATTGAGGCAAGTATAGTTTGTGTTAGTTTATAGTTATTTACTTAATCGTTTTACTGCATGTCTAAACCACGTCTCAAACACGAAACTCTCACCGAGAGTACTGTACTGTAACTACTGTAACTATTAGGGACTGGGAAATAGCGTAATGATTATGACCATACTGTAACAAAACCCCATTATCCATTACTGTAACAAACCCAAGCCGGTCATATGTCATTGTTTGCCATTAAAATTGTTTTGATTGAAATCTTAATACAAACAGAACAGTGATACAATATAGGACTTAGATGTAGTCCTAGGAGTACACTTTTGTTTAAGCTGGGTCCTTAGTGCCAATGGAGCGAGTGGTAATGCGTTGACTCCGTTAACCGGCTGACGACGGTTATCGGTTCTCTGAAGGTGCGGATTGCTCTGGGTGCTGGAGCTTGCTGAGAGGAGGAAGACGTTGAGTGTCTAGAACTGCCTCTCGGTGATTCTCTCTGTGTTGTGAGTCTTCTGTTCTGAGTCTCTGTGTGTGTGTGTGAAGGAGATGACCCTTCTATTTATAGTTTTGCAGGCTGGCTGCTCATGCGCGCATGTAGGATGCACCGGTGTGGGAACGCCACGTGGAGGTTGCTGATGGAGGCGCATGGATGCTGCGCCCTGATCGAGGGGGAGAACTCTTCTTACTGCTGTTGTGAGCCGGCACGTAGCAGAGAAAAGATCTTTCCGTTGCTGAAATCTTGGACGAGTTGAGTCAAAAGACACGTGTCGTCGACTCATGGTTCGAAGATCTCGGATTTGGTGGAGAGGAGTGATCTGGTGGGCTGCGCCTTGGATTGGGCGCAGGAGGAGGCTGCGGCTCATAACCTTTAGGAGTTACAAACCATTTGGGGCGCATGGCTTTTGAGGCGCATGCAGGCGACTTTCCTTCTGTCTTTCGGGATCAGAGAGCAGTCTGAGGCGCATGGCTTTTGAGGCGCATGCTGATTTGGATGCATGGCCGTAGAGGCGCATGCTGATGGTGGAGTGGCCACGTGGCAGTAGCCGTCGGAACAAGGTCATGATGATGCTGACGTTGCCGACGCTTCGTTTTCTGAAAAGCTGTCAACTGTTCAGACTTTGGGAGGCGTGCTGCCAACTCTGTCAGTTCAGCATTTAATGTTGGTGATGTTCGATAGACAGCTGAGTGGGCGCGTCGGTTGGCGTTCCACTCGGTATGGAGATGTGTGAGGGCGCACCCTCTGTAATGCGCCGAGTACTGTAGGGCGCGTCTGTGTGATACGCCTGACGCCGAAGGGCGCGTCCGTGTGATGCGCTGTCTGGCTGGCGCATCGGACATGTCTTTTAATGATGCGGCTGTCTCGCTCTTCGAGTGCTATAAATAGCCGTTTGGCTGAATTCGAGGCGTCCGGTTCATCCATTTAATGTAAATTCATTGCACGGAATTCGGAGGGCCATCCACTTGGCGCGTGGGTTTGATCTGCCCGGCCTATAAATAGTGGCATGGAGAGAAGATTTGCTTCTCATTCCCTCACGTACTTCCAATATGAATTTGAACATACGGGTGCATTCTGCTGACGAAGTGCTCCCGAGGGTGAAGATGAGACGCTGTGTTATCTTTGATGCACTTGAAGGTGACTGTTACATCCAAAAGACGGAGTCGAGGGCTTCTGAGGCAGGCGAAAGGTGCCTGTTGCATCCAAAGATAAGGATGCTCGAGCCTCGTCTCCGTTATTTCGGAAGAGCCGTAGATCGGAATGGCGGTGCAAGGCTCTCTCTTCCTGCAAAGTGGGGTTTCCCCACTTTGATCGTGTCGAAAGCTGCTCCTTTAGCCATGGTTTCGATCACGGTCTTCCTTCGGCTTTGGAGGATCTTTCGAAGCCTCCCCTGGCCACAGTATTTGCGGTGCTCTTCTCTTCCTTGGTTCCAGCCAGAGAGTTAAATGCTTTGTGTCGAAGCATTTATCGGGCGAGCCTGGTTGGAAGAGCGGCACATAACTGGGCTCTGCTCGGCCAGGTGAGCCTGGCTGGAAGAATTTGGCTGAAGGGATGCACATAACTGAGGTGCTGAAGAGATGATGGGATGCGCCTGGATGGAGGCGCATGATATCTGCTGCGCCTTATTGGTGGCGCATAGTGATGCTGCGCCTATCTGGTGGTGCATGGTGGTTGCTGCGCTTATCTGAAGGCGCATGATGGCCGCTGGCTGTAGACTTAGGCTCTTTTCTTTGTAGGAATTCTCCTTTGTACAGCCTTTTCTAGACATGTAATAGACTTTTATATATAAATAAAAAGTCCTTCTTCAAATGTCTATAGTTATTGACTTTGCTGTGAAGTTCTTCATCTGAGTTCTGGCGCATGTAGTGTCTGGCGCATGGGCTTTCTGGTTGTGAAATTCCATGCTTCTACAAGACCCCCTTCAAAGTTTTCAAAACTTTTGAGTAAGTTTTGGAATACTTTGAATAAGAAGCATGGAGGTCAGGGCGCATGATTTCTGGACGCATGCCTGTTCGGGCGCATGCTCTTCTCAGTTAATGATGATGGTGCCTCGGAAACCGAAAAGATTAATGATGATCTTTTGGTTTTATTTGCTGCTATCCTTGCACAGAACCAGAGACGACGGCTGAGATCACACGTCATCTGTTCACGCGTGCGACCATGCCTTATAAATAGGTAAGAGTCGGAGAGAGAAAAAGTTCTTCTTCTCTGTGCCTCTGCTTCTTTAGAGTTTCTTCTTCAAAACCCTAACTTCTTCTTCTTCGAGAGAATGGCTCCCAAGACTCCTCGCGGCGCTGCCGGCAATGGAAAGGAGAAAGCGAAGGAGTCTGTCGATGAGGATGTACCTATCACTCTTGCCGACGTTCGTCCTGAGGTGACAGGTAAGTTTCGTCTCTGCTTTGGGCCCTGTGCCCTAACTGCCGACGCGTATAGACTTCGGTCTTTGATGATACGCCGAGGTTCTATCATGCCGACGTGCATAGGTTTATACCTTTATTATGCACCGAGGTTTTAATGGCTGACGCGCATGGGTTTTATTCCCTGAAGATGCGCCGAAGCCTTTGCTGACGCGCATGGGCTCATGCTCTGATAATGCGCCGAAGCTCCAATGCCAACGCGCATGGGCTTACGCCCTGATGATGCGCCGAGACATGCTGACGCACATGGGCCTATGCCCTGATGATGCGCCGAAGCAGATGCGCATGGGTTCATACCCTGGCAATGCGCCAGTCTGCTTGACATATTTTGTCTTTTTGCCTGACTTCCTCTTTTGTTGTGCCAGTGTCGATGACGATCCCTTTGTTGAATGAGGTCCTTCTGGACGCTTCTCTTTGTCAGATGGGAGTTGATTTTGATGAGGCGGTGATCAACCCGGCAAATGATGCTATCCTTCAGGACCAACCTCGTGAGAGGATGCTACAAATCCAGGTCCAGTTGCCGCTTTTCCTCCAGAGTATGATGGAGAGCGGTAAACTGAAGTCTGCTGATTCTGAAGGTGTGACTTTCTTAAAGCCTGCCTTTCTGTTTGGCGACCGATTAGTCTCTTCCGAGGCGAAGATATTAAAGATCAGAGAAGACTGGTTCTTTGCTGCTAAGGGCATGATATTATACATGCGGCAGGTTGACCGCCAGTTGCCACTGACAGCCTTTTATCGTCTAGCTTCGAAGAGAAGGATGGGTTGGGAACTTACTCCTTCTCAAGGAGGTGCCTTGGGGGGTTCCCTTTCGATTGACACCACCTCGAACCAGCGAGACACTTTGACCGCTTCACGAACTGGTTCTTCGTTCAGTTACCGAGCTTTGCGTCCTGGGAGCATCTATAGTGAAGTCCCAAATGACACGTTTCCCTTCAGTGCCCCGACTTTTGCAAATCGGATGCTGACGTCGAAGGTCGCGTATCCGACAGCTGGTTTTAGAGTCGAAGGTTGGTGTCACTACATCCCAAAGTGGGACGAGTTGACCTCCTGGGTGCTTTCTAGGTTCAAAGTTGAGCTTAAGGAGATAGGGCTGACTGCCGCCATTCGGGCCACGCAGGCAGGCGTGGACCTCAATAAGCCGATGTTCCTTGCGCTCTTGGAGCTTTTCAACGCCCAGACTGGCAGCTTCTTTACTCCAGTGGGGGAGTTGGGATTGGCCCTTCATGAGATGTATGAAGTGTCCAAGCTTCCTTGGGGCTCGGAACCGTACGAGGAATATTTTCCATCAAATGAAGAGATCCAGGTCTTGGAAGATAAGGACCCGGAGATGATGGCCGTTTTCAAGGAGGTGACGAGCCATCATTATCTGATGCACCGGAGGGACAAGGGTAAGACCCAGCCTCGCGTGACTGCTTGGAGGGACTATGTTTTCAGACAGGATTTGGCGGATCCTTCGAGGATCCGGTTTGCGACTCCGCAGGGCTTGACACCCGCAGAAGTGAGTTCTGAAATAACCCGGCTGGACGAGAGGACCCCACACTCAAATGAGAGCGGAAAGAACACGTATAGCTGTTTCTGGCACTGCGGGCACCGGATGTCATCTAAGGCAGTGTTGACGGCCTACTTGATGATATGGCTCCGGGATTGCATATTTGCAGGGGGATCCGGTGCTGTTGAGAGGGTACATCGGAATCTCATTTTGCCTGCAGTGAAGTTGGCCTTTGGACGACCTCTGGCTCTTCTCCCCGCGATGGTGTGCAACCTGCTGCGCGGTTTGAGGTCTTTCACTGATGATGTGATCCATGAGAAAGGTAATAATGACAACTTTCCCCGGGCCGAGCTGCCTTTCCATTATCTCATGGGTTGGCTGATTTTACATCATCCGAATGTGATAAGTCCTGGTTCTGAGGAGGACCATGTTGAAGGAGATGCCTTCATTCGCCGCTTCTACAAGAGGAAGTGGTCTTACACTGGCGTCCCTGTTTGTAGAAGGGTTTTGTCCTTCCTTCAGGGGTGGGAAATTATGAAAGTTGGCCCGATCTTCAAGAATTTCGAGGCCGACCAGGATTTGGTTGATTCTGGCGAGGATGCGGTTACTTTGCCGAAATGGAGTTTTCGTTGGTTGCAGAGTATCCGGCCTTCGCATCTGGTCTACCGTAATCAGAACAGGTGTTATCTGGAACCATACTTGCCAAGCCGATTTGCTCGTCAATTTGGCTACACTCAGCTAATGCTGCGGAATCCCAGTAGCAGTCTAGGCTTCATCGGGAGTTTGCTGGATGGAGCCCGGGGCTGGCAGTATTATAACGCTGGATGCACTAGCGTTAAGTTTACCACACCAGTTCGCAATCCTCGGCCGCCGATCTTATATCCGGCCGCCAAGCTGTATTGCACTATGAATACTATGTCTCCTGGTTATGACAGGGAGACTAGTTTCATCATTGGAACCCAGTTGGAGGCAACAACGAATATGTTGGTGGCAGCTCGGTCATATCGTCCGCCAGAATTAGCGGGGTATCGGGCTGCTGCTGTGGCACCAGTGAGAGACCCGTCTGTCGGGAAAAGGCGGGCTGACCCGGAAGCTGGTTCTTCTGTACCGAAAAGGTCGAGAAGGACGTCGACCGCGAAGATTACGGAAGCGCCACTTGTAACGCCAACAGGCTCAGCTCCTGCTGAGGTAAGGAGTGCTTCATAATTCCAGTTTTTTATGTCATCGTGGCGACTTATGTTCTTCTTCTTGTAGGGATTGAAGAAGAAGTCTCGTGCTTCGAAACCGGGTACCAGTAAGCCGAAGGAGGTGGTAGGCTCTTCTGAGGAGCGCATTCCACCAATGATGATGTCTCCTGTGGAGGAGGGTCCCGAAGATGTTCCCGCGGAGGTTTTTGTATCTCCTGACTTTGAAGTCGCAACAACTTCTGGGATCGTACCATCTGCCGTGGAGGCCTTGGACGCTGAGGGTCGTACAGACTCGAGGCATCCTGATGATGAAGTGGATTGGAGTTCGTCGCCTTCTGGTGACGTCCCTCCAGCATTGCAAGGGTCCGTTGCGGGGGCAGCAGAAGTAGTGAGGATAGAGGAGAGGGTTGATTCTCCTCCTGGTCATGATGAAGGGAGGTCGGCTGAATCATTGCCAAATCCTTCCTTGGCTTCAACCATGGACATAGAGATGGCTACCGATCAGGCGGTAGCGACAGATTCTGTCCCTGTAGAGGGACTTGAGAAGAATGAGACTCTTCTGCCAGTCTTGTCTCCTGGGGCTGGCCAAGAGATAAATGTTGACCTCCCCGTTTTGCCGGGGGAGGTGGCTGATGCTGATAGAATGTCGGGGGAAGAGGTAGCCGTTGACGTTGGTGATTTCTCCAGTCTTGAGAAGGGTAAGGGTGTGGAACCCTCTGTTGCTCCTTCCACTTGGGGTGCTATCACGACGCATATGCCTGCTCCTTCTGTTCCTTTGACTCCTCTGGCCAGCAGTCGGGGCCCTGTTGATGAAGAGCCTATTGCTGCCGAGATTCAAACCTCTCAGATCGAGGTCGGCAGATCTTCCTCCGGTCCGCAAACTGTAGTAGCTCCCTCAACTCCTGCTATGACGCCGCAGGTGCTGGCGGAAGCCGACGGGTATGTGAAATTCCTCGTCGAGGGAGTGTACAAAATACTGGAGAAAGGTGTATCTGCAGTGGTAGATGCCAAGGGGAGCTTTGCGGCGGCAAAAGCTTTGGCAATGCCTTGTATTGAGCTGATCCGCATTCACCAGGGCCATGACCATATGGCCGAAATTCTGGAGGTTTCGGTGATGGAGCTGGACGAGCGGCTCGCGGAACTGCAGCGCATCCAACGAAATGACCTCTCGGTCTTGGTAGATGCAGAGATAGGAAAGTCGATGGCTGAGATCGAGGCTTCCCATCGAGCCGAGGTGAGCAGTTGGGAGCGTGAAGTGGCTGGGACTGAGGCTGCGGCGGAGCAGCTGTCTCAATCTATGAAGAAGACGACGGAAAAGCGAGCTGCGGTGGATGCTAACATCGCAGAAGTTGATGCTCAGATGCGCCGTCTTGAAGACCAGCGGGCCCAACTTCAACTAGAGGCTGAGCGCGTCCTGGCTGAACACGTGGCATTCAAACGGGAGAAAACGACTCTTACTCAGCGGACCCTTGCTTTGGCTCAACAGCGACGACAGCTTGATGAGAAGTATGAGAGTAAAACTTCTGCTGAGGCTGTCGGGTTAATGCGTCAAGAAGCCGAGCTGCGAGTCCAGGCGACTGTGGAAACTCGCACTGCCGACCTGAGACGTCGAGTCAGAGAACTCTCATCCCACCCTGGGGAGGATCGGGGATTGTAGCTTCTCTTCTTTTTTGTATGTTTTTGCAACTCTTGCTAGGGAAATAGCGTATTTCTGTACTCCTTTTTTTTTAAAATAAAGAAATACACTATCTCTTTGATGTGTTCATTTTTAATTTCATGAACTTGATGATTTATGTGGACCTATTATCTTTTGCGCACCTTGGTTTTTAGGTACAGATAATAAGTATAAAGGAACCAACATGTTTGCTCAGAGGTAATGTGGACATGGCAATCATTAGGTTCAAATGATAGAATCTTCCTACTCAGAGGTGTTTATGGACGTGGTAGGAATGATCCTGTGGGATACGCTGAACAACTCAGAGGTAATGTGGACGTGGAAGTTCTGCGATCAAATGTACGACAACGTAGGAGTTGCTTGTACGGGATGTTTACTCAGAGGTAATGTGGACGTGGTAAACATGAAGGATAGCGTAAGCTCACGAAGTGTAAGGTTCCGCTTTGTAGGATGTAGAGAGACAACTCAGAGGTAATGTGGACGTGGTTATCTTTCTACGGAAGGATGCCACGGAACAGCTGGGTTCCGGAAGCGATTGATTTTGTGAAAAGAGGCTATTTGGGGAAATACATGTCTTGGAGGATGTCAAGAGTAGTACTTCTTTAGGAACTTGCCGTTGATGGGCATCATGAACAAGTCCCTATTGGATTTGGCGAGCCGGTAAGCACCGTTTGAGTATACCGTCTCGATGATGAAAGGTCCTTCCCATTTGGGCTCGAACTTCCCTGGTGTCTTGTGAGTTAACACCATTGACCTTCTGACTGCTAAAACCAGGTCAAAGTTCTTTGCTTGACCTTCTTGTTGAAAGCCTGTGATATACGGGCTTGGTAAAGTTCGATGCGTTGTTGAGCTAGGAGACGCTTTTCGTCAAGTGCCTCCAATTCCCGCAGACGACGACGTTGATTGTCTTCTTCTGTGAGATCGTTTGTGATGGCCACGCGAAGCGAAGGTATCTGTATCTCGAGAGGCAGTACCGCTTCGCTCCCGTAGACCAGGGAGAATGGAGTGTTGCCTATTGGGGTCCGTACCGTTGTGCGGTAGGCCCAAAGGCATTCGCCAAGCTTTTCGTCCCAGTCGCGTTTGTTGGATGACACGACCTTTTTGAGTAGTCTGACGATAGTTTTGTTGAATGCCTCGGCCAATCCGTTTGCTGTCGGATTGTAGGCGGTTGAGGCCACGTTTTGAATGCGATTCTTGTCACAGAACCTGCTGAAAATGTGGCTGATAAACTAAGGACCATTGTCATGGATGATTCGTCGGGGTACCCCGAAACGGTAAATGACATGGTGTTTGATAAAGCTGACCACCCTGGAGCTTTTTACTTCTGCTAGTGGGACTGCTTTCGCCCATTTGGAGAAGTAATCGGTGATGGCCAGGATGAAGCGGTGTCCTCTCGATGAAGGAGGGGTGATTGGCCCTACAATGTCCATGCCCCAGGCTTCGAATGGCCAGGAGGCGACTGTAGGATGTAGAGGTTCAGATGGTGTATGTATGAAGTCTGCATGAAGTTGGCATGTATGGCACTTCTTAGCATATTCCACTGCGTCGGCAACCATGGTTGGCCAGTAGTAGCCCATACGTCGCAGCCGATCTTGCAACTTAGGCCCTGGTTGGTGAGCTCCGCAAGTTCCGTCATGAGCTTCTCGAAGAGCTTCGGCCGCTTCTTCGTTAGACAGGCATCGAAGGAGAAGCCCGTCGAAGGAGCGTCGGTACAGCGTTTTAGTGGCTGTATCGTAGTAGAATCGAAGAGAGCGTCTCCTGACTGAGATGGCTTCCTTCGGGTCCTCTGGAAGGATTCCGTAGACAGGGAAGTCGATGAACGGGAACCTCCAGTCTCGGACATTAACCCCAGTGTTTGTCGGCATGGCGTGAGCCATTTGCAAACATAGGTTGTTTCTGGGACAAATCAAGTCTCGGCCAGTTACCGTGACATAGTGTTGAGTCCCAAGGGGCGCGGCCAATGAGGCTGCGAGGCCAGCTAGAGCGTCAGCCTCCAAGTTTTGTAGGCGGGGCACATGTTCGATGAAGAACCCAGTGAAGGTTGAAATGATGTTCAATGCAACTTCATGGTAAGGGATCAAATCTTCATGGCGAACCTCGTATTGCCCCCGAATCTGGTTTACGACGAGTTTCGAGTCGCCGTAGGCTTCCAGATGATCCACCCCCAGCTGTTGTGCTAGCTGGAGTCCCATGACGAGTGCATTGTACTCAGCAACATTGTTGGAGCACGGCTTCGAAAGGGAGTATGCGCGCTGGATGACCAGCTGATCGGGGGAGTCTAAGACTACCCCCACTCCTGCGATGATTTGGCCATTGGGGCCCGTTCTTGAAGCGCCATCGAAGAACATCCGCCAAATGGGGCTTCCTTCAGTGACATTTGATTCTTGAACTTCATCCGGGATGTCTTCATAGAGTTTTGAAGATTCTGGGATGGGGTGTGCAGCTAAAAAGTCAGCCAGAGCCTGACCCTTGACTGCCTTCTACGGGACAAACACCATGTTGTATGGTGTTAGTAGGATCGCCCATGTAGCCAGCCGAGAGTTTAATGACCCTGGCTTTGTCATGAGAACTCTGAGCGGATTGACTCGGGAGATGACGTGAATTGTCTGGCCCGAGACGTAATGACGAGTCTTCTGAATGGCAAACACCAAAGCCAAGCACTCCTTTTCAACGGGGTTGTACCGGTGTTCGGCCCCGATGAGTGTTCGACTGAGGTAGTAGATTGCTTGCTCGTAGCCTGCATCGCTGTTTTGAGCTAGCAAAGCGCCGAGGGAATGATCCATGGCACGGACGTAGAGGAGGAATGGTTTGCCGGCGACAGGTGCCACTAGGACTGGCGGGCTTGTTAAGTAAGCCTTGATGTCGTCGAAAGCCTTTTGGCACTCCTCTGACCAGACATAAGAGACTCCCTTCTTCATGAGCTGAGTAAAGGGTTGACATTTACTGGAGAGGTTTGCTATGAACCTCCGGATGTATGCCAAACGTCCCTGTAGGCCCCGAAGTTCTCGAAGGTTCTTCGGAGGGTCCATGTTAAGGATGGCTTTGGTCTTCTCAGGATCAACATGAATGCCTTTCGCTGTGATGATGAAGCCCAAGAATTTGCCGCTAGAAACCCCCAGAAAGGATTTAGCGGGGTTCATTTTGAGTTGATGCGCCCGCATGACATCGAAGACCGTCTTCAGGTCCTGTAGGTGATCTCTTTTGAGGCGGCTCTTGACTGCGATGTCGTCAACATAGCACTCAACTGTCTTGCGAAGATGTTGACGGAAGATGGTGCTCATAGCTCGCTGATACGTTGCACCGGCGTTCTTCAAGCCGAAGGGCATTACGGTGTAGCAGAAAACATCCTTTGGAGTCCTGAATGACGTGTGTTTTGCGTCATCGGGGAACATCTTGATTTGATTGTAGCCTGAATACCCGTCCATGAAGGACATGCGTTCAAAGCCACATGTGTTGTCGATCATTACATCGGTGATTGGGAGCAAGAATTCATCCTTCGGGCAAGCGGAGTTGAGATCCCTGAAGTCGATGCAGACTCGTATCTTCCCGTTCTTCTTGGTGACAGGAACGACGTTGGCTACCCAGTCTGGGTGTTGTTCCTTACGGATGAAGCCACTGGTCAAGAGTTTGTCTACCTCCTGATCGATGGCGTTCATGATGTCCGGGCGGAAGCGTCGCTGTTGTTGTTTGATAGGTTTGGCATCTGGTAAGATGTTCAACCTATGCATCGCGATCTGTGGATCGAGACCCGGCATGTCTTCGTAGCTCCAGGCGAAGACGTCGATATACTTTCATGTGGGGGAGTTACTTCTCCTGGTGTTTGGCCACCCCCAGCCACATTCTGGAGTTCGTCTTCGACAGGCGCATCTGTAAGGGCCTGACTGCCCTCAGCTCTGTCTTGAAGGGCCTCTTCGTTTTCAGCACTACCCCCGGCGGTGTCCTGGAGGACATCGTCATTTTGAGGGGCTTCAGGGAGGCCATCTTCGCCTTGATGAAGATCTGCCGCAGCTGTGCTTTGGACATCTTCGTCTTCGGAAGGAGGCTGAACAAGGGTCTGGCTACCCCCAGCTTCCTCCAAGGACTTCTTCCTTGACCGAGTGCCTTTGAACACCCCAGAGGTTGTGACAGCTGCCTTGGTTTTCCTCGACTGGCTTTTAGATGAAGACGAGGAATTGGCAGTCGTCTTCCGGACAGATGAGGAATTGGAGATCACGTTGCATGACGCAATCTTTAGTTCCTCTTCTGCTGACACCTTTGTCCCAAGGCGATGTCGGAGGGGTGTCGATGATTGTAGCCGTTGGAAGACCGACTGCTTTGGCGGTACTGCCGTCTTGCAACAGCAGTTGATGGTGACCACTGCACAAGTGTGCCCCGTGAGAGGCGCATCGTGCTTGTTGGTCAGCTCTCCTGACCGGCGCTTGTGAGTGATCACGTTGCGCAAGTCGTTGGAGGAGAGTGCTACCCTCACACCCCTCTCAGGCGTATGGCAGGGCCAAGCGCCGGGGTGGTCGGGTGAGTGCTGCGCCCCTGATCTAATACCAAGCAGGCATCACGATCAGTAGTGGGGGAACCACAGCATTTGAAGTGACTTGAACGGACCTCAAACGCACAACCAGAGGAGGCGCGGGAGTTCAAGACCACTGAGTTTGCCTCTCTCGGCTTGGTTGTGCACGCAGTGAATGCGCCCAAGTGAGATGAGGACTTTGAAGGTCGACTCGTTGTCGGTGCAGGAGCACTTGAGTCAACCTTGTACAGCTTGCCATCGGCAGCACGTGTGATTGTAAGCGCGTGCCTCTGGCCGGCTGCTGGCATAGCACGTTTGTGGCGCATGGCCCGTGCCGCCTTGGATTTCTTCGTACCAGCCCGCTGGGGCGCATAGTACTCAGCATCCAAATTCTCCTCGCCGTTACAGCGAGTGAGTCTGTCAAAGACAGAGGCTCTTTATGGCGCATCAGAAGTAATGTGCGGGGCATTGGCTGCGCCCCTGCTCCGTCGACGTATCTTCCTCGCCTGAGAGGAAGATGGCTGGGGAACGTGGTCAGCCGCACGCTTCCCCGAGAGATGCGCTGCATCAGCGGACGCACCTTGACTGCTGAGGACGTCAACAGGAAGGGAAGGCTGGACGGGCGCATCCCCTTCAACGGTGGTGCCCGAGGCGTCGACTTTACGCACCCAGACTGCGCGGGTCTTCTTCGGCTTCGACAGCCGCTTCGAAGGACTCGCACTTCCTTCAGAAATGAACTCCTCGTACGCCTGTTGATTGAGGCGCACTACCAGCGTCTTGTGGGAGGAGCCCACCTTCACGTCGTCGGCCTGTGACACGACTTTCTCGGTAGAGGAGAAAGAGGTCCCCAGCAGAGTCGCCAGCTTGTTTGCCATTAAAATTGTTTTGATTGAAATCTTAATACAAACAGAACAGTGATACAATATAGGACTTAGATGTAGTCCTAGGAGTACACTTTTGTTTAAGCTGGGTCCTTAGTGCCAATGGAGCGAGTGGTAATGCATTGACTCCGTTGACCGGCTGACGACGGTTATCGGTTCTCTGAAGGTGCGGATTGCTCTGGGTGCTGGAGCTTGCTGAGAGGAGGAAGACGTTGAGTGTCTAGAACTGCCTCTCGGTGATTCTCTCTGTGTTGTGAGTCTTCTGTTCTGAGTCTCTGTGTGTGTGTGTGTGAAGGAGATGACCCTTCTATTTATAGTTTTGCAGGCTGGCTGCTCATGCGCGCATGTAGGATGCACCGGTGTGGGAACGCCACGTGGAGGCTGCTGATGGAGGCGTATGGATGCTGCACCCTGATCGAGGGGGAGAACTCTTCATACTGCTGTTGTGAGCCGGCACGTAGCAGAGAGAAGATCTTTTCGTTGCTGAAATCTTGGACGAGTTGAGTCAAAAGACACGTGTCGTCGACTCATGGTTCGAAGATCTCGGATTTGGTGGAGAGGAGTGATCTGGTGGGCTGCGCCTTGGATTGGGCACAGGAGGAGGCTGCGGCTCATAACCTTTAGGAGTTACAAACCATTTGGGGCGCATGGCTTTTGAGGCGCATGCAGGCGACTTTCCTTCTGTCTTTCGGGATCAGAGAGCAGTCTGAGGCGCATGGCTTTTGAGGCGCATGCTGATTTGGACGCATGGCCGTAGAGGCGCATGCTGATGGTGGAGTGGCCACGTGGCAGTAGCCGTCGAAACAAGGTCATGATGATGCTGACGTTGCCGACGCTTCATTTTCTGAAAAGCTGTCAACTGTTCAGACTTTGGGAGACGTGCTGCCAACTCTGTCAGTTCAGCATTTAATGTTGGTGATGTTCGATGGACAGCTGAGTGGGCGCGTCGGTTGGCGTTCCACTCGGTATGGAGATGTGTGAGGGTGCACCCTCTGTAATGCGCCGAGTACTGTAGGGCGCGTCTGTGTGATGCACCTGACGCCGAAGGGCGCGTCCGTGTGATGCGCTGTCTGGCTGGCGCATCGGACATGTCTTTTAATGATGCGGCTGTCTCGCTCTTCGAGTGCTATAAATAGCCGTTTGGCTGAATTCGAGGCGTCCGGTTCATCCATTTAATGTAAATTCATTGCACGGAATTCGGAGGGCCATCCACTTGGCGCGTGGGTTTGATCTGCCCGGCCTATAAATAGTGGCATGGAGAGAAGATTTGCTTCTCATTCCCTCACGTACTTCCAATATGAATTTGAACATACGGGTGCATTCTGCTGACGAAGTGCTCCCGAGGGTGAAGATGAGACGCTGTGTTATCTTTGATGCACTTGAAGGTGACTGTTACATCCAAAAGACGGAGTCGAGGGCTTCTGAGGCAGGCGGAAGGTGCCTGTTGCATCCAAAGATAAGGATGCTCGAGCCTCGTCTCCGTTATTCCGGAAGAGCCGTAGATCGGAATGGCGGTGCAAGGCTCTCTCTTCCTGCAAAGTGGGGTTTCCCCACTTTGATCGTGTCGAAAGCTGCTCCTTTAGCCATGGTTTCGATCACGGTCTTCCTTCGGCTTTGGAGGATCTTTCGAAGCCTCCCCTGGCCACAGCATTTGCGGTGCTCTTCTCTTCCTTGGTTCCAGCCAGAGGGTTAAATGCTTTGTGTCGAAGCATTTATCGGGCGAGCCTGGTTAGAAGAGCGGCACATAACTGGGCTCTGCTCGGCCAGGTGAGCCTGGCTGGAAGAATTTGGCTGAAGGGATGCACATAACTGAGGTGCTGAAGAGATGATGGGATGCGCCTGGATGGAGGCACATGATATCTGCTGCGCCTTATTGGTGGCGCATAGTGATGCTGCGCCTATCTGGTGGTGCATGGTGGTTGCTGCGCTTATCTGAAGGCGCATGATGGCCGCTGGCTGTAGACTTAGGCTCTTTCCTTTGTAGGAATTCTCCTTTGTACAGCCTTTTCTAGACATGTAATAGACTTTTATATATAAATAAAAAGTCCTTCTTCAAATGTCTATAGTTATTGACTTTGCTGTGAAGTTCTTCATCTGAGTTCTGGCGCATGTAGTGTCTGGCGCATGGGCTTTCTGGTTGTGAAATTCCATGCTTCTACAGTCATTACCTATTCAAATCACTGTTTTCTACTGTAACAAACATGTTTTAAAAACTGTTTAGAACTGCATGATTCTATTTCTTATTTAACTGTTTAATTAGCATGAATTGTACTTTGCTCCCTCCTGACTGGAGACAATATTTTAGGTAACACTGAGGATGACGAGCTATACTATAATAGCTACTATGACCCGGTTCTCTACCCTGCGACGGTACCGGAGCCGTCTCTGGAGGACGCTGATCCTGGGACCACTGAACCTGATGCTTAGATAGTTTCCCTTTCCTGCATCTTTCTTTTATTTGGAGTTTGTAGTTTTATTTTCAGCATTTCCCTTCCAGTTGTATCTCTGAATATTTTTTATCAAATAAAGTTTCAATTCCGAATAGAACAGTTGTGGCAAATGTACTTGTGTTGTTGTGAATACCTGCAATAGAATAGCACTGCCGCCGTCTCACCACGGTACAGGCTGGACATGGTTCGGTTCGACCCATTAAATTGGGATCGGGTCGTGACATGTTTTCAGTGGTGGCCCATGCAGGTCCAACAAACAACAACAACTTAGGAAAACCTATCTAGAAACAATTAGGACACTAGAACATTGATTTGTCACGACATAGGTCCGATTTATATATAAATAAATATTTTTGCTTGATTATAGACTGGTAGGCTACCTTGTTTATGTGTGCGTCCTAAACCTTCCAGAGAATGACCATCGGCCAAATCCTGCTGGCGATGAGGTGTCATCTCCGGATCATACCCCATCTCCTCAACCAAGCCCAGGGTCTTTTCCCTCGCGGCTGTTTGACCATCCTCATTGTGCATCCAGTGAAGTTTTTCCCTACACTGGAGATTCCTACCTCATCTCCAACTGAGTTGTATTCCCTGGTGGATTATTCATTTTGTTGCTCCACCAGTACCAGCAATCATCTTCCAAATGGTTGTTTTATTTCAAGAAATCATGGAGTTCCAGAAAGCTCAAGATGAAGCCCAGCAGGAACAGAAGAATATCACGAGAGAAGACATGAAGAACGTCATGATGTAGCCTTAGTTATCCCCAACCAAGTTAGAGCAGAACTTTTGTCCTAGGAAGGATACCCCTGAATCTAGAAGATATTTGGGTTCCATCAAGTACTCTACTTTTCGGCAGCCTTGTCGTAAGAAGCTATGGGCTTGTAACTAATGCAAGAGGCCTGGTCATCAGGCCGTTAGTTGCCGCAAGAGATTGGGACAATGTTTGGCATGTGGATCTGCTGAACATCGGGTAAAGGACTGCCCTTATCTTTCTATCAAACCAGAGCTCATATCCCAGCAACACCTGTTAGACCACAACCTAGGGACCCTCTTCCTATCCAGCAGACCCTGCCCTTACAATGAGGCGTGATGCATACTCGAGGTTCATAGAAAAGGAAGCAGTTGGAGACTGCTCTTACAAGAGCCAGAACCATGAGGAATAGTACCTAGAACCGCTGTATAGCATCATCTTTTTGGATGTCCTTAGATCAATCATAAGAGTTTTGCTGCAATTCTCCACAGGGATAGAAGTTTTTGTTACACCCTTATGGCAGATGTTTTCCTGATAGTCTTCCCGGATTATCCCAGATCTAGACATAGGATTCATCCCTGACTTAGCCCTGACTCTTTCCCTATTTCTAAAGGATGTTACAGAGTCAACCCGAAGTTGGCCAAGAAGATGAAGGACCAGATCAATGAAGGCTCTAGGATTTATTCAGAGTGGAACTTCACCTTAGGGAGTACCTACCTTGTTTGTGCCCAGAAGGATGGAACGAACGGATGTACATCATTTACCAAGACACTAAAGAACAATGCTCTTTGTCCGGATCGAGGATCTGTTTGATCTGTTTGTGTGGAGTTAGGGTGTTTCGAAGTTTGACTTAAGATTTGACCACCATCAAATCAAAGTCAGGAAAGAGGACATTTCCAAGACCGCGTTCGAACACCAAGTAAGGGTAGTTTTCTGTGGTCAGGATGTTAGGCTGACAAATGCTTCTGCTGTGTTCATGAATCTCATGAACAGAGATTTTCATGAGTATTTGAATCAGTTTATCTTCTCCATAGATAACATTCTGATATATTTGAAGACTGAAGAAGAGCATGAAGAACACCTGAGGAAGTTTTGGAAACTTTGAGGAAAAAGAAATTTTATGGTAAGTTATCTGAACGTGAATTTTTGACAAGGTGGACTTTTGGCCATGTTGTCAAGAGAAGAAATTTCGATAGAAGATAGCTGTTGTTGAAAAGTGGTATACCCCAAGTTCAATTCGGAAGTTCTTGAACTTGGCTGGCTACTATCAGAAGTTTGTGAAGGATTTCGCCAAGATTGCTGAGCCAATGACGAAGCTCACTTGGAAGAATGAAGAGTTCATCTGAACGAAAAGTTTGCCAGACGGCATTGAGGAGCTGAAGAAGAGACTTACCACTACACCAATCCTTGCGCTACCCGCAGGAACCGGTGGGTTCTCAATTTACAGTAATGCCTCTGGAAGAGGACTGGGTTGCGTTCTTCAACAACATGGGAAAGTAATTGCTTACACGTGTAGGCAACTACAGACTCATGAGAAGAATCATCCCACGCCTAATTTGAAATTTGCTGCAATTATCTTTACTTTGAAGCTATGGAAGCATGATTTTTATGGAAAGGGAGTGAAATATATACGGACTACAAAAGTCTGAAATATGTCTTCACTCAGAAAGGGCTGAATGTTAGACTAAGAAGATGGCTGAAGCAGATGAAGGATTTTGACATCAACCTGCAGTACCATTCAGGTAAGGCTAATGTGGTCGCTGATGCACTTAGTCGATACTGATGGCGAAGTTCTTAACCAAGGACTAGCACCTGCTAGAAGACATCGAGAAGTTTGGACTGGAGATTATGCTGCCTGGAAATGGAAGGAAGAAGCTGGATGCTGATTCAGGGTGATGAAGTTGCAAATGAGCTCGAGTCTGATGGACAAAGTCAAGGAGACTCAGTTTCAAGATGAGACACTTTGCAAACTTAGAGATCAAGTGTTGGCAGGAACACTTGAAGGTTTCTCAAATCGCCAATAATGGAGGTCTGAAGAATGGTACGAGGCTTTTTGTACTATCTGGCGAACTGAGGAACGAACTAATGCAAGAAGCGCACCAGTATTCCATACATCCTAGCAATACGTATTGGGATATGCGTACTATTATTGGGTAGTATGGAATGAAGAAGGATGTATTCAGAATTGAGGTTAGATGTTTTATTTGTTAACAAGTGAAGGCTAGTCGACAGAGACCCACAGGGCTTCTACAGTCTTTGGACATTCCGGACCGGAACTAGGAGCACATAACGATGGACTATGTGTTAGGTTTGCCTTGATTCCAAGGAGGAAAGAACACCAGTTGGATTATAGTGGACCGACTGACTAAGTTAGCACACTTTATTCCCTTCAAGGTTAGTTGTTCACCGAGAAGTTGGCAGCATTGTACGAGAAGCACATTTACCGGATCCATGGAGTACCGCAGGACGAGCAATCAGAGAGGTCAATCCAGACGCTTGAAGATTTTTTGAGATTTTGCGTCTCGGAATTTGGTAGGTCTTGGGAAGACCAAATTGCATTTGGTGTAGTTTCTCCTACCAGAGGAACAATCAGTTTTGACGGAGCTGGAAATTGAGGCCAGGTACATCAGGTCATTTGAAGTTTAAGACGCGTTGGAAGTGGCGTACCAGTTAGCTCTACCAGCTAATCTTGAGTGTATGCAACGTCTCCTACGTCACAGCTCAGACGTTACATTTCGGATCCGAGTCACATTTTGGATAATTCAGAGCTGAAGATTGGACTCAACCTTTCAGTGCCAGAGAAACCAGTTGCAAGCCTAGTCAGAGATGAGAATCAGAATTTGAGCCATCACTTAAACTCCTATTCCTTACCCTTTCTTTTTCCGTTCTAAATTTGACTAATGCTGCTAAGTTAGCCTAGTTTTGCAAGCTATCTTTTTTCAAGCTTGATCATGACGATATTTTATTGGGTGCACCCACTAATATATTGTCTAATCAGGACCGGTGCAGGATGGTCTGATCAACCTCGTGTACTTTGGTTCGCCTTTGTATTTTTTCTGCGTGGATAATATCATAAATAAAACTTGTCCCTAAACCATCTCATCCACGACTGCTTTGGAAATTCTTATGGTTGGACCTGAGTTACGGACGCAGTACCCGTACCTGTTTGAGACTTGAGGTAATCCCTAACCTTACTTTAAATTTCGAGGACGAAATTTTCTAAGGAGGGAAGATTGTGAAACCCATTTTTCTGTAGTTTTATTTAAATAAATAGTTGTGTTATAAATTAACGTTTTCAAAGTTTAATTATTATACTTTTATTATTAGTTAATTTTGGGTGAAAAATAATTTCAAAAAAATATTAATAACATGGCTTTTGGATTTCAGACACGGACCCGATTCCCGAAACCCAGACCCAGTCCTGACCCAATCATCTCTTTTGAATCCTGATTTCTATCTTTGTTTTATAATAATAATAATAATAATAATAATAATAAATTACTTTTGAACTGGTCCAAGTGGACCAGATCCTCAACTCCACACCCCACGTACTCTTTTCCCCACTCCCCTCTCTCCCTACAAACACTCACGAGCAGCCCTTCTTCCCTTCTGTTAACACCACATGTTACTGCCATCACCCCCACTCTTTCCCTTTAATTACTCCACACTCTCTCCCACTCCTCCCTCACGATCACTTTTCCTCACAGAGTTGAGAATAACTCAACTCACTTTTCACCTCAGAGCCTCAACTCTCAAATCTTACGATCTCTCTTCATTTCTTAGCAGAGGAGAAACCAAGACTAGCTCTCCCTCTCTCCCATTCACTTACTTTCTCTCTGGAGAAACCCTCCTCACCTAACCCCTCTCCTACCCGAACCCAGCCCTAGCCGCCGGCTTCCAGCGGCCGACCCCGCCAGGCGCTTCCCGTCCAGCGACGAGCCCCCTCGGCCGCGCCCCCTTCCCGAGCGTCCGGCCACTCCCCCGACGCGGCAAGCCCAGATCCGCGCAACCGCGCGTGATCTCCCGTCGCCGACCCGAGCTCGACGGTGCTCCGGCCGTCCGCGCCCTTCCAGCGGGCCGATCCCCTCCCCGTCGGCCGAGCCCGACCGGCTTCCCGCGTCTCCCCGCGCTGTCCCTGCGGGATTCGCCCCGACAGCTCTCGGCCGAACCCTCTCCCTCGGCCAGCCCCTCTGCGCCAGCTCTCCAGCGTGCGACAGTCCCTGTCAGCACGTGTCCTCGCGTGCCCTAGCCGTTCTCGGCAGCTTCTCTGGTTTTGTCCCTAGCCGAGTTCATTTCTTTTGGCGAGTGTTCCCTGGAATTCGTTTTGCCGTGCTTATCTCGGAGTTTCGACGTTCAACGTCGACGACGTTGGGTCAGCATCATTTCGGGACATTACGGCTGGAATTATTCTTTCTTTAAAATATTTTCTGAGAGCTCTAGCCGAGCACCCGAGGTATAATTTCGCTGCCCGTTGCTTTCATTTTTAGTAGTCTGTGACGAAATCGGTCCCCGGATTCCCTTCGGGAAATCCGGTTAGCTGCGTATATTTTTGATTAGCTGCGTTAGATTTTTTCCCTGTGTTTTATTTGCTGGTTTGGTGTGAATTGGTTGGATTATGGGATTCCCGGACATTTCGGGAAATTCGGTGGATTGGGAATTATTTTCTGTGGCTTGGGATTATTTTGGTGGATATTCTGTGGATTATTTGGGTTGGAAATATTTGCAGGTTTTTCCGTGGCGCATTTCCCAGTTTTGGATTTGTCCCGAAATAGAGGAAGTGCTGCCGAAATTTTTACAAAAAACTATATTTAATTGATTTCAAAATTGGTTTTCGGAAATGAATTTTAAACTGATTTTTCGGGCGACGACCGTACCGGTCTGTGGGCCCCGGCGAAATGCAAACGCACCGGTCCGACCGGGCGTTGAGGTATTAGCTGGATTTTGAGGAATGGACCGAGTCTGAGACTCTTAGCTTTCATTTTCAATTATTTTATTTAATATTTAGGCTATTTATTATAGATATTTAATTACTGCACTTTATTTAATAATTAAGTCATTTTTCTTTTATTTGATGTAAAAGATAATTGTACAGGGCATAAGCCCACTCTAGGATGTTTAGCTGTGCCATTGTATTGTGTAGCGTAGTTTTATTTTATTTTCTGGTGGATGTGATCTTGGGTGGTTTGTGATTAGACGTATAATCGTAGTTAGAGCGTAATTTACTGGTTAATTAAGAATTAATTAAATGGATAAAAATTAGTAAATAACTAGTTCATGATTTGTCATTAAAAGAAAACCATATTTTTATAAATATATTACAGAAACACAAAGTTTTCCAAAGTTAATTGATTATCGTGTTATTTCCAAATAATCCAGTTAACCGGCTTAATCGAACGCACGTAGTTGCGACGTAAACGTTAGCTGTAGATTAATACAACTTAAAATCTGACTAGGACATGACTACTAGAGATTGTAACTAGCACACTTAGTCTGGTTATTCAGGAATCTAAGTCGAGTTCTCAACTGTAGGAATTCGAAGATTCACCTGACGTTCCTCCTCGGTATCAACCCGTCTCTCCAGTCATTCAATTGAGGCAAGTATAGTTTGTGTTAGTTTACAGTTATTTACTTAATCGTTTTACTGCATGTCTAAACCACGTCTCAAACACGAAACTCTCACCGAGAGTACTGTACTGTAACTACTGTAACTATTGGGGACTGGGGAATAGCGTAATGATTATGACCATACTGTAACAAAACCCCCTTATCCATTACTGTAACAAACCCAAGCCGGTCATATGTCATTACCTATTCAAATCACTGTTTTCTACTGTAACAAACATGTTTTAAAAACTGTTTAGAACTGCATGATTCTATTTCTTATTTAACTGTTTAATTAGCATGAATTGTACTTTGCTCCCTCCTGACTGGAGACAACATTTTAGGTAACACTGAGGATGACGAGCTATACTATAATAGCTACTATGACCCGGTTCTCTACCCTGCGATGGTACCGGAGCCGTCTCTGGAGGACGCTGATCCTGGGACCACTGAACCTGATGCTTAGATAGTTTCCCTTTCCTGCATCTTTCTTTTATTTGGAGTTTGTAGTTTTATTTTCAGCATTTCCCTTCCAGTTGTATCTCTGAATATTTTTTATCAAATAAAGTTTCAATTCCGAATAGAACAGTTGTGGCAAATGTACTTGTGTTGTTGTGAATACCTGCAATGGAACAGCTTACTGCCGCCGTCTCACCACGGTGCAGGCTGGGCATGGTCCGGTTCGACCCATTAAATTGGGATCGGGTCGTGACAATTAGGGAGTTATATTGGGATTAACCAACCCTAATTCAAAGTGCAACGCATTGGACAACACAAGTTTGAGAGAGGAAGGAGGCAAGAGTGCCATTACAACTTCGGAGAAGAAGACGAAGGATTGAAGGTCGCTGTTCGAAGGAGATCGTGTTCGGGTAATCTCTACTCGTCGTTCTCGCTCTTCGTAGCCTTGTAATCATTGTTCTTATCTATGAGTGTTGTGGGGATCCGATTTGGATCGGGAGGAGTTTGTAGAGGGTGTAATTCTTCTATTCCATTAGTGGAGGCTTCTCAGGGTTGGACTCCGATCGTCCCGTGGTTTTTTCCCGCAAGGGTTTCCACGTCAAAAATTCTCTGTGTCTGCGTGGATTGTTTTTGTGTGATTGTTTTTGGGTTCGTACGTTGTATTGCTCGGTCCTCTCGTAGGTACTCTCCGGTTTGGGAAAAGGTTTCTGCGTTTCTTTTCCAACAGAGTGGTATCAGAGCTTTGGGTTCAAAGGGTGTCAGGAGTTGACAGAGGAACCAGAGAGGAGAGATGGACGCGAAGCCGGTGCGCATGGTGAATCTGAACGGCACAAACTATCATTATTGGCGGAGCAAGATGAAGGATTTGCTGTTCGTCAAGAAGCTGCATCTGCCCGTATTTGCATCCGAGAAGCCCAGTGATAAATCCGAGGAGGACTGGAAATTCGAGCATATACAGGTGTGCGGATACATCAGGCAGTTCGTTGACGAGAACGTGTACAACCACGTTGCCAATATTGAGCACGCGAAGACGTTATGGGATAAGCTGGAATCTTTGTATGCGAAGAAGACCGGGGTAAACAAGTTGTTCCTGATCCGGACGATGATGGGTCTGCGGTACAAAGATGGGACGTCTATTACGGATCACTTGAGTGATTTCCAGGGCGTGGTTGACCAGCTATCTTCTATGGGAGTCAAGTTCGACGACGAAGTTCAGGGACAGTGGCTGCTGTGTACATTGCCAGACTCGTGGGAGACCGTACGAGTATCTATGATCGCTTCTGCTCCAGAGGGCGTGGTCAGTCTGGAGTTTGCCAAGAGCGGGGTGTTGAATGAAGAGATGCGGAGACGTTCTCAGGGCACTTCATCCACATCCCACCACTCAGAGGCACTTGTTTCAGAGAGCCGCGGAAGAGGCAAAAGCAGAGGTCCAGGTGGTGGCAGAAACAAGAGCAGGGGGAAGTCCAAGGGTCGTTACGAGGACTCAGAGTGTTACCATTGCGGTAAGAAGGGCCATATCAAGCGGAATTGTTTCACTTGGAAGAGAGAGAAGAAGGGCGACAAGGGAAAGCAAGAAGAGAACACTACAGCGGCGGCCTCGGTGCATGGAGGCGATGTGATCGTCGTAGGTGATGAGGTCATTACTAACCTCGCCTGCGATGACAATTCTTGGCTGGTGGACTCAGGGGCTTCAGCACATGTATCTCACAATAGGGCACTGTTTGCCACTTACACGACAGGCGACTGTGGCGTGTTGAAGATGGGCAACGGAGATGTGTCGAAGGCGGTTGCCGTTGGAGATGTGCATTTGAGAACGAAGACGGGTGCGGTTCTTGTTCTCAAGGATGTTCGTCATGTCCCTGATATCCGTTTCAACCTGGTGTCGGTTGGAAGGTTGGATGACGAGGGATTCTTCAGTCTCTTCGGGAACAGTCAGTGGAAGCTTTCCAGAGGTTCGATGGTGATTGCCAGAGGAAGCAAGAAGTCCGGTCTCTACTATATGGAGGGGAGCGCAGAGGGGGCACAGGAGGTGAACGCAGTCAGTGATGCGTCTACCGAGTTGTGGAACAGGCGGCTCGGCCATATCAGCGAGAAGGAGATGAGCTACTTGGTGAACAGGAAAGTGATTCCGGGGCTCAAGTCTACAAAGTTGGAGAACTGCACGCACTGTTTAGCTGAAAAGCAAAATAGGGTGTCTTTCCAAAGTCACCCAAGTTCGAGGAAGCCGGCGTTGCTCGAGTTGATTCACTCGGATGTCTGCGGTCCTATGAAGGTAAAATCTCTTGGTGGTGCTTCTTACTTTGTGACTTTTATTGATGACTGTTCCAGGAAGGTTTGGGTCTATGCCTTAAAGACCAAGGATCAGGTGCTGCCTACTTTCAAGGAGTTTCAGGCCTCCGTTGAAAGGGAGACGGACAAGAAGTTGTTGTGTGTTCGGTCCGACAATGGCGACGAATACATCGGTCCCTTTGATGCGTATTACAGAGAGCAAAGGATACGACACCAGAAGACTCCGCCAAAGATACCTCAGCTCAATGGTGTAGCGGAGCGCATGAACAGGACACTGATGGAGAGGGTGCGGTGTTTGCTGTCAGAAGCAAACTTGCCGGACAGTTATTGGGGTGAGGCTCTTCTTACAGCTGCTTATATTATTAATTTGTCTCCTAGTACTCCTTTGCAGGGTGATGTGCCTGACAAAGTATGGTACGGCAAAGAGCCGTCATACAATCACCTGCGGGCGTTTGGTTGTAAAGCCTTCGTACATGTACCGAAGGACGAGAGGACCAAACTTGAGCCGAAGACGAGGCGATGCGTCTTTGTCGGCTATGGTCGGGATGAGTTTGGCTATAGACTCTACGACCCAGTGGAAGGAAAGCTCTACAGAAGCAGGGACGTGGTGTTCGTCGAGGATCAGACCATGACCAACACTCAGGATTCCGAGACGCCTTCTGAGGCTGAGGAATTGCCTGAGTTAGAGTCATTTCGCTTCGAGCAGTTTCCAGAGGACATCGCAGAGGATCCAGTTATGGGGGAGCCGGTACATGGAGTTGCTCCCAACCTTGATCATCAGCCTGCTGATGGTGGTCAGGGTGTCCCTCAGGAGGATGAGCATGCCGGAGAGGTAGTTCCTGAAGGGGCGGAGGCTGTCGGTATACAGCCAGCACCAGTGGCTCCACTGAGAAGGAGTGACAGGGGTCGTCGACCATCTACGAGATACTCACCGGATGAGTATGTGCTATTGACTGACGGGGGGGAGCCCGAAAGTTTCGCAGAGGCTATGGAAGACGAACACAGGCAGGAGTGGATGGTGGCTGTGCAGGAGGAGATGAGTTCCTTGCACACCAATTCCACTTATGATCTGGTGCGGTTGCCAAAGGGCAAGAAGGCTTTGAAGAATCGATGGGTGTTCAGAGTGAAGCAGACGGATGATGCTACTCGCCCTCGATACAAAGCGAGGCTGGTAGTCAAAGGCTACGGTCAGCGGAAAGGCGTGGATTATGATGAGATCTTTTCGCCTGTCGTCAAGCATTCGTCTATCCGGGTGGTGCTAGCATTAGCAGCCAGTTTCGACTTGGAGGTCGAGCAGATGGACGTGAAGACGACATTCCTCCACGGTGATCTTGAGGAGGAGTTGTACATGGAGCATCCAGAGGGATTCTGTGAGAAGGGCAAGTCACATTTGGTCTGCCGGTTGAGGAAGAGCTTGTATGGTCTGAAGCAGGCTCCGAGGCAGTGGTACAGGAAGTTCGAGTCGTTTATGGGGGAGCATGGTTATGCACGGACGACGTCGGATCATTGTGCATTTGTGAGGTATTTTGCCGATGATGATTTCATCATTTTATTGCTCTATGTTGATGATATGCTATTAGTGGGTCGGAATGCCACTAGGATAGCGGAGTTGAAGCGCCAACTGGGCGCGGCCTTCTCTATGAAGGATTTGGGTGCAGCGAAGACTATTCTTGGGATAGAGATCAGCCGAGAGAGAGAGTCCAAGCTGCTACACTTGTCCCAAAAGAAGTACATTCACTAGGTACTTCAGCGTTTCGGGATGGACGGGTCGAAGAAAGTGAGTTTCCCCCTCGCGGCTCACTTTAAGCTCACTGAGGAACAGTGTCCATCTACCGAGGACGAAAAGGAAGATATGGACCGGGTTCCTATGCCTCAGCTGTGGGAAGCCTGATGTATGCTATGGTGTGTACGAGGCCAGATATTGCTCATGCAGTTGGTACGGTTAGCAGGTATCTTTCAAATCCTAGAAGGGTACATTGGAGTGCGGTCAAGTGGATTCTACGTTATCTTCAGGGCACTGCTGGTTGGAGACTTTCCTTTGGTGGTGACGAGCCGAAGCTGGTTGGGTATACCGACGCTGATATGGCTGGAGATGTAGACACGAGGCGATCGACTTCGGGCTACGTGATGATGTTTGCGGGAGGAGCAGTATCGTGGCAGTCGCGGTTGCAGAAGTGTGTTGCCTTGTCGACGACAGAGGCAGAGTACATTGCGGCGACGGAGGCTTGTAAAGAGCTATTGTGGATGAAGAAGCTGCTGCAGGAAATGGGACTGAAGCAAGAGCAGTATACTTTGCTTTGCGACAGTCAGAGTGCGATCCACCTTGTGAAGAATCAGACGTTTCATAGCCGGTCCAAGCACATCGAGACCCGGTATCATTGGATACGGGATGTGGTTGAGAAGAAGGACGCGGAGCTTGAGAAGGTGCATACAGATGACAACGGAGCTGATATGTTCATGAAGATTCTACCAAGGGGGAAGTTTGAGTACTGCAGACAGGTCGTCGGAATGACGACATCCTCCCCATAGTTGTGAAGGGGGAGATTTGTTGGAGTGGGTGGGGTTCCCAACCTATGTGGAGAAGACCCCGGAGTGCGACGAGCGCCGTCCGATGTCGGAGAAGCTCGGGAAGTAGGCGACGGAGTTGCTGCTGCTGCTGCTGGAGCTGCTGGAAGCAGGGGATCCGAGTTCGGGCCGAACTCGGTCCCAGGCCGAGTTCTGGCCGAACTCGGTCTGGCCGTTCCAGGGTTTGGCCAGTAGGTGCTGGTTGCCCCACACAGAGTTCTGGCCGAACTCTGTGTCGTCGGGGGCTAAAGCGGGATTCTGGTTGAGTTTTCATCATTGGATCTAATCCAACGGTCCAGGTTGGCTGCGGAATTAGGGAGTTATATTGGGATTTCCCAATCCTAATTCAAAGTGCAACGCATTGGACAACACAAGTTTGAGAGAGGAAGGAGGCAAGAGTGCCATTACAACTTCGGAGAAGAAGTCGGAGGATTGAAGGTCGCTGTTCGAAGGAGATCGTGTTCGGGTAATCTCTACTCGTCGTTCTCGCTCTTCGTAGCCTTGTAATCATTGTTCTTATCTCTGAGTGTTGTGGGGATCCGATTTGGATCGGGAGGAGTTTGTAGAGGGTGTAATTCTTCTATTCCATTAGTGGAGGCTTCTCAGGGTTGGACTCCGATCGTCCCGTGGTTTTTTCCCGCAAGGGTTTCCACGTCAAAAATTCTCTGTGTCTGCGTGGATTGTTTTTGTGTTATTGTTTTTGGGTTCGTGCGTTGTATTGCTCGGTCCTCTCGCAGGTACTCTCCGGTTTGGGGAAAGGTTTCCGCGTTTCTTTCCCAACAGCAAGAACAAAAAAGGGTCTTTGATAACGAATTAAGAAATACTTTTTTTTATTACAAGAGCTTACAAATCTTGGACTGCTGAAATTTTTGTTTTTTCTTTTCTTACTAATGTCTCCATTTCTGGAATTGTCACTACATTGGTATTAAAATGATAAAAATATTTTGATTAAATAATTTAGAAACAAAACTGAATTAAAGATACTATTAAGTTGGTACTAATTAATATGAAGTAACTTTTAACACTATTAAGTTGGTTTCAATTAATATGAAGTAAAACTTTAAGTAATTGGATAATTAATTATAACTACCTCTAAAATTAGTATCAAGTTTAAGAATGAATGATTATTAGTAGGGGTGAGCAATCGGTTCCAACCGAACCGAATAACCAAAAACCGAATTCGACCGAAAACCGAATAAGCAAAATCGAAACCGAACCGAATTTGTCCATAACCGAATTAAACCGAACTGAATTAAATCGGTTCGATTTTCGGTTTATTCGGTTTATTTGATTTTCGGTTTATTTGCACCTTTTTTTGTTAATATATATAATAACTAAATATACCTATATATATTTAGTATATACCTATAATATATGCCTATATGCCTATATATATATATATATATATATATATATATATATATATATATATATATATATATATATATATATAATTTTCTTATTCGGTTTTCGGTTTTGGACCGAAATAGAAATCCAAAACCGAAACCGAAACCGAATAAGAAAATTTAATATTTTCAAAACCGAAACCGAACCGAATCTTCGGTTTTCGGTCCAAAACCAAATAATGCTCACCCCTAATTATTAGAGCTCTCTAGCCTAGTGGTATTAGAGCGGACATCTGGAGGCACGGGCAAGATTTGAGTCCCCCAATTGTGTGTGTGCGCGTGGGATTTCAAAAGAATGAATGATTATTTACAAAAAGTTAATAAAGATATATTAATTAGTATTTGAAAATAATATTTTAGAATTTTCAGTGTACACTTCTTTAGTGAATAGTAATGCCATAATTAATTAAACAAATAAGATAATTAATTAATTACTTAATATATAATTTAGATAATTATTATAGCAATAAGCTATCAAGATACATTTAAATATTAAGCAACCAATAATGCTAAATTATTATGATTTAGTAATTATGCCAAAATATTAATACTTGTGATATCTAAACATGTTTTGCAATCGATACATAAATTCCATATATAAGTATCTTGTTACATTATTTGAATTTCAAAGATTGTTATGTTTCATTGGAGTGCTTTTCAAAGTATTTGCTTATGATAATGTAAACAAGAGTCAGGATGGCCGAGTGGTCTAAGGCGCCAGACTCAAGTTCTGGTCTTCGTGAGAGGGCGTGGGTTCAAATCCCACTTCTGACAAATTTCCTTGTTTTTTTTTCCAAATCTTCATTAGAAGTATGGAAGGAGTAACTAATTTTTAAAAATCTTCAATAAAAAATTGATAGATTAAATGCGTCTTGATTTTTTTAAGAGCCTAAATAAATAAAAAAAAGTCTACGTATTATAATCATATTATAAGTTTCTTATTTTGAGTTCCTATTTGAGTTTTTGTAGTCAAACTTCTATTCGTGTGTATAACGTCAGCTACCATTTTTTATTTTGCAAGTCAATACCTTCAATTCTGGATGATGATCTAAGCACATACACGATTAATCACCATAGACAAAGATTAGAAGTTTTATGTAGATTTTGATTAGATTTAATATGTGACAAAATTGGCTTCTTATATCATCAATTTGTTGGATTTTATATCGTATCCAACTGAGCCCTCAAGACTTGGGAGTATAGTGATGGTACAAAACGGAAGTTGCACAAAATTTAAATTTTAGTCCAAGATCAAAGGATAAGCTATAAATATATAAAATTGATCATAATAGAAACTCATATGTACAAGTCCAATATATTATAGAGTAATTCTCACACACGAAAATAAGTCATAAGTTGCACATTTAAGCTTCGGACTTCTTTCGTATCCGAGAATTAGCATTAACAAAAATTCTAATCATGGGCGGCGGGTGGTCTTTTTTTCCAAACAAAATAAGGTCATCTCTCCAATGGAGGTTTCTATATCTCATATTTCTATGATAGAAATCCAATTTTAAAAAAAAAAAACCTTCTTTCAATGGTTATTTTTATCTCAATTTTTATCCTACGTCACAATGATGTAGGATGATGCACAATGGAGAGTGTTAGGATGGCTGAGTGGTCTATGGCGCTAGACTCAAGTTTTGGTCTTCGAGAGAGGGTGTGGTCCTCTCTACGTTTATTATATGTATATATTGCTCATCTTAAAGTTTATTTCTCTATACGTTCATTACATGTATATAAGATAGGATGTGTGTACAACTTTAGTCAATACTATCAACTTACATATTTTGTTACCAGTTTTTATTTTGCAATTCAATACCTTGAAATCTGGATCATGATCTAAACATAAAATAAAGTACATAAACGTCAATGAGCCAAGCCTGACTAAAGCCCTAGTCGACTGCTCGATCCAAGTTTGTTATAAGAAACGATTCATTTTGTTTTATTTTATGTTCTATCTACTAACAAAGGCTTTGATGTCATGTTTGTACAACCAATTAAACAGTCAGGATCGACTAGCTGAGCAGATAGAATGATTATATAAATGATAAAAATAGTAAAAAAAACATCAGAGTGGCGCAGCAGAAGCGTGGTGGGCCCATAACCCACAGGTCCTAGGATCGAAACCTGGCTCTGATATATGTTTTTAAGTGTCACTGTGTCTGTAGTATTGTGATCATTTCTTAATAAATAAGTGTTTTATTTCTTAATCTCATCAATTCACGAGGGCCTAAAAAAAACATTTAAACATAAATATATTAATAATTTTGTATCCAAATTCGAACTAGTATGTACCATGGCCACTTGTTGACATAAAGCTGTTGTGGTCTTGTGCTTAATATGTTAGACTATATACTAAAGTTGCTTAGTTCAAATCTTGATGGTAACTTTTTTTTTAGTTTTTTTTAATTTTTTTTACATTATATATGGAGGTCCTATTTGAAAAAATTGACCGGCCCTCCTATGAGCTCAGGGCCGACCCTGCCTTCAGTTGTCCACCACGTTCCCTCTCTTTTGATTCATAGTTTTGTTACTAAGTGTCATTACATGGCATAGTTGGGCCGTTCAAACTCCACAAAGTTACATTAATTGTCAGGTGCAGTTTGAGCCCCAACAATTTGTCATGCATAGATTGATATAACAGCACATATATACATAGTTCAATGGTTGGAAGCCAACAAAATACATGGTTAAATACTCGTGTATGCTACTATCAAAATGTTAGACATTACGTAGTAGAGATCAACTAGAAATTGCAATACCTTCCAAAAAAAAAGGAAGAAGATTCAAGAAACAAATTAAGATGCTACATGACTAGGTTCAGACTAGTAGTCATCCAGCAAGCAAGCAGACACCACACATCTCTGACCATCAGAGCCTACAACTGGCAAGTTATTCATATGCATCTAGGGTTCTTCCATATCGTCTTTTGCGAATATAATCACGACACGAGCGAGCGAAAGATATTGTCTTGTGCCTCATGCCACATAAGAATCATAACACATAACAAAGACAATAGGGTTGGAGATGCTCTTACCTACTGAAGACCAAGAAACCACTTTTTTTTTTTTTTGAAGAAATACCAAGAAACCACTTGGCCTTGTACATTTGTAACAGATACAATGCTATTGTTGAAACTTAATCTCTGGTGAAGTGGCTACAGGATCCCTTGGATTATGAACCTAGGGCTGTTGGTACACAAAAAAAAAAAAAAAAAAAAAACAAAATTAGTGCAAGACAAATTTAGGATGGAAAAATAGTTTAGGTTATGAAAATAGGTTTCGAAAATTGCAATACCCGGATAAACAAAACATGGAAATTCTATCCCCATCTACTTTTTTGTCCGGGTTAAAAAAATATTGTTTTGGTTTTCTATATTATTTTTTATTTTATTTTTTTTTCTCGTTTATTTTTCATTTTTAAATTTTATCTTCTTTTCTATTTTTTAAGAATGATTTTTTTTCCAGACTTCTTCTTTTTAAAGAAAAAGAAAATATATAAGTTTTTTCATCTTTTTCCATTCAGTTATTTTTATCCTTTTTCATTTGTTAATATATGAACAAAAGAGAAGGATGGAAATGTTCACTGAAATGTGTCTCGGGACAACTGAAATTTATTAAGACATGTACTGCTAAAATAAGTTTGAATTATTTTATGAAGCTACTATTGTATTTATATTATGCTTAGACGTATAAAATCCGTATTATTAGTCATGTCGATAAATGATGTGTATGATGAGAAACAGTTAGTCGTTGAATGTATGTACCTGCCCTGGGTGTTCATATTTCTAGTCATACATTAGTTGGATACGGTTATAGTAATATATAAACCAAAGGATCAGGCTCATAGGCCCAGGCCCAGGCCCAGGCCCAGGCCCAGGCCCAGGCCCAAGCCCCAGCCCCTCCACGAAGCACACCCACAGTCAGCTAGGTCCAAAACTCCTGATATCTATAATATAAAGCACAGTGGATTTTTGGTCCGACCCATGTGCTTTGGTTCAACGATGATGAAAGGACAAAATTGTCCCTCTCTCTATAAGAGAGGAGGAGGTCCCATGTTGGGTGCGGAGCAACCGGTTGTTCCAACGGCACCTCCGCCTCCAGCTCCTTTCGCACCCCCCTCCCTCCGCCGTCTCCGCTCCATCCTCGCCCACGCCGTCGTCGCCGACCTCTTCCACAACCTCTTCGTCGCAAGCAGCCACCTCCACTGTGAAACCCCGAAAATTTTTGGAATTTATTAATTGTTGGATTTGTAGCATAATCTTAGCCTTATTATTATTATTATTATTATTATTATTATTATTATTAGTCGGATCAGGAAAATTTTATTTTTAAAATTAATCATTGGATTTTTGATTGTGGTCCTGTCCCCAATCCCGTGTCCGGGGTCCGACACCGAGTCCGGACACCAGACCCCGATTTTTCGATTCCGAACCCGTCCTTATTTTTTCTTTTAAACTCTGATTATATATATATATATATATATATATATATATATATATATATATATATATATATATATATATATGGGTTATAAAAAAATACTAAACAAAAAACCTATTACTAAACCCCCCATCTGACCTGGTCACCCCACGACCAGGCCACTCCCCCTTATTCTCCTCACCACTCCTACTCCTTCTCCTCAGCTTTTCACCACAACCACATCTACTCTACTCTCTTTCCAACTCTCCAAATAAAAACCCACCACTACTCACCATAACCACCAGCACCATTCTCATTCCCATCCTTCCTCTCTCTCTCTCTCTCAAACTTCTTCCCCAAAGCTCCACCCGGCGCCCAGCTCCGGCCAACCCGGCGTCGCTCGCCCCCGGCCAACTTCGGTCGACCCCAGCGGCCTTCCACCGGTGCCCCTCCGGTGCCTTCCGCCCGCGCGCGCCCCGGCCAGCACCTCCCGTCCGGCCATCTCCAGCGTTCGGCGACCCTCCCGAGGCCGCTCGACCCCCGAGCGCGCACCCCGGCGGCCAGATCCACCCGCGTCTAGCCCTTTCCGGCGACCCCCGCCGCCTCCGACCCGAGTCCAGAGCCTCCGCCGCACGCTGTTCCCGAGGCCAGCGCCTCCCGCCGGCCGCTTTCCCCGGCGACCCCTGCGAGCTGTTCCGCGCCACCTCCCGTGCGCCGGATCCCAGCACTCCGGCGACTCCGTGCCCGTCCGGCCAGCACTGCCCGCTGTTCGGACGCTGTCCAGCACGTTCCTTGCAGCCCGGTCCGCTGTCTGCGCCTCTTGTACGTTTTTCCGAGCTAGTTTTTCGCTGTCCGCGGAATCCTTTCTTCTAATACTTCATCTGAGAGCTCTAGCCGAGCAATTAAGGTATAACGTCGTGTCCCCGTGTCCCTCCCGTAGATAGTCTGTGATGATGCGGTCCCGATCCCGTTTTCGGGAATCGGTATTTTTATCGTTGCTTTTGGGTGATACGTAGATTATCGCTTACGTCGCGGCATATTTTTCTATGGTTGGATATATTGTGCTGTGTTCATTTTTGGGTTGGATATTCATTTTTTGGTTGGTGATCCCTGGTTTGGGATATTTAATTGTGTTGTGGTTGGCATCCTTCCAGGATTGGGTTGTCCCAATTATAGAGAAAATGCTGCCCAAATTTTCAGGAAATATTTTAAAGGGAATTTTCTTATAAAATTAGCAATTTGAATAAAACCTATTTTCCAAAGAAAACTGGGCTTTGCAAAATGTTTTATAGGTTGGATTTTGTTTCTGGATTTTATGGATTCGTATCACCAGTTAGGCGACGACCATATCGGTCGAATGAGCCTCGACAAAACACAAACGCTACAGGGTTTCCTGTACGTTGAGGCGTTAGCCAGCAACATGAGATTGCACGACCAAGTCTGAGACTCTTTTATTTTTACTTTAATTATAATTTACTTTTAGAACTGGTACTGCTTTTAGTATTTATGGTGCAGGGCCTCGGCCTACTGTTTGGACCGTTCGCGACATACAGAGCTTGCCTTAGGATTAATTAATTTATGTAAATAATTTGTAAGGACATAAGTCCAGTTTTTTCTTTATTTATCTGTGACCATGTATTGTGTAGCGTAGTTTTTATTATTTTTCCGGAATGTTGATTTTGCCGTTAAAACGCGTAGAATTTAAAATGGATATTTATTTTATAAAGAAAATTAATAAGTTTTCTCATAATAAATAACCTGGTAATTCAGCAATTCACATATTTTCTCATTTAAAAGAAAAAGCCTAGTTTTATATATATATATTTAAAATACAAAGTTTTTGCCAAATTAACCGGTAATTGCTATTTTTCCCAAATAATCAGTAACCGACTTATTTAACTAAAATGATAAAGAACATAGATTGCGACGTTAGACATTTTCCTGTAGATTATTAATACCTTAAAATCTGACTAGGGTCTACTTCTAGAGATTGTAACTAGCACACCTAGAATGGTTTCATTATGGTTCTAAGTCAAGGTTCTCAACTGTAGGATCTCGGAGACGAACTTGACTTCCTCCTCGGTACCGATATTCCCGATCCAGTCAATTAACAGAGGCAAGTTACGGTTATGTTTCCTTGTATTTTATTTAGTAATTGTCAAGCTGCATGTTAAACCACATTGCTATACGGAACCCTCTCCTAGGGTTCAGATATTGATTGATATTAATTGTGGGGATTGGGAGAATAGTGTAACGTTTATGGCCAATATCCCTCATATTGCATATTGTGCGAGCTTACCCCTCTTACACATGGGGATAAGCCGTATCGCGTCACTAGGACGCTATTGTATCGCCTGCACTTTTCCACTATTACTTGAAATATGAGATACATATTCGTACTTGCTCCCTCCTGACTGGAGACAACATTTTTAGGTGACATTGAGGATGCTGAGCTATTGTACAATAGCTACTATGACCCAATTTTGTACCATGTGGTGTTGCCGGAGTCCCCCTTGGAGGACGCAGGATCTGAGGCCGACGAGCCGACCGCATAGCTAGTCGTTTCCAATTTTTCTAGTTTTATTATTTTGGAGTTTTGTTATTTTGAATTCAGCACTTTATTTCAGTTCTTTCATTTCCAGTTGTACTTTTCAAATATTGAATAAAAGTTTTAAAATTTTCGTATAATCGAGTTGTGATAAATGTATAGATGTTGTTGTGAATACCTGCATATAGAACAGCTTACTACCGCCGTCTCACAACGGTGCAGGCTGGGCATGATCTGGTTCCACCCAATAATTTGGGATCAGGTCGTGACATCCACCGCGCCGCCAACGCTGACCCTTCCTTCGCCGCCTCCCTCTTCTCCGCCATGACCAACCCCAACCCCTTCTCCTTCAACACCGCCATCGCCATCTCTACCGACCCACTCTCCATCTACTCCCAAATGCTCCGCCGCCACGTCCCTCCCGACTCCCACACCTTCTCTTCCTTGCTCAACATCACCACCGCCGCCGCCGCCACCAGGTCACTCCACGCACACGTCCTCCTCCTCGGATTCCGGCCCGACCCCTTCGTGCAGACCGTCCTTCTCACCTCCTACTCCCGACATGGCTCCGACGACCACGCCCTACGGTTGTTCGACGGAATTGCGCACAGGGACGTCATTTCCTGGACCGTCGCCGTCTCTGTAATGCCCCGCTCCGAACAGTGCATTACGCTGAGTCGTTGACTCGAAGAGTTACGTTGACCCGATTGCTGTTTGCCATTAAAATTCTTTGATTGCAAATTTTAATACAAACAGAACAGTGTTACAATATAGGACTTAGATGTAGTCCTAGGAGTACACTTTTGTTTATCTGGGTCCCTTGTGTCGATGGAGTGAGTGGTAATGCGTTGACTCCGTTGACGATCTGACGACGGTTATCGGTTCTCTGAAGGTCTGGATTGCTCTGGGTGCTGGAGCTTGCTGAGAGGAGAAAGACGTTGAGTGTCTGTATCTGCCTCTCTGGTGGTGTGAAGTCTCTGTGTGTTCGTTGTGTAGGTAGGTATGTGTGTACCTAGGTGTGGAAGAAGGAAATGGTCCCTCTCTTTATATAGTCTGCAGGCTGGATGCTCATGCGCGCATGTAGGATGCGCCTGTACGCGGGGATGCCACGTGTTGATTGATGATGGAGGCGCATGGACGATGCGCCCTGATCGAGGGGTTGACTTCTTCATGTTGCTGTTGTGAGCCGGCACGTAGCAGAGGAGAAGATCTTTCTGTTGCTGAGATCTCGGATGAGTTGAGTCCAAGGACACGTGTCATCGACCCATGGCTCGGAGATCTCGGATTTGGTGGGGGATGATCTGGTAAGATGCGCCTAGGATTGGGCGCATGAGGAGACTTTGGCTCGTAACCTTTAGGAGTCACGAACCATTCTGGGCGCATGGCTTTTGAGGCGCATGCAGAGCTTCAGTAGTGACTTTACTCCTGTCTTTTGGGATCAGAAAGAAGTCTGGGGTGCATGGCTTTTGAGGCGCATGCAGATTTGGGCACATGGCTGCGGAGGCGCATGCGAGATGGTTGGGTGGCCACGTGGCAGTAGCCGTCGGAGGGAAGTAATAATGATACTGACGTTGGCGATGCTTCATCTTCTGAAAAAGCTTCCGACTGTTCAGACTTCGGGAGGCGTGATGCCAACTCTGTCAGTTCAGCATTTAATGTTTGTGACATTCGATGGACAGCTGAGTAGGCGCGTCGGTTGGCGTTCCACTAGGCGTATGGGGACGCACGGGGGGCGCATCCCTGTGATGTGCTTGGTACTGAAGGGTACGTCTGTGTGATGCGCTTGATGTTGAAGGGCGCATCCGTGTGATACGCGATCTGGCCGGCGCATCCGCTTCGTGACACGTCTTTAATGGTGCGATTGTTACGTTCTTCGAGTGCTTTAAATAGTCGTTTTGACTTAGCTGAATTCGAAGCGTCCGGTTCATCCATTTAATGCAAATTTATTGTACGGAATTCGGAGAGCCATCCACTGGGCGCATGGGTTTGATTTGCCCGGCCTATAAATAGTGGCATGGAGAGAGTTTGCTTCTCGTTCTCTCACGTTCTTCCAACATAAACTTGTTTACTCGGATGCATTCTGTTGACGAGATGCTTCCGAGAGTGAAGATGCGACGCAGTGTCTTCGTTGATGCACTTGAAGGTGACTGTTACATCCAAAAGTCGGAGTCGAGGGCTTCTGAGGCAGGCGGAAGGTGCCTGTTGCATCCAAAGATAGGGATGCTCGAGCCTCGTTTTCGTTGTGCGGGAAGAGCCGTAGATCGGAATGGCGGTGCTGCGGCTTTAGTGGCTCTTTCTTCCTTCAAAATGGGTGTAGCCCATTTTGGTTGTGTTGAAAGCTGCTCCTTTGGCCGCGGTTTCGATCACGGCCTTCCTTGGTGTTTGGAGGCTCTTTCGAAGCCTCCCCTGGCCACAGGTTGGCTTGTGGTTCTTTTTCCTTCCTTGGCTAGAGGGTTGATTGACACCCTCGTTCTGCTCAACAAATGCTTCATTAGTCGAAGCATTTAGACGGCGGTGAGCCTGGCTGGAAGAGCGGCACATAACTGGGCTGCTGAAGGGATGCACATAACTGAGCTGCCAAAGGGATGCACATAACTGAGGATGCACATAACTGAGCTGCTGAAAAGGATGCGCCTTGCTGAGGGCGCATGGTGGGATACGCCTGGCTAAGGGCGCATGTTGATTGCTGCGCCTACTTGAGGGCGCATGTTGGCTTTTGGCTGTAGACTTAGGATCTTTTCTTTGTAGAAATTCTCCTTTGTACAGTCTTTCTTAGACATGTAATAGACTTTTATATGTTGAATAAAAAGTCATCTTTCAATGTCTATATTTGTTGCTTTTTGCTGTGAAGTACTTTCTCCAAGCTTTGGCGCATGTAGTCTGGCGCATAGAGTTTCTGCTTCTGAAATTCTATGCTTCTACAAGACCCCCTTCAAAGTTTTCAAAACTTTTGGATAAGTTTTGGAATACTTTGAATAAGAAGCATGGTAGTGGAGGCGCATGACCGTCGGGGCGCATAAATACTCCGCGCATCAGTGATGGGGCGCATGCTCCGCTCAGTTAGTGCAAATGATGACGCCTCGGTAACTGAAAAAGATTAATGATGATCTTTTTGGTTTTATTTGTGGTTATCTTTTCAAAGAACCCGAGGCGACGGCTGAGATCACACATCATCGGTTCACGCGTGCGACCAAGCCCTATAAATAGACTGAGTTGGTGTGCCCTAACTCTCTTCTGCCGACGCGCATGGACTTCTGTCCGCGCCGAGGTTTTACCCCGTCGACGTGCATAGGTTTAGGCCTTTATCATGCACCGAGGTTTAACTGCGGACGCGCATGGGTTTACACCATGATGATGCGCCGAAGCCTCTTGCTAACGCGCATGGGTTCATACCCTGATGATGCGCCGAAGCCTTTCACTGAGGCGCATGGGTTTACACCCTGATGATGCGCCGAAGCTTTTTACTGAGGCGCATGGGTTTACACCCTGATGATGCGCCAGGTTGCTTTGACATACTTTGTCTTTTTGCCTGACTTTTGATTTTTGTTGTGCCAGTATCGATGACGATTCCTTTGCTGAATGAGGTCCTTCTGGATGCTTTCCTTTGTCAAATGGGAGTTGATTTTGATGAGGCGGTTATCAACCCTGCCAAGGGTGCTATTTTACAGGATCAACCTCCTGAGAGAGTGCTGCAGATCCAGAACCAGTTGCCGACTTTCCTCTAGAGTATGATGGAGAGCGGAAAACTGAAATCTGCTGAATCCGAGGATGTGACCTTCTTAAAACCTGTCTTTTTGTTCGGTGATCGCCTGATCTCTACTGAAGCAAAAATACTGAAGGTCAAAGAAGACTGGTTCTTTTCTGCAAAAGGCATGGTGCTGTACATACGACAACTTGACCGCCAGTTGCCGCTGACGGCCTTCTATCGTTTAGCTTCGAAGAGAAGGATGCCCTGGAAGCTTACTCCTTCTTAAGGAGGGGCCCTGGGGGTGCTCTTTCGATTGATGCTACCTCGAATCAGAGGGATACCCTGGCTGCTTCACGAACCGGTCCCTCGTTCAGTTGCCGAACTTTGCGTCCTGGGAGCCTCTACAGTGAAGTCCCAAATGACACTTTTGCCTTCGGTGCCTCAACCTTCGCTAGTCGGATGCTGACATCGAGGGTCACGTATCCGAAAGACGGGTTTAGGGTTGAAGGTTGGTGTCATCATATCTCGAGGTGGAACGAGTTGACCATTTGGGTGCTTTCGAAGTTCAAGGCTGAGCTTAAGGAGATTGGGCTGACGGCCGCTATCCGTGCCACACAGGCTGGCGTGGATCTCAATAAGCCTATGTTTCTTGCACTCTTAGAATTGTTCAACACCCAGACTGGCACCTTCTATACTCCAGTGGAGGAGTTGGAGTTGGCTCTCCATGAGATGTACGAAATGTCCAAGCTTCCCTGGGGCTCAGAACCGTACGAGGAATATTTCCCGTCGAATGAAGAGATCCAGGTTCTGGAAAATAAGGACTCAGAGATGATGGTCATTTTCAAAGAAGTGGCGAGCCATCATTATTTGATGCACCGGAAGGATAAAGACAAGACCCAGCCTCATGTGACTGCTTGGAGGGATTATGTTTTCAAACAGGATTTGGCGGACCCCTCGAGGATTCGGTTTACGACCCCGCAAGGGCTGAAACCTGCGGAAGTGACTTCTGAGATAAGCCGGCTGGACGAGAGGACTCCTCGTTCCAATGAAAGTGGCGAGAATGTGTATAGCTGCTTCTGGCACTGTGCGTACCGGATGTCGTCTAAGGCGGTGCTGACGGCATATTTGATGATATGGCTTCGAGATTGTGTGTTTGCAGGCGGATCTGGTGCAGTGGAGAGGGTACACCGGAACCTTATTTTGCCTGCCATAAAGTTGGCTTTTGGACGTCCTTTAGCTCTCCTTCCCGCGATGGTGTGTAACCTGTTGCGGGGTTTGAGGACTTTTGCTGATGACGTGATCCAGGAGAGAGGTAAAAACGACAACTTTCCCCGGACTGAACTACCATTCCATTATCTTATAGGATGGCTGATTCTGTATCATCCGAACGTGATGAGTCCAGGTCCGGAGGAGGATCATGTTGAAGGAGATGCCTTTATCCGCCGCTTCTACAAGAGGAAGTGGTTACACACTGGCGTCCCTGTTTGCAGGAGAGTTTTGTCCTATCTTCAGGGGTGGGAGATTGCCAAGGTTGGCCCCATCTTCAAAGATTTCGAGGCTGACCAAGATTTAGTTGATTCTGGTGAAGACGCGATTACTTTGCCGAAGTGGGGTTTTCGTTGGTTGCAAAGTATTCGGCCTTCTCACTTGGTCTATCGGAACCAGAATAGGTGTTATCTGGAGCCATATCTGCCCAGCCGGTTCGCTCGCCAGTTTGGCTATACCCAGCTGATGCTACGGAATCCTAGTAACAGTCTGGGGTTCATCGGTAGTTTGCTGGATGGAGCCCGGGGCTGTCAATATTACAATACTGGGTGTACTGGTGTTCAGTTTACGGCGCCCGTTCGTAACCCTCGGCCACAGATCCTGTATTCGGCAGCTAAGCTGTATTGCACAATGAATACTGCATCTCCAGGTTATGATAGAGAGACTAGTTTCATCATTGGAACTCAGCTGGAGGCCACGGCGAACATGTTGATGGTGGCTCGGTCATATCGTCCACCAGAATTGGCGGAATATTGGGCTGCTGCTGCAGCATCAGTGAGAGATCCCCTTATTGGGAAGAGACGGGCTGACGCGGAAGCCGGCTCGTCTGTACCAAAAAGGTCGAAAAAGACGACGACTCCAAAGGCAACGGGAGTGCCACCTGTACCGCCAGTGGAATCAGCTCCTGCTGAGGTAAGGAGTCCTCCGTAATTTTGTCTCATCTTGTCATTTTGGTGACTTGTGCTTTTCTTCTTGTAGGGATCGTCGAAGAAGAAGACCTGTGTTTCAAAACCGGGTGTCAGTAAACCGAAGGAGGTAGCAAGCTCTTCTGACGAGCGCATCCCTCCGATGGTAATGTCTCCAATAGAGGAGAGTCCCGGAGATGTTCATGCAGAGGTTTTACTATCTCCAGACTTTGTTGAAAGAGATGCAGAGGTTGCAGCAACTTCTGGGATGGTGCCAGTTGCCGTGAGAGTCTTGGACGTTGAGGTTCCAGCGGACACGGGGCTTCGTGATGATGGTGTGGAGTGGAGTTCGTCGTCTTCGGATAACGCTGCTCCAGAGTTGTAAGAGCCTGTTGCGGGGGCAACAGAGATGGTTGGAACAGAGGAGAGAGTTGATTCCCCTCCTTGTTATGATGAGGAGAGGTCAGCTGCATCATTGCCGAGCCCTACCCCAGACTCAGCGGCGGAAGCTGAGGTGGCTACCAATCAGGAGGTAGCGACAGATCATGTCCCTGTAGAGGGATTTGATGAAAAGACTCGTCTGACGGTCCCGACTCCTGGGGCGGGTTAGGAGACAAGTGTTGATCTCCCCGTTCTGTCGGAAGAGGTATTGGCTGCTAATAGCACGTTGGGGACTGGAGAGGTGGCCACTGGCGTCGGTGGTACTTCCAAGTTCGGGAAGGGTAAGGGTGTGATGGAACCCTCTGTTGCCCCTTCCACTTGGGGTACTATCTCGACACCTGTGTCGACTTCTTCCGCTCCCTTGGCTCCTCGGGCTAGTAGCCCAGCCCCTGTTGATGAAGAGCCTATTGATGCCGAGGTTTCAGCCTCACAGGTTGAGGTCGGCGGGTCTTCTTCTGGTCCGCCAACTGGGGTAGCTCCTCCAACCCCTGCTATGACGCCACGGGTGTTGGCGGACGCGAATGAATATGTGAAATTCATCGTTGAGGCAGTGTATAAAATACTGCATAGGGGGGTGTCGACAGTGATGGATGCCAATGGGAGCTTTGCGACAGCAAGAACTCTGGCACTGCCTCATATCAACCTGATCCGTCTTCACCAGGGCCACGATCATATGGCCGTCATTTTGGAAGCCACGGTGGCTGAGTTGGACCAGCGGCTTTCTGAATTAGAGCGCATTCAGCGAAATGACCTCTCCGTCCTGATAGATGCGGAGAAGGAGAAGCTGCTCGCCGAGACTGAGTCTTCCTACCAGGCCACTGTGAGTGTCTGGGAACGCGAAATGGCTGAGACTGAGCTGCAGTGGAGCGGTTATCTTAGACTACACGAAAGACAGTGGAGACACGAGCTGCATTGGACGCTAATATAGCGGAGATTGACGCCCAGATCCGCCGCCTTGAGGATCAGCGGGCCCGACTCCTATTGGACGTCGAACGTGTCCAGGCTGAACACATAGCATTCAAGAAGGAGGAAGCGGCTTTCACTCATCGGGCTCTTACCCTGGCTCAGCAGAGACAGCAGCTTGATGAGAAGCACGAGAATAAAACTTCTGCTGAGGCTGTTGAAGCGAAGCGTCAAGAAGCTGAACGTCGAGTCTTGGCGACTGTGGAGACTCGGGCGACAGACTTGAAATGCCGAATTGCAGAGCTTTCCGCCAACCCTGGGGATATTTAGGGCTTGTAGTCTCTATTTTTTTTGTATATTTGCAACTCTTGCTGGGGATAGTTTAATCCTTTACTCTCCTCTTTTTTTAGAAAATAAAGAAGTACATAATTTTCTGTGATGTATTCATTTTTGCTGTCATGAACTTGATGATTTGTGTGGACCTATTATCTTTTGTGCACCTTGGTTTTTAGGTACAGATAATAAGTTTGAAAGAACCAACATGTTTGCTCAGAGGTAATGTGGACGTGGCAAATATGGGATTCAAAATGATAGAATCTTCCCACTCAGAGGTGTTATAGACGTGGTAAGAATGACTCTAGAGGATACGCGGAACTACTCAGAGGTAATATGGACGTGGAAGTTCTGCGATTATTGTACGGCAACGCAGGGGTTGTCTGTACGGGATGTTTACTCAGAGGTAATGTGGACGTGGTAAACATGATGGGCTGCGTAGTCTTATGGGATGTAAGATTCTGTTTTGTAGGATGTAAGGGGACAACTCAGAGGTGATATGGACATGGTTGTCCTTCTACTGGAGGATGCTACGAAACAACTGGGTTCCGGAAGCGTATGATTTTGTGGAAGGGAATTGTCTGTGAGCCCTGATGATTGGGTCCACAGATCCCCTGGTAGAAGCACATGTCTGAAAAATATCAAGAGTAGTACTTCTTTCGGAACTTGTCATTGATGGGCATCATGAACAAGTCCCCATTGGGTTTGGCGAGGCGGTAAGCACCGTTTGAGTATACCGTCTCGATGATGAAAGGTCCTTCCCATTTGGGCTCGAACTTTCCTGGTGTTTTGTGAGTCAACACCATCGGCCTCCTGACTGCCAGAACCAGGTCGCCTACTTGAAAAGTCCTCTACTTGACCTTCTTGTTGAAAGCCTGTGATATACGGGCTTGGTAGAGTTCGATGCGCTATTGAGCTAGGAGACGCTTTTCATCAACTGCCTCCAGTTCCCGCAGACGACGACGTTGATTGTCTTCTTCTGTGAGTTGGTTTGTGATTGCTACGCGGAGTGAGGGTATCTGAATCTCGAGAGGCAGTACGGCTTTGCTCCCGTAGACCAAGGAGAATGGTGTGTTGCCTGTCGGGGTCCGTACCGTTGTGCGGTAGGCCCAAAGGCATTCGTCGAGCTTTTTGTCCCAGTCGCGTTTGTTAGATGACACGACCTTTTTGAGTAGCCTAACGATAGTCTTGTTAATCGCCTATGCTAATCCGTTTGCTCCCGGATTGTAGGCGGTTGATGCCACATTTTGAATGCGATTCTTGTCACAGAATCGGCGAAAAACATGACTGATGAACTGAGGACCATTATCGTGGATGATCCTTCGGGGTACCCCGAAACGGTAGATGACGTGGTGCTTGATGAAGCTAATCACCCTGGAGCTTTTTACTTCTGCTAGTGGAACTGCTTCTGCCCATTTGGAGAAGTAGTCGGTGATTGCTAGGATGAAGCAGTGTCCTCTCGATGAAGGAAGGGTGATCGGTCCCACAATGTCCATGCCCCAAGCTTCGAAGGGCCAGGAGACGACTGTAGGATGTAGTGGTTCGGACGGTATATGAATGAAGTCTGCGTGAAGCTGGCACGCATGGCACTTCTTGGCATATTCAACAGCGTCAGCGGCCATGGTTGGCCAGTAATAGCCCATGCGTCGCAGTCGGTCCTGCAACTTAGGGCCAGGTTGATGGGCCTCGCAGGTTCCATCATGAGCTTCTCGAAGGGCTTCGGCTGCTTCTTCGTCGGACAAACATCGAAGGAGAAGTCCATCGTAGGAGCGTCGGTACAGCATTTTAGTGGCTGCATCGTAGTAGAATCGAAGAGAGCGTCTCCTGACTGAAACGGCTTCTTTCGGGTCTTCTGGAAGAATTCCGTAGACAGCAAAGTCGATGAACGGGAATCTCCAATCTCGGACGTTAACACCGGCACTTGTTGACATAGCGTGGGCCACTTATGAGTGCAGGTTGTTTCTAGGACAGACCAAGTCTCGGTCCACTACCGTGACGTAGTATTGAGTCCCGAGGGGTGCCACCAAGGAGGCTGCGAGGCCAGCCAGAGCAGCAGCCTCCAAATTTTGTACGCGGGGTACGTGTTCGATGAAGAACCCAGTGAAAGTTGAAACGATGTTCAATGCAACTTCATGGTAAGGGATCAGGTCTTCATGACGAACCTCGTATTGCCCTCTGATCTGGTTTACGACGAGTTTTGAGTCGCCGTAGGCTTCCAGATGATTCACCCCCAGCTGTTGCACTAGCTGGAGTCCCATAATGAGCGCGTTGTACTCGGCAACGTTGTTGGAACACGACTTCGAAAAGGAGTAAGCACGCTGGATGACCAGTTGATCGGGGGAGACTAATACCACCCCCACTCCTGCGATGATTTGGCCGTTGGGACCTGTTCTTGAAGCACCATCGGAAAAAATTCCGCCAAACGGAGCCTTCTTCGGTGACGTTTGATTCTTGGACCTCATCCGGGATGTCTTCATAGAGTCTTGAGGACTCTGGGATGGGGTGTGCAGCTAAAAAGTCGGCCAGAGCTTGACCCTTAACAGTTTTTTGTGGAACGAACACCATGTTGTATGGCGTTAGCAAGATCGCCCATGTGGCTAGCCGGGAGTTCAAAGATCCTGGCTTCGTCATGAGGACTCTGAGCAGATTGACTCGGGAAATGACATGAATTGTCTGCCCCGAGACATAATGTCGAGTCTTTTGGATGGCAAATACCAAAGCCAAGCACTCTTTCCCAACGGGGTTGTACCGGTGTTCGGTCCCGATCAGAGTTCGACTGAGGTAGTAGATTGCTTGCTCATAGCCTGTATCGCTGTTCTGAGCCAGCAGAGCACCGAGGGAGTGATCCATGGCTCGGACGTAGAAGAGAAACGGTTTGCCAGCGACGGGTGCCACCAGGACTGGAGGGCTCGTCAGGTAGGCTTTGATGTCGTCGAAAGCCTTTTGGCATTTCTCTGTCCAGACGTAAGAGACTCCCTTCTTCATGAGCTGGGTGAAGGGTTGACATTTGCCGAAAAGATTTACTATGAACCTCCGGATGTATGCCAGACGTCCCTGTAGGCCTCGAAGTTCTCGAAGGTTCTTCGGAGGGTCCATATCAAGGATGGCTTTGGTCTTCTCGGGATCGACATGAATGCCTTTCACGGTGATGATGAAGCCCAAGAACTTTCCGCTAGAAATCCCAAAGGATTTAGCGGGGTTCATCTTGAGTTGATGCGCCAGCATGAGATCAAAGACTATCTTGAGGTCTTGCAGGTGATCTCCTTTGAGACGGCTCTTGACTGTGATATCGTTAATATAGCATTCAACTGTCTTGCGAAGATGCTGACGGAAAATGGTGCTCATAGCACGTTGATATGTCGTACCAGCGTTCTTCAAGCCGAAGGGCATCACTGTGTAGCAGAAAATGCCCTTTGGAGTCCTGAATGACGTATGTTTTGCGTCATCGGGGAACATCTAGATCTGGTTGTAGCCCGAATATCCGTCCATGAAAGACATACGCTCGAAGCCACATGTGTTGTCGATCATCACGTCGGTGATTGGAAGCAGGAATTCGTCCTTTGGGCAAGCAGAGTTGAGGTCTCTGAAGTCGATACAAACTCGTATCTTTCCATTCTTCTTGGTGACGGGGACGACGTTGGCTACCCAATCTGGGTGTTGCTCTTCACAGATGAAGCCGCTGGTCAAGAGTTTGTCCACCTCCTGATCGATGGCGTTCATGATGTCCGGACGGAAGCGTCGCTGTTGTTGTTTGATAGGCTTGGCATCAGGCAAGATGTTCAACCTATGCATCGCAATCTGGAGATCAAGTCCCGGCATATCTTCGTAGCTCCAGGCGAAAATGTCGATATACTCTTTAGCCAGCTGGATTAAGGATTCTCGGTCTTCTCCTTTTAGGCTTTTGCTGATGAAGATGGGTTTGGAAGAAGATCCATCTCCAAGGTCGATCTGCTCGACTTTATCCTCGGTGGGAGGTTCACGTAGTTCAAAACGAGACTCCCATTGTTGTCCCAAGCCCAAGGTTCTTCTTCGAAGAATTCCGGCGCTTGGTCTTCGCCTTCTTCTTCTTGAGATTGTGCAGATGTAATGTTGGCTGACAGCACTCTCTTGAAGACAGATCCGATACTGGTATCGGAATCCCATGTTGATGCTTCAGACGAGTGAGAATGTTCTACTTCTTCTGCGTCTGAACTCTCTGGCGTTGACGGTGGCGTGACATAGCCTACCCCCCGTCGAGTTCTATTGTAGTAGTCCTACAACTTTCCTTTAGGTGTTGGAAGTCGGAGAGGGAGATGTCGACCTTTGCCGTAGTTCAGGCCTTTGTCGCTTTTTAGGTCATAACCCATCTTTTGGATGAGATACTTTGCCTTGTCCGTGTACCGATAGAGTTATATTCTGCCGGCATCTGGTTCTGGCTCGAGTGGCGGGAGGTCTTGATGACGCTCGACCTTGCCGAAGATGATGGATTCTTCGTCTCGACTCCGTGGTAGGACTATGTAACAGACCCCTTGGGACGGGACTACTCGATTTACATGATGGACGGTCGTTATTTGTGTTTGCAACGACCGTAGAGCGTTATCTAATGTATACATGGTATTCCAATGTGGAAGACTAGAATAATTAAAAGACACTATGTTATTGATGAAATATGAGATTTTATCCCGTGGGATTACATTGTCGAGAGATGGGGCATCTACATCAGCCGAGATATATTCCCCCAGCTCTTCATCTGTAAGCACTGGAGTAGGATCGGGAGGGTCCACCATAGCGCTGATCTGGGAGTCCGAGAGGACTACATGGGCCTTCTCTGGCGGCGGCTTGCCCTTAAGACGCACCTTCAGAGGTGCCTCCGCTGTGCCTCCGGTGATTGACGCCTTCCCCTGTAGTTTGCCATAAGGGGAGCCGATGTTTGAGACGGCTTTCCCTTGAGCCGTATCTTCAGGGGAACTTCAGGAGCAGCTGGTGCTTTCCCGGGTAGCTTAATGCTCATGGGAGGCAACTTCTGAGGTGGTTTGCCTTTGAGTCGGATCTTCAAAGGAGCATCGGGAGTGACCTCAGGCTCCATGTCCGGCTCTGCTGCTGTTTCTGCTTCGTCGTCAGCATCATTGGCCTCCTCCTCGTCAGGTGACTTATATAAGTCGGCATCGGTGAAGTAAGCTTCAATCCCTTTGAAAGGGTCGATGTCTGCGAACTCCGTACGGATGACGTTGTTGGTGGACACGTACTTCATACATTGGTGGAGCATGCATGGATGGCACCACCATGTACTCGTGCAGCCATGGGCGACCCAACAGAATGTTGTAGTTGACTTCAGCGTCCACGACATAACAAGTGACCTCGGTTCTGAGGTTACCGATGTGGCACTTTAGTCGTATTTTGCCCAATGGTTCGCTTTTGCTAGCATTGAAGCCACTGATTGTTGTGTTGGAGGGCGCCAGTCGGTACATTGGGATCCCCAGTGTTGAGAGCAGCGTCTTCGGGATGATGCTGGGGGAAGACCTCGGATCGATCTGAATCCGCTTCACCTTGACTGAACCGATGTACCCTGTATAATACAGCGGCCTGTTGTGTCGATTGTGCTTGAGCAACATATCCTATTGGGTGAAGGTTATATTGGGGATAACCTCCTCCGCACAGTGACAATGCTTGCACACAGTCGAGAAATCTTCAGGCTGTTTGACCTGGCTGAGAAAGGATTCAGCATCCTTCAGAGCTTCGCAGAGAGCTTCTCGGGAGTCTTTGGAAAGACGAAGGAGCTCGAACAGAGATAGGCGGGCAGGAGTACTGCCCAGTTGCGCCAGTATGTCAAAGTTGTGGGGCTTGGCTAACCCCGAAGCATTCTCTTTTCGCAGAGGCCTATCGAAGCGGGCCTCTATCTGCTTCTGCTTATTGGCTGCTGAGGGCTTGGACGATCCCTCGTCCTGGATAGCAGGGACGGTGCCAGGAGGCACCACCTCGACGGCAGCTTCGTCGGGTTGGACCTTCTGTTGTGAACGCATCTACATAGGAAGTGCCTCTTCCGCTGAAGAAGAGACCGTGCGGCAAGACTTGATCTTCCTGTCTTGGACTTGGAGGTAGGACGTACCTCCGGTTGAGTTACCTCAGAGACGAGATCGGGGTGAACCCACAGGATCTCTCCCCGAGATGTGGTGAGTGGGATGAGTCCACTCACATTGTCACGGGTTGGTGGTAAGTTAACCACCTCCATTATCGCCTTGGGGATGGGGACGACGCCATCCTGTGTTGTAGTTGGCGGCAAGGTGCCAAACTGGTATGACACCACGTTGGCTGACACCGTCTTCTCTTTGTAGTCGACGGAGATTACATCCGCGTTGATCATGCGCTGGATATAATTCTTGAGGACATAGCAGTCCTTGGTTGGGTGTCCGACAAACCGATGGTAGTGACAGTACCTCGGGTTGTCCACTTTCCTAACCTCGTCGGGACGCTTCGGGTCCGGAAGCTTGATCTTGTCACCCTGCTTCAGTATCTCAAAAAGTTGCAGGGTGTCTTCGTCGTTGAACAAATAAACCTCCTTTGGCCTTGGTGCAAGTGGAGGCTTCTGGGTAGGTGCTGACGCACCTTTTGAGGCATTGACAGTCAATGCCTGCTTCTCCTTTGTTTCTTGTCCAGGGTTGTTGGCTGTAGGCCGTTTCTCCTTGTCCTCGAAGGCAGGGAAACTGACTCCCAGAAGACGAGCATTGGCCGCCTTCTTTTCTGCGGCTTCTGCTTCAATGATCAAGGAGCTCCAGTCAGGAGAAGGAGTAGAGTTAAGCCAGAGTTTGACTGCAAGCAGCATGTTCATGTTGCAGGAGGAGAGAAGTGCATGTTCTGGCATGCCCGGGGGCAGTCTAAAGCAGGCCTGTCGGAAGCGTTCGATGAACACTCGAACTGTTCCTTCTCCTTCTGGCGTATCTCTATAGGGATGCCATTGTCATGTCCTTCCTGCCGTCGCAGAAACGGTCGAGAAAGAGGCGCGTCAGATCGTCGAAGGAAGATATTGAATTGTCGGGGAGGCTGCAGTACCAGTAGTACGCCACTCCTTTCAGTGCCCCAACAAATATGCTGGTAAGTAGTACGTCCTCCTTCGGAAGATGTCCCGTCTGAGACTGGAAATACGTCAAGTAGCAACGCGGAGAGTCCTTTCTGTCGTATGGCGTCATGTTTGTGGTTTATACTTTGGAGGATAAACCACCTTGTTCCACTCGAGGGGATAAGGCTGGAGGATGCCCATTTTCTGGCGCTCCTCTTGTCTTGTCTTGGACTCAAAGCGCTCGCGCAGGTCCCTGATCATCTCGACCACGTCTTCCGTGGAGCTGGGAGTCGGGGAAGGTGGTACCACCTGATGTTGAGCATTTGAGGGCTCCGACGTCCGAGGTGCTTCTCGACGATCTGCGTCCGAGGATACCCGTTGAAGGGGTACACTCGACTCTCCATTGGCCCCTGGATCGGGACCGGTAGAAGGTGTCCTGGTCAAAGCTGACCGTATCTCAAACACTGCTTAAGTCAGTGTTTGCATGGAGGCAGAGAGGGTTTTGAGTCCTCCCTCCAGGGTATCTATGCGCTGGACAAGGTCTGTTGGTGGCGCATCAGACTCGACATCAGCCCCAGTCATATTTACTGTCATGACGCGACCGGGAGTGGATGGATGGGTCGAGGCTTCACTCTCGGCCTCACTCTCTTGTAGGGGGGTTGCCTCTCCTGGAGCTTCGTCTTGGTTACCCCCGGCTATGTTCGGGAGAACATCCACCACGGGCGCATCTGCAAGGGCCTGATTACCCTCAGCTCCGTCTTGAAGGGCCTCTTCGTCTCCAGAACTCGGGTCCGCAGATGCTAGACTACCCCCAGCTATGTTCTGGGGGATATCCTCGTCTTCAGGGGCTTCTGGGAGGCTGACCTCGCCTCGAGGATCTGCCCAGGTATGCTTTGGACACACTCGTCTTCGGAAGGAGGCTCGACAAGGGTCTGACTACCTCCAGCTTCCTCTAAGATCTTCTTCCTCCCTCGAGTGCCTTCGAACACTCCGGAGGACGAGACAGTTGTCTTGGTTTTCCTCGGCTGGTTTGGACGAGGAAGAGAAATCGCCAGTCGTCTTTCGGACTGACGAGGAGTTGGAGATCACGTTGCATGAAGCAACCATTGGCTCTTCTTCTGTTGACACCTTCTTTCAGAGGCGACGTCGGAGGGGTGTCGATGATTATAGCCGCTGGAACACCGACTGTCTTGGTGGGACTGCCGCTTTACAACAGCAGTTGATGGTGACTACAGCACAAGTGTGTCCCGTGAGAGACGCATCGTGCTTGTCAGTCGACTCTCCTGATCGGCGCTTGTGAGTGATCACGTTACGCAGATTGTTGGAGGAGAGTGCCACCTTCACACCCCTTCAGGCGCATGGCAAGGCCAAGCGTCGGGGTGGTCAAGTGAGTGCTGCGCCCCCCGATCTAATACCAAACAGGCATCCCGATCAGTAGTGGGGAACCACAGCATTTGAAGTGACTTGAATGGACCTCAAATGCACAACCAGAGGAGGCGCGGAGTTAAGACCGCCGGATTTGCCTTACTCGACTTGGTTGTGCACGCAGTAGATGCGCCCAAGTGAGACAAGGAATTTAAGGTCGGCTCGTTTTTGGCGCCGCAGCACTCGAGTCGACCTTGTACATCTTACCATCAACAGCGCATGATTGTGAGCGCATGCTTCTGGCTTGCTGCTGGCATAGCACGTTTGGGGCGTTTGGCCCGTGCTGCCTTAGATTTCTTCGTACCATCGCTGGGGCACATAGTACTCAGAATCCAAATTTTTTCTCATTATAGCGAGTGAGTCTGTCAAAGACAGAGACCTTCTGTGGCACATCAGAGTGATGTGCGGGGCATTGGCTGCGCCCCTGCTCCGTCGACGTATCTTCCTCGCTGAGAAGATGGCTGGGGAATGTGGTTAGCCGCACGTTTTCCGAGAGATGCGCTGCACCAGCGGGCGCATCTTGGTTGCTGAGGACGTCAGCAGGAAGGGAAGGCTGGATTGGCGCATCCCCTTCGGTGGTGGTGCCCGAGGCGTCGACCTTGCGCACCCAGACTCGGCGGGTCTTCTTCGGCTTCGGCAGCCGCTTCGAAGGACTCGCACTTCCTTCAGAGATGAACTCCTCATACGCCTGTTGATTGAGGCGTACGACCAGCATCTTGTGGGAGGAGCCCACCTTCAGTCGTTAGATTGCGACACAGCTTTCTCGGTGGAGGAGAAAGAGGTTCCAGCAGAGTCGTCAGCTTGTTTGCCATTAAAATTCTTTGATTGCAAATTTCAATACAAACAGAACAGTGTTACAATATAGGACTTAGATGTAGTCCTAGGAGTACACTTTTGTTTTTCTGGGTCCCTTGTGCCGATGGAGTGAGTGGTAATACGTTGACTCCGTTGACGATCTGACGACGGTTATCGGTTCTCTGAAGGTCTGGATTGCTCTGGGTGCTGGAGCTTGCTGAGAGGAGGAAGATGTTGAGTGTCTGTATCTGCCTCTCTGGTGGTGCGAAGTCTCTGTGTGTTCGTTGTGTAGGTAGGTATGTGTATACCTAGGTGTGGAAGAAGGAAATGGTCCCTCTCTTTATATAGTCTGTAGGCTGGCTGCTCATTGCGCATGTAGGATGCGTCTGTAGCGGGGATGCCACGTATTGATTGCTGATGGAGGCGCATGGACGATGCGCCCCGATCGAGGGGTTGACTTCTTCATGTTGCTGTTGTGAGCCGGCACGTAGCAGAGGAGAAGATCTTTCTGTTGCTGAGATCTCGGATGAGTTGAGTCCAAGGACGTGTCATCGACCCATGGCTCGGAGATCTCAGATTTGGTGGGGAGATGATCTGGTAAGATGCACCTAGGATTGGGCGCATAAGGAGACTTTGGCTCGTAACCTTTAGGAGTCACGAACCATTCTGGGCGCATGGCTTTTGAGGCGCATGCAGAGCTTCAGTAGTGACTTTACTCCTGTCTTTTGGGATCAGAAGAAGTCTGGGGCGTGGCTTTTGAGGCACATGCAGATTTGGGCGCATGGCTGCGGAGGCGCATGCGAGATGGTTGGGTGGCCACGTGGCAGTAGCCGTCGGAGGAAAGTAATGATGATGCTGACGTTGGCGATGCTTCGTCTTCTGAAAAAGCTTCCGACTGTTCAGACTTCGGGAGGCGTGCTGCCAACTCTGTCAGTTCAGCATTTAATGTTTGTGACATTCGATGACAGCTGAGTGGACGCGTCGGTTGGCGTTCCACTAGGCGTATGGGATGCATGGGGGCGCATCCCTGTGATGTGCTTGGTACTGAAGGGTACGTCTGTGTGATGCGCTTGATGTTGAAGCGCACGTCCGTGTGATGCGTGTCTGGCCGCGCATCCGCTTCGTGACGTCTTTAATGGTGTGACTGTTACGTTCTTCGAGTGCTTTAAATAGCCGTTTTGACTTGGCTGAATTCGAAGCGTCCGGTTCATCCATTTAATGCAAATTCATTGCAGAATTCGGAGAGCCATCCACTGGGCGCATGGGTTTGATTTGCCCGGCCTATAAATAGTGGCATGGAGAGAGTTTGCTTCTCGTTCTCTCACGTTCTTCCAACATGAACTTGTTTACTCGGATGCATTCTGTTGACGAGATGCTTCCGAGAGTGAAGATGCGACGCAGTGTCTTCGTTGATGCACTTGAAGGTGACTGTTACATCCAAAAATTGGAGTCGAGGGCTTCTGAGGCAGGCAGAAGGTGCCTGTTGCATCCAAAGATAGGGATGCTCGAGCCTCGTCTTCGTTGTGCAGGAAGAGCCGTAGATCGGAATGGCGGTGCTGCGGCTTTGGTGGCTCTTTCCTTCAAAATGGGTGTAGCCATTTTGGTTGTGTTGAAAGCTGCTCTTTGGCCGCAGTTTCGATCACGGTCTTCCTTGGTGTTTGGAGGCTCTTTCGAAGCCTCCCCTGGCCACAGGTTGGCTTGTGGTTCTTTTCCCTCCTTGGTTAGAGGGTTGATTGCCACCCCTCATTCTGCTCAATAAATGCTTCATTAGTCGAAGCATTTAGATGGCGGTGAGCCTGGCTGGAAGCGCGCACATAACTGGGTTGCTGAAGGGATGCACATAACTGAGCTGCCAAGGGATACACATAACTGAGGATGCACATAACTGAGCTGCTGAAAAGGATGCGCCTTGCTGAGGGCGCATGGTGGGATGCGCCTGGCTGAGGGCATGTTGATTGCTGCCTACTTGAGGGCGCATGTTGGCTGCTGGCTGTAGGCTTAGATCTTTTCTTTGTAGAAATTCTCCTTTGTACAGTCTTTCTTAGACATGTAATAGACTTTTATATTGAATAAAAAGTCCTCTTTCAATGTCTATATTTGTTGCTTTTTGCTGTAAAGTACTTTGTCCAAGCTTTGGCGCATGCAGTCTGGCGCATAGACTTTCTGGTTCTGAAATTATGCTTCTACAATTGCGTATCGATGCGAATCGATACAAAGTGTTAAGTTGTCCCGAGCAATGTATCGAACTAAGTCGATGCGAAGAGTCGCCTTGTCCCAAAGAATACATCGAGTGAATCGATGTGAAGCGCCGCATTGCCTCGAAGGATAAGTGCGTTGAGATGGCTTAAATATTCTAAGAAATCGAATCGACCAAGGCACAAGTCTGAATCAATGCAAGTATTGATTTTAGTTGGTTTCATGTGCAGGCTATACATTTAAGCTAAAATTAGAGGTCGATCTTTTGCCTTATTCAGTAAGGGGTCCGTGAAAGCAAATCGTCGCCTTGTGACGGACTAGGCGTTGGCACGGTAAGCCAAAATGGACGTATAACTCAATGAAGCACGAAGTGCTCGAATAGCTAAGTCAGGAGAGTTGTCCGTGCAACGAAGTTATGAAATCGAGCCGCAACGGCTCGGCAAAACGACAACGGCGGATCGACTCAAGGTGGGGGGACATTAACTCTCTTTCCTACTCCGTCATGCTTAAGTAAATATATATCATTGAATGTTGAGTTAACCTATCAACGCCACGGGCGTGGCTCGATAGAGGGATAAACGTAGTGCGTGTCGAACACTAGATAGAACAATTGAAATAAATCGTACGGCAGACATACGAGTCGCTATGAACAATGGATATCGCAAAGGCGAGCGCCCCGATGCACAAGCCGTAAGAACTGGGATAACTGTACTCGGCGAGTGCCTTAATGCACTAACCATACCGTGCCGTCGCGCACGAGTTAGAACGGCTAGAACATTGAAAGACAATAGGCGAGCGCCCTAGCGCGCAAGCCACGGACATTGAATGCTAAGTCATAGAACATCGAAAATACGTCGACACGTGCCTACGTGCACAAGATCATAAAATGGCTTCGTTGCGAAAAATACATTGTGGCATGAATGTGGCAGAACTGTCGGATATGACATAATGCCTCGAAAGGTGTTCGGGATCTTCGGGTCGTTCGGTTGACGAACATTGAGTTGAGGCATGATGCCATTGAACATTGAAACGAAGTATGAAACGTAGGAACATAGAAAGTAACGGAAGAAATACGAGATGATAATATGGCATGGTGCCTTTGAAATGTCCATGGCCTTCGGGGCGTTCGTTGAGGACATTCGGGCGTTGTGCCAATTGAAATAGAGATAAGCGAACTTGCTTGGTTGTATGAAAGATAAGATTCGTTGCATGGTCAAATGGACTTAAAGATGTATTGCCCGTGCATGGGTGTTTTTCCCTCGAACGTGATCACCAGGGCGCTGGGACCGTTCGGCCTAGGAGGGACTGCGATAAAATCGGTATTGTTGGTACACTTCGACTAGACGGTAGCGACTTTCTAGTGAATGTGATAAGCCACTTACACGAGTACTTCGGGGGTCCTCTGATTGTGGTTAGCACCCACAACTGAGTGATTGTCGTCTTACATATTCGATTCGATAAATATAAGTCTATTCTAGCCCGGAAAGCTAGTCCTTCATATAGTTAAGATGGGTTTGGAAGTCCAAGGTATACGTATATCCTGCATGGATGGATCCTGAATAGAGGGCACTTATAACATGACAAAAAATGGATAGACGTATTCACCTTGCGTCGGTACACGGGCGAGTGCGTCGATATTGCTAAGTTGCCACGAATCAAACACGAGATTGTTTGCCTGTTTACTTATGCGAATTGAATAAACTGCTTGCCATGCTTTATAGTCTTCGAATATGCCATGAACTCATCCTAAGGAAACATAGAAAGAGAACTAAATTGTATGTTTGCATGAATCAATACAATACTAAATGTCGGTTTGTAAGTGGGTTTTTGATCAGTACAGCGAGGACGAAAGTAATAATCCCCCACTAGTTTGCTAGCAGGTTCAGGGATTGGTCTGCTCGCGACGGAGCCTCGCTTGAACGCGTTGAGGCTTGGAATGCCGAAGCGTATTAAAGCGTGCGATCGCATTGACGCTCGGACTCGCGACAGGATTGATGCGACCGAGATATAGAAGGCATGATGTATGGAACGGTGAAATCCTTTGTGGGCAAGAGAGAACTTGAGTGTTGTAGCCAATCTGGCAATTTCGTTGGGCTATCGAAAGCCTTTGTAATCTGATTGCGAATATCAATAAAGAGAATCGTTTCGTATACTCTGTTTTCCTTTCGTCGTTAATATTCAATTCAAAGATAACCATTTGAGAACTTGTCATCTTGCCTTGCACGAGCGTAACTCCAGGCTCGTGCGGCATCACGCCCCATGCGAGGATGAGGATTCGGGTGATTCCGGGTCGGAGCGTGACAGTCTCGGACCTCGCCGCCCTCGGACGCCCCGCGACGGCCCTACGCGCAGTTGGTTAGAGTGTCGTACAAATAACGTGAAGGTCGCAGGTTCGAGACTTGCATGGGCCAAATGTTTAATTTTTTTTCCTTTAAAAAGCATGTCCTTTTTGAAGCAGAAAAAATATTTTTGAATCAAATTGGCCTATTAGTTTAGTTGGTTAGAGCGTCGTGCTAATAACGCGAAGGTCTCAGGTTCGAAACCTGCATGGGCCAATATTATTTTTTTTCCTTCTTTAAAAATCATATCCTTTTTATGCCAAAAAAATGAATCACATTGGCCTATTAGCTCACTTGGTTAGAGCGTTGTGCTAATAATGGAGGTCGCAGGTTCAAGACTTGCATGGACCAAATATTTATTCTTTAAAAATCATGTCCTTTTTGAAGAAAAAAATTATTTTTGAATAAAATTGGCCTATTAGCTCAGTTGGTTAGAACGTTGTGCTAATAACACGAAGGTCCTTTTTGAAGCAAAAAAATTATTTTTGAATAAAATTGGCCTATTAGCTCAGTTGGTTATAACGTTGTGCTAATAACGCGAAGGTCGCAGGTTCGAGACCTGCATGGGCCAAATATTTAATTTTTTTCCTTCTTTAAAATCATGTCCTTTTTGAAGCAAAAAAATTATTTTAGAATCAAATTGGCCTATTAGCTCAGTTGGTTAGAGCGTTGTGCTAATAACGCGAAGGTCGCAGGTTTGAGACCTGCATGGGCCAAATGTTTAATTTTTTTCTTTAAAAAGCATGTCCTTTTTGAAGGAGAAAAATATTTTGAATCAAATTCGCCTATTAGCTCAGTTGGCTAGAGTGTCGTGCTAATAACGCGAAGGTCGCAGGTTCGAGACCTGCATGGGCCAAATATTAAATTTTTTTTCCTTCTTTAAAAATCATGTCCTTTTTGAAGCAAATAAATTATTTTTAAATTACATTGGCCTATTAGCTCAGTTGGTTAGAGCGTCGTGCTAATAACGCGAAGGTCGCAGGTTCGAGACCTGCATGGGCCAAATATTTAATTTTTTTTCCTTCTTTGAAAATCATGTCCTTTTTGAAGCAAAAAAAATATTTTTGAATTACATTGGCCTATTAGTTCAATTGGTTAGAGCATCGTGCTAATAACGCGAAGGTCGCAGGTTCGAGACCTGCATGGGTCAAATATTTAATTCTTTTTCCTTCTTTAAAAATCATGTCCTTTTGAAGCAAAAAAAGATATTTTTGAATCAAATTGGCCTATTAACTCAGTTGGTTAGAACATCGTGCTAATAACGCGAAGGTCGCAGGTTCGAGACATGCATGGGCCAAATGTTTAATTTTTTTCTTTAAAAAGCATATCCTTTTTGAACAAGAAAAACATTTTTGAATCAAATTGGCCTATTAGGTCAGTTGGTTAGAGCATCGTGCTAATAACGCGAAGGTCGCATGGCCAAATTTTTGTTCTTTAAAATCATGTCCTTATTGAAGCAAACAATTTATTTTTGAATAAAATTGGCCTATTAGCGCAGTTGGTTAGAGTGTCGTGCAAATAACGCGAAGATTGCAGGTTCGAGACTTGTATGGGCCAAATGTTTATTTTTTTTCTTTAAAAAGCATGTCCGTTTTGAAGCAGAAAAATATTTTTGAATCAAATTGGCCTATTAGTTTAGTTGGTTAGAGCGTCGTGCTAATAACGCGAAGGTCTCAGGTTCAAAACCTGCATGGGCCAAATATTTAAATTTTTTTCCTTCTTTAAAAATCATATCCTTTCTAATGCAAAAAAAAAAAAAAAATCACATTGGCCTATTAGCTCACTTGGTTAGAGCGTTGTGCTAATAATGCAGAGGTCGCAGGTTCAAGACTTGCATGGGCCAAATATTTATTCTTTAAAAATCATGTCCTTTTTGAAGCAAAAAATTATTTTTGAATAAAATTGGCCTATTAGCTCAGTTGGTTAGAACGTTGTGCTAATAACGCGAAGGTCCTTTTTGAAGCAAAAAAATTACTTTTGAATAAAATTGGCCTATTAGCTTAGTTGGTTAGAACGTTGTGCTAATAACGCGGAGGTGGCAGGTTCGAGACCTGCATAGGCCAAATATTTAATTTTTCCTTCTTTAAAAATCATGTCCTTTTTGAAGCAAAAAAATTATTTTAGAATCAAATTGGCCTATTAGCTTAGTTGGTTAGAGAGTTGTGCTAATAACGCGTAGGTCGCAGGTTCGAGACCTGCATGGGCCAAATTTTAATTTTTTCTTTAAAAAGCATGTCCTTTTTGAAGCAGAAAAAATATTTTTGAATCAAATTGGCCTATTAGCTCAGTTGGTTAGAGCGTCGTGCTAATAACGCGACCTGCATGGGCCAAATAAAAAAAATTCCTTATTTAAAAATAATATCCTTTTTGAAGCAAAAAAAAATATTTTTGAATCACATTGGCCTATTAGCTCACTTGGTTAGAGCGTTGTGCTAATAACGCGGAGGTTGTCGGTTCAAGACTTGCATGAGCCAAAGTGACCTTTCATCTTGTAACTCATGACTCTTCACTTTGTAACTCCTAAGTGACCTTTCATTATGTAACTCCCAACCTCTCTCTTACTATATAAGAGAGGTTGGGATGGCTTGTAGAGATTGATACACATTGAGATATATTGATATACCATTTGAGATGTTGAGCTAATTTGCCTCACGACACGTTATCAGCACTTTGCTCGTGCAACGCCGGAGACCCGACGTACCGTTGATTTTTTACCTCCTTCCACCGTACGGTAAGAAAGGTAATATTTTTGACATATGAACATTTCTTGACATCTTGTTCATTTGCAACAAAAAAAATTTCTTCAGCATCGGAAAAGAAATATTTTTGAGTAATATGAAGAGCATGTAATATCATTCTTCTATATAAATTTTGTTCTGGTCTGCTTGTTAAAGAAAACCATGCATGTATTTTTTTCTCTGGTTTAATCCTAGTTTATTTAATTCAATGGTCCGGCCTACCGGATCGGAACCAGCGACCTAAGGATTAATCTGACCAACAATCCTTATGTTCTATAAGTTTTTTTTTTTTCAAAATTCAATGTTCTGGATTATGTTATTAATCAATGTCCTTATTAGAACATTGTTATTAATCATCACATTCTTCTTTTAGTTCTGACTTGTAAGTACTATCAGAAGAGAAAGAGAGTTGAATTCTTTGTATGCAATTTTTTTCTTAATTAACTTTGTATTGTAGACTGGTTTCTGTTAACTTCTTCCACATGAGATTATTAATAACAATTGTAGATAATAAATATTCCAACAGAACTATTGTTAGCCAGTTTGTTTGTATTGGAATAATATAGATATACAATCCTTCAATAATCGTCATAGTGCAATTTTAGATGCTAACATTTTTTTGGTAATGAATTTGGAGCGCCACGGCGAGCGCCTCAGTGCCATCTGCGCCCCGACAAGCACCTCAGTAGCATTTTTTTCTTTATGTTACTCAGTGAATTATTGTAACAGATGGCTAGTAAAATTGTTTTTTTTCTCGCTATTTTTTTGGCGTCGATTCATTAGACGTCGGAAAAATAGTTGACATTTTTTTTGGTGCCGCTTGCTTAGGCACCAATTCTTTTGTGTGCTATTGCTTGCTTATGTTGTACGTTTTTTTTAACGTAATAACAAAAAATCTTGAAAAATTGTCTTGGCTACATAAACAAATTCTGGCACCGCCAAATTTGGGCCTTCAAAATAATTCTTTTTGGTTAATAATTTTTAAAAGGCAACGCTCATTTTGAGCATGCACTAAATTGTCACCTATTTTGCACAGTTCGCAAATAGTGTAATTTCTTGAAAAATCTTATTTATTCTTACATTTGAAAAAAAAATTTACGAAGTCTCTCCGAATAGGCTCACCTATTTGGGTATGATGTCAGAAAGAACTTGGGGCTTGGTTCTTAAGAGGTCCTCGGTGACCCTCCTCCCTCATTTTCCCGTCTGGTCATATTCACATAGAGCTACTGAAAGGGGTTGACCGAAAATTATTTTTTTTCTCAAATTGTATTTATAATTATGCATTTTTGCAAGAAACTTATTGACCTCTCTATATCGGCCCGTCGGTCGATATAAGATAATTTTTCAACAAAAATCATTTTTTCAAAACCGTTGTTTTATTTACGATTGTTTGTTGTTACTTATGCAAACCAAATCCATATAAACCTGTCATTTATATTGACTGATCAAGATTTTTCTCCTGTTGTAGAAAAATGTCGATCAAGATTGATTTTCCCATCCTTGAAGCCTCTGGCAAGAACTACTTAGACTGGACGCAAGACATCCAGAACCATCTAGATGCGCATGGCCTCTTGGACGTCATCTATAACGAGGAAGAACGTGAAGTGGAAGTCACTCGCTCAATGAACGCCAAAGCGATGATTCTATTCCGCAGGCATTTATCTGACGCCATGAAGGCGGAGTTCATTGAAATTTCCTCGCCGAAGACGCTATGGGACTCTCTGAAAGAGCGCTTCGACCACCAGAAGACCATTTGGCTACCTGAAGCACGCCATGACTGGTTGAACCTGCGCTTCCAAGACTTCAAAAGTGTAACTGATTACAACAATGAAGTCTGTAGGATTCGATAACTTCTCCAATACTGCGGTGAGATATTAATCGACAGTGATCTTTTGGAGAAAACATACACCATATTTTCTTCCACTGACAACTTGCTCCAGAAGCAATTCAGTCTAAGTTCACCAAGTTTCCCGAGCTCATCACCCAGCTTTTACTAGTCGAGAAGAACAGTCTTATTTTAATGAGAAACAACAATTCTCGTCCTGCTGGAACAAAGGTAATTCCAATGCCTGATGCAAACGCTCTCCGTGGACCAAATCCACGTGGAAACGAGACAAGGGCCAGTCGTCCCAACCAAGAAACAGAGGCGAGTTTAAGTCTCGCCACCCAAAGCGAGGTTCTAACAAGAACTAAGGACCTTTGACTCCTAGGCAATCTCATGGTAAGAACCAACGGGCCAGTCGTCCCAAAGTGAGAGTGGAAGGCCAAGCGCCTACTCTCTGTTACAAATGTGGTGCTTATGGTCATACGCAACGGACTTGCAGGGCGACCCCCCAAGAAGTTGATAACTATCACAAGGGGCGCCGGGTCGAAACAAATCTGGTCAACGAGTGCGAAAATCTAAATCTTGAGACCCCCGATTTTGTAGCAGAAATGGAAGAATGAATCTCTATTATCTCTCTATATTTGATTTAAGTCATGAAACTTTTGGTGGTTTGTATTTTCTGTTTTCTCGATAAATTAAAGTTCTATTTCGAACACTTTCCTCAAACGTGTGACAAACTTTAATTTTCTTTACTTATAGGCATGGACCACGGGGCAGTAGATTGTCTGGTTGATAGTGGAACGACTCACACTATCTTGAGAGATAAATCATACTTTATCTCCTATACGCCTAAAGTAACCTCAGTGACAACCATTTCGGGATCCTCAACCCTTGTTCAAGGTTTTGGCAAAGCCTGTTTTTGTTGTCCAATGGTACTCCCGTTGAAGTATCAGAGGCCTTATATTCTCCAAGGTCCAGTCGTACCTTACTGAGTTTTAAGGATATTCGAGAAAACGGATTTCATGTTGAAACTGCTCGAGAACATGGCTTCGAGTATCTTTTCATTACCTCCACTCAGTACGGCCAAAAGCGTATCTTGGAGAAGTTGAAATGTCTTTCAAGTGGTTTGTATCTCACTTCGATACAACACATCGAGAGTAATCTCATCATTCGCCGAGCGCCAGTTGATGAGAGGACTTTTATGCTATGGCATGACCGACTGGGTCATCCGGGTCAAAATACGATGCTTCGCACTATGAATGCATCACATGGGCATCCTCTTGGAGGAAAGAATTTCGTTATAAATTCGAAAAGCCTATGCCAAGCTTGCTCGATTGGGAAGAGGAATCTCAAGCCACTCCATGTGAAACCTACGAGATTAGTTTCTCAATTCCTTGAGAGAATTCATGGAGATATTTGTGGACCAATCCAACCAACATGCGGACCATTTAAATACTTCATGGTTTTAGTTGATGCATCGACTAGATGGTCACACGTAGTGTTGTTGTCCATCCGAAATGCAGCATTTTCTAAACTCCTCGCCCAGATCATTAAGTTAAGGGCTCAATGGATTATCCGATAAAGTCTATTAGACTTGATAATGGCGCGGTGTTTACATCGAAGACTTTCGATGATTATTGCATGACTTTGAAATAAATCTTGAACACCCTGTTGTGTATGTTCATACCCAAAATGGCCTAGCAGAAGCTTTTATAAAGCGACTGCAAGTGACAGCGCGGACCTTGGTTATGCGCACCAAACTCCCACTATCTGCATGGGGCTATACAATTTTGTACGCTGCATATTTGGTCCGTCTGATGCCCATGGCCACCCAACCACTTTCCGCGTACCAGCTGGTTACTGGATGTGAGCCTGACATCTCACATTTATGTGTTGGGTGCCTAGTCAATGTTCCAATTGAGCCGATAAGGCGTTCAAAATTTGGACCTCAGAAGCGAGGGGAATATATGTCGGTTATACCTCCCCGTCCATCATTCGCTATTTAGAGCCCTTGACAGGCGATCTCTTTACCGCGAGACACGCGGATTGTGACTTTGATGAGGCAATCTTTCCGTCGTTAGGGGGAGAAATGCACGCTAACGTTGATGAAGAACGACGTGAATTAGCGTGGCATGTGCCCGCTGTTGCTCATGATCCCCCCTCTGCACATAGTGATAAGGAGGTGCCGAGGATTCTAGGTCTGCAAGATATTGCAAATCAAATGCCAGACGCATTTAGCGACCTAGCAAAAGTCACGAGATCAATTATACCTGTTGCAAATGTGCCTGCAAGGATAGACGTCCCTGAGAGACGCCATGTTCCTGTGAAACATGTTGCTCCGGTCGAACCCGCCGAGCAAAGGACGCTGCCATCGGCCGTCCAGTCCGCCGCTATTCCCAAGAAGAAGGGAAGACCGGTTGGTTCCAAAGATGTTCTGCTCCGGAAGCGAAGAAATCTTGTTAAAAGCGTTTTCCCACATGAGATCATTAAGGATCACGACGATGTATTAGAAGAGCGCGTTCCATATGAAACGCCTATTCCTAATCATGCCGATAACCTCGAAATATCCGTCGAGTATGCTAGCTTAGACGATATTTTGAAGCGAAATGAAACTGTCATCGATGATGTGTTCATATACTCAGTGGCCACTGACATTATGAACAATGATGACATGGAACCTCGTAGTGTTGCCGAGTGTCAACGACGAACGGACTGGTCACAATGGAAACAAGCAATCCAGGCTGAACTAGACTCCTTAGCGAAAAGAAGCGTGTTTGGACCTGTTGCTCCAACACCACCCAATGTTAAACCAGTTGTCACAAATGGGTTTCCTAAGGAAGTAATGAGAGAAATGAGATTGTGCGATACAAGGCTCGCCTTGTGGCGCAAGGCTTCTCACAACGCCCTGGAATTGATTACGAGAAGACGTATTCTCCCGAAATTGGACGTCGTAACGTTCCGCTACTTAATCAGTTTAGTAGTTTCCGAAAAACTGAATATGCAGCTCATGGATGTGGTCACAGCCTATCTCTATGGGGATCTGGACACAGAAATATACATGAGAGTCCCTGAAGGACTAAAGATGTCTGAATCAAGTAGTTCCCGACCACGGAACGCGTTCTCGATTAGACTGAGGCATTCGCTATATGGATTGAAACAATCGGGCGAATGTGGTATAACCGCCTAAGCGAATACTTGATCGGTTTGGGATACATTAATAATAAACTTTGCCCATGCATGTTCATAAAGAAATCCACTTCAGGATACGCAATCATCGCGGTCTATGTAGATGACATGAATCTCATAGGAACCGAAAAAGACTTGTCAGAAACTATTGATATCCTGAAGAGGGAATTCGAGATGAAGGATCTTGGGAAGACACGGTTTTGCCTCGGCCTACAGATCGAGCACCGTAAAGATGGAATTCTTGTCCATCAAGCGAACTACACCCAAAAGGTGTTGAGACGCTTTAGTCATTTTGACGTTAAGCCGTCCGCTACTCCCATGATCGTCCGCTCTCTAGACATTACTAAGGACCCATTTCGTCTAAAGGAGGACGACGAAGAGATATTGAGTCCTAAGTGCCCTTATCTGGGCAATAGGCGCTTTATTGTACTTGGCCCAATGTACTAGACCGGACATCTCGTTTGCTGTAAATTGTCTAGCTCGACACAGCACTGCGCCAACACGCCGCCATTGGAATGGCATAAAAGATATTTTCGCTACCTTAGGGTACTACGGACTTGGGCTTGTTCTATCCCTATGCGGTTTTGAGTGAGTCTAACGCTCTTGGCACTCGAAGCAACGCGACCCTTGTTGGCTACGCCGATACGGGATACTTATCTGATCCGCACAAGGGGCGTTCCCAATACCGCTGTTATTGATCAAGCGAACATGGTTACATCAAAGGGGATGCTACCAAGCACATATCGCCCAAGTTGTTCTTTACACATGAACAACAAGCGCTTCAGAAGATTGAAGTGCAACACATTGGATCGGAGAATAACCGTGCAATCTTGTTCACCAAGTCACTGCCAAAACACTCGTTCCAGAAATATGTCAGAGCGGTTGGACTTAGGAAGCTTTCAGAGCTAGCCTAAGTGAAACATGCTTCCTGTACCCTATTGTGTGCATGTGAGGGGGAGCGCCCCAACGAGCGCCTCCAAACGCCCTGTTGTGCGTATATCCCGCGTCCTGTCGAGTGCGAGTGAACAGGAAAGCATCCTGATGTATGCTTATGTACTCTTTTTTTCCTTCGACCAAAGTTTTTCCCACTGGGTTTTCTTTGGCAAGGTTTTTAACGAGACATATTTCAAATCTCTTATTCACTAAGGACTATTGTGATCAGGGAGAGTATCCAGTGTATACTTCTAAACCATTATGTACTCTTTTGTCCTTCGATCAGCAGTTTTTTCCCACTGGGTTTTCCTGACAAGGTTTTGACGAGGTACCTTTGCAATGGTTAGTTTACCCCCATCACACTGACCTGTGTGTACCCTTTGTCCTTCGACCAAAGTTTTTTTTTCCCAATGGGTTTTCTTTGGCAAGGTTTTTAACGAGGCACAAGTAGGTGGTCATTTTTGAATCTGTAAGCTACAGACATACGAAGAAGCTCAGAGGTGTTTACAAGCAGAGTTTGTGAAGAGCCAAAGGGAAGTGTTGTAACTCATCATGGTGAATCATGGTGACTCTTCATCTTGTAACTCATGACTCTTCACTTTGTAACTCCTAAGTGACCTTTCATTATGTAACTCCCAACCTCTCTCTTACTATATAAAGAGAGGTTGGGATGGCTTGTAGAGAGATTGATACACATTGAGATATATTGATATACCATTTGAGATGTTGAGCTAATTTGCCTTACGACATTTTTGAATTAAATTGGCATATTAGCTCAGTTGGTTAGAGTGTCGTGCTAATAACGCGAAGGTCGCAGGTTCGAGACCTGCATGGGCCAAATATTTAATTTTTTTCCTTCTTTAAAAATCATGTCCTTTTTGAAGCAAAAAAATTATTTTTGAATTACATTGGCCTATTAGCTCAGTTGGTTAGAGCGTCGTGCTAATAACGCGAAGGTCGCAGGTTCGAGACCTGCATGGGCCAAATATTTAATTTTTTCTTTCTTTAAAAATCATGTCCTTTTGAAGCAAATTTTTTTTTGAATTACATTGGCCTATTAGTTCAGTTGGTTAGAGCGTCGTGCTAATAACGCGAAGGTTGCAGGTTCGAGACCTGCATGGGTCAAATATTTAATTTTTTTCCTTTTTTAAAAATCATGTCCTTTTTGAAGCAAAAAAAATATTTTTGATTCAAATTGCCTATTAGCTCAGTTGGTTAGAACATAATTGAAGCAAGTCACATGGGACTTGGACTTCTGTTGCTTGAATGAAACTGTTGCTTGAATGAATGACCCTTCACTTTCAGATTAGTGAAATCCTTCTTTTTGTGATGAGAAGCCACCTGCTTCCCCTTGGGCTCTCTCGTCTGCACCAGATTGGCCTTGGCCAACTGTTTGGACAGAGTGTTCATCTTCTGTTGAGAACGCATCTCGTCCTCAACATGGATCTCTTGAAGGAGATCTTCCAAGCTGATATCCAGCTTCTTCCGGTGCATTCTTGCAGAGAATGTACTCCATCCTGCGGGAAGTTTAGAGACAATCCCTCCAATGACAAACTTATCGACGAGGGGCATTTTCTCGTCTTCGAGCTTCTGGCGCAGCTTCAAGAACTCTTTTACTTGAAGCAGCATTGCCTTCTCGTCTTCGAAGAGCCACTTGTGGTATTTCTCAACGATGAAGATTTTTGATCTATTGTCGTCGTCTTCATACAGCTTTCCCAAGGACTCCCAGATATCCCTGGCAGAAGGATTCTTGGAGTATGACTCTGCCAGGGAGTCCTCCATTGCATTCAGAATCAATAGCCTACAAAGACTATTGTCCCTTCTCTATTTGGTCAATTTGACTTGTGCAGCAGCAATGGCATCTGCTGTACCACCTTCTGGAGTCGTCGATCCTTCTGGAATCGTTGGTTCAGTCTCAATCAGCACATGATCGACATCCACCAGTTGTAGATTGAGGGTAATTTTTTTCTTCCATATTTGGAAGTGTTCTCCGTCGAATTTCTCCGGTTTGTTAAAGCTGGTATCAAGGAGAGAGGCACGAGAGTTTTCCATTGTGCTGGTCTAGCTTTGAGATTGTTAGAGTCGGGGCACAATTTTAATGGAAAACGAGAGAATGAAACAATTGTAAGAACAATGTTCCAATACAACACTTCAAGGAAGGTGCACAACCAGAGATCCTAGGAGGATTCTGCAATACGAGAATCTAAGAAGATTTCGTATACGTAGCAAACGACGAAGACACTTCTAAGAAGAAGATGCCGGCCGAATTGCTAAAGGCAACAGCAGTGATGACAAGCGATAGATGAAAGTGACCTACTGGGGTGTTAAGAACACCAGTGCTCAAAGCTAGATCCGTACACACGGTCAGCTTCCAGGAACCAGCAAGTTCGAGTGAACTCTGGAACGCTCTGAAAAAAGCTCTAAGACGGACTGCTCGGAACGACAGGGACAGAAAAAGAATACTCAAGGTGCTGTCGAAGGTGCTGGAACTCCAGTGGCTCGAGGAACTCTCTCTTCTCTCTTTCTCGAATTTTAGAATAATAATTCTCTGTACTTCGAGAGAGAAGTGAGGCCCTGATATATAGCTACTGCTATAAACCGCTCAGATCCGCAATGTGCGCCACGAAATAATGTCAGATCTACTATTTCAGGATCAGTTATCACATATTCCGTATCAGTTTGAATGAGGACAGCCACCACCTGTGCGCATTGCGCCAATGAACGAGTTGCGCGCGCGCCTACAGCCGCATTGTGCGCACTGCGCACGCTGAGGCGCAACTTGCGCACTGGCGCAACTTGCGCACCTGGCACACCTCGCGCACCTCGCGCACCTGGCGCACTGACGCAACTTGCGCACGCGCGCACCGCGCGCAACCCAGCGCACCCTGCGCAACCTGGGCGCGCAAATGGATCGCGCAACGAGCGCAACTTAAGCTCACTATGCGCCTAGCAACGATGCTGACGTGCTAAGTGCGCCAACAAAATGCCACATTACGCCTCATGAGCCCGAGTCCGAGTCGCTAAGCCCCTCCGGGACTTAGCCCCAATGGAAATTAACTTCCCAAGAGCAAAAAGCATGAATGCTTTTCTTGGAGCCTTATATCCTTACCTCTTTAGTAAAGTCACCCACATGGTTCCCTCCTTAGAGTCACCACCCCATGTGCATATCCCAACAATTCATACTCATATATATGTTGAGATAACTCATGGTACTTTTCCAATATGGGACTAAACTTTACAAAGCATGTTGAGAGCAAGCTCTCTTCATGTCAAGGAACAAAAGCACCAACAACAGTTATACCCTTAAGCATATTTTTTTAGGCCACTTTGATTTGACTTAATTATTTAGATAGCAAAATACAATTAGTTTTAACATATGTGGTCCCTAATCATTGGATAACTCCAACAGTATAATTATTATTTTTTCCGAAAATGCACTTAAGAAGGGGGCAAGGGGCAAGAGGGATTTGTGAATCTTAAATTGACATCCAATTTAAAGATGGCAACAACAAAAAAGGGTCTTTGATAACGAATTAAGAAATACTTTTTTTATTACAAGAGCTTACAAATCTTGGACTGCTGAAATTTTGGTTTTTTATTTTCTTACTAATGTCTCCATTTCTGGAATTGTCACTACATTGTTATTAAAATGATAAAAATATTTTGATTAAATAATTTAGAAACAAAATTGAATTAAAGATACTATTAAGTTGGTACTAATTAATATGAAGTAACTTTTAATGCTATTAAGTTGGTTTCAATTAATATGAAGTAAAAGTTTAAGTAATTAGATAATTAATTATAACTACCTCTAAAATTAGTATCAAGTTTAAGAATGAATGATTATTAGTATGGGTGAGCATTCGGTTAATTCGGTTCCAACCGAACCGAATAACCAAAAATCGAATTAGTAAAACCGAAACCGAAATCGAATTTGTCCATAACCGAATTAAATCGAACTGAATTAAATCGGTTCGATTTTCGGTTTATTCGGTTTATTTGCTTTTTCGGTTTATTTGCACCTTTTTTTTGGTTAATATATATAATAACTAAATATACCTATATATATTTAGTATATACCTATAGTACCCATTGCTTCAAAAAAAAAAAAATATATATATATATATATATATATATATATATATATATATATATATATATATATATATATATATATATATATATATAATTTTTTTATTCGGTTTTCGGTTTTGGACCGAAATCGAAATCCAAAACCGAAACCGAAATCGAATAAGAAAATTTAATATTTTCAAAACCGAAACCGAACCGATTTTTTTTAAACCGAACCGAATCTCTTATTCGGTTCGGTTTTCAGTCCAAAACCAAATAATGCTCACCCCTAATTATTAGAGCTCTATAGCCAAGTGGTATTAGAGCGGACATCCGGAGGCACCGGCAAGATTCGAGTCCCCCAATTGTGTGTGTGCGTGGGATTTCAAAAGAATGAATGATTATTTACAAAAAGTTAATAAAGATATATTAATTAGTATTTGAAAATAATATTTTAGAATTTTCAGTGTATACTTCTTTAGTGAATAGTAATGCCATAATTAACTAAACAAATAAAATAATTAATTAATTACTTAATATATAATTTAGATAGTTATTATAACAATAAGCTATCAAGATACATTTAAATATTAAGCAACCACTAATGCTAAATTATTATGATTTAGTAATTATGCCAAAATATTAATACGTGTGATATCTAAACAAGTTTTGCAATCGATACATAAATTCCATATATAAGTATCATGTTACATTATTTGAATTTCAAAGATTTTTATGTTTGATTGGAATGATTTTTTAAATATGTGCTTAATTATGATAATTATAAACAAGTGTCAGGATGGCCGAGTGGTCTAAGGCGCCAGACTCAAGTTCTGGTCTTCGAGAGAGGGCGTGGGTTCAAATCCCACTTCTGACAAATTTTCTTGTTTTTTTTTCCAAATCTTCATTAGAAGTATGGAAGGAGTAACTAATTTTTTTAAAATCTTCAATAAAAAATTGATAGATTACTGCATTTTTTTAAGAGCCTAAATTAAAAAAATAAGTTTACGTATTATAATCATATCGTGAATAAAAAAAATAAGTCTACGTATTTTAATCATATTGTAAGTTCTTATTTTTAGTTCCTATTTGAGTTTAACGTCAGCTACCATTTTTTATTTTGCAAGTCAATACCTTCAAGTCTGGATGATGATCTAAGCACATACACGATTAATCACCATAGACAAAGATTTAGAAGTTTTATGTAGATTATTATTAGATTTAATATGCGGCAAAATTGACTTCTTATATCATCAATTTGTTGGATTTTATATCGTATCCAACTGAGCCCTCAAGACTTGGGAGTATAGTGATGGTACAGAACGGAAGTTGCACAAAATTTAAATTTTAGTCCAAGATCAAAGGATAAGCTATAAATATATAAAATTGATCATAATAGAAACTCATATGTACAAGTCCAATATATTATAGAGTAATTCTCACACACGAAAATAAGTCATAAGTTGCACATTTAAGCTTAGGACTTCTTTCGTATCCGAGAATTAGCATTAACAAAAATTCTAATCATGGGCGGCGGGTGGTCTTTTTTTCCAAACAAAATAAGGTCATCTCTCCAATGGAGGTTTCTATATCTCATATTTCTATGATAGAAATCCAATTTTAAAAAAAAAAACTTCTTTCAATGGTTATTTTTATCTCAATTTTTATCCTACGTCACAATGATGTAGGATGATGCGCAATGGAGAGTGTTAGGATGGCTGAGTGGTCTATGGCGCTAGACTCAAGTTTTGGTCTTCGAGAGAGGGTGTGGTCCTCTCTACGTTTATTATATGTATATATTGCTCATCTTAAAGTTTATTTCTCTATACGTTCATTACATGTATATAAGATAGGATGTGTGTACAACTTTAGTCAATACTATCAACTTACATATTTTGTTACCAGTTTTTATTTTGCAATTCAATACCTTGAAATCTGGATCATGATCTAAACATAAAATAAAGTACATAAACGTCAATGAGCCAAGCCTGACTAAAGCCCTAGTCGACTGCTCGATCCAAGTTTGTTATAAGAAACGATTCATTTTGTTTTATTTTATGTTCTATCTACTAACAAAGGCTTTGATGTCATGTTTGTACAACCAATTAAACAGTCAGGATCGACTAGCTGAGCAGATAGAATGATTATATAAATGATAAAAATAGTAAAAAAAACATCAGAGTGGCGCAGCGGAAGCGTGGTGGGCCCATAACCCACAGGTCCCAGGATCGAAACCTGGCTCTGATATATGTTTTTAAGTGTCACTGTGTCTGTAGTATTGTGATCATTTCTTAATAAATAAGTGTTTTATTTCTTAATCTCATCAATTCACGAGGGCCTAAAAAAAACATTTAAACATAAATATATTAATAATTTTGTATCCAAATTCGAACTAGTATGTACCATGGCCACTTGTTGACATAAAGCTGTTGTGGTCTTGTGCTTAATATGTTAGACTATATACTAAAGTTGCTTAGTTCAAATCTTGATGGTAACTTTTTTTTTAGTTTTTTTTTAATTTTTTTACATTATATATGGAGGTCCTATTTGAAAAAATTGACCGGCCCTCCTATGAGCTCAGGGCCGACCCTGCCTTCAGTTGTCCACCACGTTCCCTCTCTTTTGATTCATAGTTTTGTTACTAAGTGTCATTACATGGCATAGTTGGGCCGTTCAAACTCCACAAAGTTACATTAATTGTCAGGTGCAGTTTGAGCCCCAACAATTTGTCATGCATAGATTGATATAACAGCACATATATACATAGTTCAATGGTTGGAAGCCAACAAAATACATGGTTAAATACTCGTGTATGCTACTATCAAAATGTTAGACATTACGTAGTAGAGATCAACTAGAAATTGCAATACCTTCCAAAAAAAAAGGAAGAAGATTCAAGAAACAAATTAAGATGCTACATGACTAGGTTCAGACTAGTAGTCATCCAGCAAGCAAGCAGACACCACACATCTCTGACCATCAGAGCCTACAACTGGCAAGTTATGCATATGCATCTAGGGTTCTTCCATATCGTCTTTTGCGAATATAATCACGACACGAGCGAGCGAAAGATATTGTCTTGTGCCTCATGCCACATAAGAATCATAACACATAACAAAGACAATAGGGTTGGAGATGCTCTTACCTACTGAAGACCAAGAAACCACTTTTTTTTTTTTTGAAGAAATACCAAGAAACCACTTGGCCTTGTACATTTGTAACAGATACAATGCTATTGTTGAAACTTAATCTCTGGTGAAGTGGCTACAGGATCCCTTGGATTATGAACCTAGGGCTGTTGGTACACAAAAAAAAAAAAACAAAACAAAATTAGTGCAAGACAAATTTAGGATGGAAAAATAGTTTAGGTTATGAAAATAGGTTTCGGAAATTGCAAATACCCGGATAAACAAAACATGGAAATTCTATCCCCATCTACTTTTTTGTCCGGGTTAAAAAATATTGTTTTGGTTTTCTATATTATTTTTTATTTTATTTTTTTTTCTCGTTTATTTTTCATTTTTAAATTTTATCTTCTTTTCTATTTTTTAAGAATGATTTTTTTTCCAGACTTCTTCTTTTTAAAGAGAAAGAAAATATATAAGTTTTTTCATCTTTTTCCATTCAGTTATTTTTATCCTTTTTCATTTGTTAATATATGAACAAAAGAGAAGGATGGAAATGTTCACTGAAATGTGTCTCGGGACAACTGAAATTTATTAAGATATGTACTGCTAAAATAAGTTTGAATTATTTTATGAAGCTACTATTGTATTTATATTATGCTTAGACGTATAAAATCCGTACTATTAGTCATGTCGATAAATGATGTGTATGATGAGAAACAGTTAGTCGTTGAATGTATGTACCTGCCCTGGGTGTTCATATTTCTAGTCATACATTAGTTGGATACGGTTATAGTAATATATAAACCAAAGGATCAGGCCCATAGGCCGAGGCCCAGGCCCAAGCCCCAGCCCCTCCACGAAGCACACCCACAGTCAGCTAGGTCCAAAACTCCTGATATCTATAATATAAAGCACAGTGGATTTTTGGTCCGACCCATGTGCTTTGGTTCAACAATGATGAAAGGACAAAATTGTCCCTTTCTCTATAAGAGAGGAGGAGGTCCCATGTTGGGTGCGGAGCAACCGGTTGTTCCAACGGCACATCCGCCTCCAGCTCCTTTCGCACCCCCCCTCCCTCCGCCGCCTCCGCTCCATCCTCGCCCACGCCGTCGTCGCCGACCTCTTCCACAACCTCTTCGTCGCAAGCAGCCACCTCCACTGTGAAACCCCGAAAATTTTTGGAATTTATTAATTGTTGGATTTGTAGCATAATCTTAGCCTTATTATTATTATTATTATTATTATTATTATTATTATTATTATTATTATTTATTATATTAGTCGGATCAGGAAAATTTTATTTTTAAAATTAATCATTGGATTTTTGATTGTGGCCCTGTCCCCAATCCCGTGTCCGGGGTCCGACACCGAGTCCGGACACCAGACCCCGATTTTTCGATTCCGAACCCGTCCTTATTTTTTCTTTTAAACTCTGATTATTAATATATATATATATATATATATATATATATATGGGTTATAAAAAAATACTAAACAAAAAACCTATTACTAAACCCCCCATCTGACCTGGTCACCCCACGACCAGGCCACTCCCCCTTATTCTCCTCACCACTCCTACTCCTTCTCCTCATCCTCAGCTTTTCACCACAACCACATCTACTCTACTCTCTTTCCAACTCTCCAAATAAAAACCCACCACTACTCACCATAACCACCAGCACCATTCTCATTCCCAACCTTCCTCTCTCTCTCTCTCTCTCTCTCAAACTTCTTCCCCAAAGCTCCACCCGGCGCCCAGCTCCGGCCAACCCGGCGCCGCTCGCCCCCGGCCAACTTCGGTCGACCCCAGCGGCCTTCCGCCGGTGCCCCTCCGGTGCCTTCCGCCCGCGCGCGCCCCGGCCAGCACCTCCCGTCCAGCCATCTCCAGCGTTCGGCGACCCTCCCGAGGCCGCTCGACCCCCGAGCGCGCACCCCGGCGGCCAGATCCACCCGCGTCTAGCCCTTTCCGGCGACCCCCGACGCCTCCGACCCGAGTCCAGAGCCTCCGCCGCGCGCTGTTCCCGAGGCCAGCGCCTCCCGCCGGCCGCTTTCCCCGGCGACCCCTGCGTGCTGTTCCGCGCCACCTCCCGTGCGCCGGATCCCAGCACTCCGGCGACTCCGTGCCCGTCCGGCCAGCACTGCCCGCTGTTCGGACGCTGTCCAGCGCGTTCCTTGCAGCCCGGTCCGCTGTCTGCGCCTCTTGTACGTTTTTCCGAGCTAGTTTTCCGCTGTCCGCGGAATCCTTTCTTCTAATACTTCATCTGAGAGCTCTAGCCGAGCAATTGAGGTATAACGTCGTGTCCCCATGTCCCTCCCGTAGATAGTCTGTGATGATGCGGTCCCGATCCCGTTTTTGGGAATCGGTATTTTTGTCGTTGCTTTTGGGTGATACGTAGATTATCGGTTACGTCGCGGCATATTTTTCTATGGTTGGATATATTGTGATGTGTTCATTTTTGGGTTGGATATTCATTTTTGGGTTGGTGATCCCTGGTTTGGGATATTTAATTGTGTTGTGGTTGGCATCCTCCCAGGATTGGGTTGTCCCAATTATAGAGGAAATGCTGCCCAAATTTTCAGGAAATATTTTAAAGGGAATTTTCTTATAAAATTAGCAATTTGAATAAAACCTATTTTCCAAAGAAAACTGGGCTTTGCAAAATGTTTTATAGGTTGGATTTTGTTTCTGGATTTTATGGATTCGTATCACCAGTTAGGCGACGACCATATCGGTCGAATGAGCCTCGACGAAACACAAACGCTACAGGGTTTCCTGTACGTTGAGGCGTTAGCCAGCAACATGAGATTGCACGACCAAGTTTGAGACTCTTTTATTTTTACTTTAATTATAATTTACTTTTAGAACTGGTACTGCTTTTAGTATTTATGGTGCAGGGGCTCGGCCTACTGTTTGGACCGTTCGCGACACTCAGAGCTTGCCTTAGGATTAATTAATTTATGTAAATAATTTGTAAGGGCATAAGTCCAATTTTTCTTTATTTATCTGTGACCATGTATTGTGTAGCGTAGTTTTTATTATTTTTCCGGAATGTTGATTTTGCCGTTAAAACGCGTAGAATTTAAAATGAATATTTATTTTATAAAGAAAATTAATAAGTTTTCTCATAATAAATAACCTGGTAATTCAGTAATTCACATGTTTTCTCATTTAAAAAAAAAAGCCTAGTTTTATATATATATATTTAAAATACAAAGTTTTTGCCAAATTAACCGGTAATTGCTATTTTTCCCAAATAATCAGTAACCGATTTATTTAACTAAAATGATAAAGAACATAGATTGCGACGTTAGACATTTTCCTGTAGATTATTAATACCTTAAAATCTGACTAGGGTCTGCTTCTAGAGATTGTAACTAGCACACCTAGAATGGTTTCATTATGGTTCTAAGTCAAGGTTCTCAACTGTAGGATCTCGGAGACGAACTTGACTTCCTCCTCGGTACCGATATTCCCGATCCAGTCAATTAACAGAGACAAGTTACGGTTATGTTTCCTTGTATTTTATTTAGTAATTGTCAAGCTGCATGTTAAACCACATTGCTATACGGAACCCTCGCCTAGGGTTCAGATATTGATTGATATTGATTGTGGGGATTGGGAGAATAGTGTAACGTTTATGGCCAATATTCCTCATATTGCATATTGTGCGAGCTTACCCCTCTTACACATGGGGATAAGCCGTATCGCGTCACTAGGACGCTATTGTATAACCCAAGCCGGTCATAGACGATTACACATTCAAATCACATTATTTTTAATTGTTAAATTGCTGGAAAATATTGTTTCAACTGTTTAGCCTGCACTTTTCCACTATTACTTGAAATATGAGATACATATTCGTACTTGCTCCCTCCTGACTGGAGACAACATTTTTAGGTGACATTGAGGATGCTGAGCTATTGTACAATAGCTACTATGACCCGATTTTGTACCATGTGGTGTTGCCGGAGTCCCCCTTGGAGGACGCAGGATCTGAGGCCGACGAGCCGACCGCATAGCTAGTTGTTTCCAATTTTTCTAGTTTTATTGTTTTGGAGTTTTGTTATTTTGAATTCAGCACTTTATTTCAGTTCTTTCATTTCCCGTTGTACTTTTCAAATATTGAATAAAAGTTTTAAAAATTTTGTATAATCGAGTTGTGATAAATGTATAGATGTTGTTGTGAATACCTGCATATAGAACAGCTTACTACCGCCGTCTCACAACGGTGCAGGCTGGGCATGATCTGGTTTGACCCAATAATTTGGGATCGGGTCGTGACATCCACCGCGCCGCCAACGCTGACCCTTCCTTCGCCGCCTCCCTCTTCTCCGCCATGACCAACCCCAACCCCTTCTCCTTCAACACCGCCATCGCCATCTCTGCCGACCCACTCTCCATCTACTCCCAAATGCTCCGCCGCCACGTCCCTCCCGACTCCCACACCTTCTCTTCCTTGCTCAACACCACCACCGCCGCCGCCGCCACCAGGTCACTCCACGCACACGTCCTCCTCCTCGGATTCCGGCCCGACCCCTTCGTGCAGACCGTCCTTCTCACCTCCTACTCCCGACGTGGCTCCGACGACCACGCCCTACGGTTGTTCGACGGAATTGCGCACAGGGACGTCATTTCCTGGACCGTCGCCGTCTCTGTAATACCCCGCTCCGAACGGTGCATTACGCTGAGTCGTTGACTCGAAGAGTTACGTTGACCCGATTGCTGTTTGCCATTAAAATTCTTTGATTGCAAATTTTAATACAAACAGAACAGTGTTACAATATAGGACTTAGATGTAGTCCTAGGAGTACACTTTTGTTTATCTGGGTCCCTTGTGTCGATGGAGTGAGTGGTAATGCGTTGACTCCGTTGACGATCTGACGACGGTTATCGGTTCTCCGAAGGTCTGGATTGCTCTGGGTGCTGGAGCTTGCTGAGAGGAGGAAGACGTTGAGTGTCTGTATCTGCCTCTCTGGTGGTGTGAAGTCTCTGTGTGTTCGTTGTGTAGGTAGGTATGTGTGTACCTAGGTGTGGAAGAAGGAAATGGTCCCTCTTTTTATATAGTCTGCAGGCTGGATGCTCATGCGCGCATGTAGGATGCGCCTGTACGCAGGGACGCCACGTATTGATTGATGATGGAGGCGCATGGACGATGCACCCTGATCGAGGGGTTGACTTCTTCATGTTACTGTTGTGAGCCGGCACGTAGCAGAGGAGAAGATCTTTCTGTTGCTGAGATCTCGGATGAGTTGAGTCCAAGGACACGTGTCATCGACCCATGGCTCGGAGATCTCGGATTTGGTTGGGGATGATCTGGTAAGATGCGCCTAGGATTGGGCGCATGAGGAGACTTTGGCTCGTAACCTTTAGGAGTCACGAACCATTCTGGGTGCATGGCTTTTGAGGCGCATGCAGAGCTTCAGTAGTGACTTTACTCCTGTCTTTTGGGATCAGGAAGAAGTCTGGAGTGCATGGCTTTTGAGGCGCATGCAGATTTGGGCACATGGCTGCGGAGGCGTATGCGAGATGGTTGGATGGCCACGTGGCAGTAGCCGTCGGAGGGAAGTAATGGTGATGCTGACGTTGGCGATGCTTCGTCTTCTGAAAAAGCTCCCGACTGTTCAGACTTCGGGAGGCATGCTGCCAACTCTGTCAGTTCAGCATTTAATATTTGTGACATTCGATGGACAGCTGAGTGGGCGCGTCGGTTGGCGTTCCACTAGGCGTATGGGGACGCATGGGGGGCGCATCCCTGTGATGTGCTTGGTACTGAAGGGCACATCTGTGTGATGCGCTTGATGTTGAAGGGCGCGTCCGTGTGATACGCGGTCTGGCCGGCACATCCACTTCGTGACACGTCTTTAATGGTACGACTGTTACGTTCTTCGAGTGCTTTAAATAGCCGTTTTGACTTGGCTGAATTCGAAGCGTCCGGTTCATCCATTTAATGCAAATTTATTGCACGAAATTCGGAGAGCCATCCACTGGGCGCATGGGTTTGATTTGCCCGGCCTATAAATAGTGGCATGGAGAGAGTTTGCTTCTCGTTCTCTCACGTTCTTCCAACATAAACTTGTTTACTCGGATGCATTCTGTTGACGAGATGCTTCCGAGAGTGAAGATGCGACGTAGTGTCTTCGTTGATGCACTTGAAGGTGACTGTTACATCCAAAAGTCGGAGTCGAGGGCTTCTGAGGCAGGCGGAAGGTGCCTGTTGCATCCAAAGATAGGGATGCTCGAGCCTCGTTTTCGTTGTGCAGGAAGAGCCGTAGATCGGAATGGTGGTGTTGCGGCTTTGGTGGCTCTTTCTTCCTTCAAAATAGGTGTAGCCCATTCTGGTTGTGTTGAAAGCTGCTCCTTTGGTCGCAATTTCGATCACGGCCTTCCTTGGTGTTTGGAGGCTCTTTCGAAGCCTCCCCTGGCCACAGGTTGACTTGTGGTTCTTTTCCCTTCCTTGGCTAGAGGGTTGATTGCCACCCTCGTTCTGCTCAATAAATGCTTCATTAGTCGAAGCATTTAGACGGCGGTGAGCCTGGCTGGAAGAGCGGTACATAACTGGGCTGCTGAAGGGATGCACATAACTGAGATGCCAAAGGGATGCACATAACTGAGGATGCACATAACTGAGCTGCTGAAAAGGATGCGTCTTGCTGAGGGCGCATGGTGGGATGCGCCTGGCTGAGGGCGCATGTTGATTGCTGCGCCTACTTGAGGGCGCATGTTGGCTGCTGGCTGTAGACTTAGGATCTTTTCTTTGTAGAAATTCTCCTTTGTACAGTCTTTCTTAGACATGTAATAGAGTTTTATATGTTGAATAAAAAGTCCTCTTTCAATGTCTATATTTGTTGCTTTTTGCTGTGAAGTACTTTGTCCAAGCTTTGGCGCATGTAGTCTGGCGCATAGACTTTCTGCTTCTGAAATTCCATGCTTCTACAAGACCCCCTTCAAAGTTTTCAAAACTTTTGGATAAGTTTTGGAATACTTTGAATAAGAAGCATGGTAGTGGAGGCGCATGACCGTCGGGGCGCATAGATACTCCGCGCATCAGTGATGGGGCGCATGCTCCGCTCAGTTAGTGCAAATGATGACGCCTCGGTAACTGAAAAAGATTAATGATGATCTTTTTGGTTTTATTTGTGGTTATCTTTTCAAAGAACCCGAGGCGACGGCTGAGATCACACATCATCGGTTCACGCGTGCGACCAAGCCCTATAAATAGGCGAGAGATGGAGAGAGAGACTTCTTCTTCTCCTTGCTTTTGCTTTCTTTAGAGTTCTTCTTCAAAAACCCTAACTTTTCTTCTCTCAAAGAATGGCTCCCATGACTCATCGCGGCGGTGTTGGCAAGGAAAAGGAGCCGGCAGAGTATGCCGAGGAGGATGCTCCTATCACCATTGTGACTCCGGCCGACGTTCGACCCGCTGTGACGGGTGAGTGTCGTCTCTTCACTACTTTCTTTGTTCAGACGATCCTTGGATCATGCGACTGAGTTGGTGTGCCCTGACTCTCTTCTGCCAACGCGCATGGACTTCTGTCCGCGCCGAGGTTTTACCCCGCCGACGTGCATAGGTTTAGGCCTTTATCATGCACCGAGGTTTAACTGCGGACGCGCATAGATTTACACCCTGATGATGCGCCGAAGCCTCTTGCTAACGCGCATGGGTTCATACCCTGATGATGCGCCGAAGCCTTTCACTGAGGCGCATGGGTTTACACCCTGATGATACGCCGAAGCTTTTTACTGAGGCGCATGGGTTTACACCCTGATGATGCGCCAGGTTGCTTTGACATACTTTGTCTTTTTGCCTGACTTTTGATTTTTGTTATGCCAGTATCGATGACGATTCCTTTGCTGAATGAGGTCCTTCTGGATGCTTCCCTTTGTCAAATGGGAGTTGATTTTGATGAGGTGGTTATCAACCCTGCTAAGGGTGCTATCTTACAGGATCAACCTCCTGAGAGAGTGCTGCAGATCCAGAACCAGTTGCCGACTTTCCTCCAGAGTATGATGGAGAGCGAAAAACTGAAATCTGCTGAATCCGAGGATGTGACCTTCTTAAAACCTGTCTTTTTGTTCGGTGACCGCCTGATCTCCACTGAAGCGAAAATACTGAAGGTCAAAGAAGACTGGTTCTTTTCTGCAAAAGGCATGGTGCTGTACATGCGACAACTTGACCGCCAGTTGTCGCTGACGGCCTTCTATCGTTTAGCTTCGAAGAGAAGGATGCCCTGGGAGCTTACTCCTTCTCAAGGAGGGGCCCTGGGGGTGCTCTTTCGATTGATGCTACCTCGAATCAGAGGGATACCCTGGCTGCTTTACGAACCGGTCCCTCGTTCAGTTGCCGAACTTTGCGTCCTGGAAGCCTCTACAGTGAAGTCCCAAATGACACTTTTGCCTTCGGTGCCTCAACCTTCGCTAGTCGGATGCTGACATCGAGGGTCACGTATCCGAAAGGCGGGTTTAGGGTTGAAGGTTGGTGTCATCATATCTCGAGGTGGGACGAGTTGACCATTTGGGTGCTTTCGAAGTTCAAGGCTGAGCTTAAGGAGATTGGGCTGACGGCCGCTATCCGTGCCACACAGGCTGGCGTGGATCTCAATAAGCCTATGTTCCTTGCACTCTTGGAATTGTTCAACACCCAGACTGGCACCTTCTATACTCCAGTGGGGGAGTTGGGGTTGGCTCTCCATGAGATGTACGAAGTGTCCAAGCTTCCCTGGGGCTCAAAACCGTACGAGGAATATTTCCCGTCGAATGAAGAGATCCAGGTTCTGGAAAATAAGGACTCAGAGATGATGGTCATTTTCAAAGAAGTGGCGAGCCATCATTATTTAATGCACCGGAAGGACAAAGGCAAGACCCAGCCTCATGTGACTGCTTGGAGGGATTATGTTTTCAAACAGGATTTGGCGGACCCCTCGAGGATTCGGTTTACGACCCCGCAAGGGCTGAAACCTGCAGAAGTGACTTCTGAGATATGCCGGCTGGACGAGAGGACTCCTCGTTCCAATGAAAGTGGCGAGAATGTGTATAGCTGCTTCTGGCACTGTGCGTACCGGATGTCGTCTAAGGCGGTGCTGACGGCATATTTGATGATATGGCTTCGAGATTGTGTGTTTGCAGGCGGATCTGGTGCAGTGGAGAGGGTACACTGGAACCTTATTTTGCCTGCCATAAAGTTGGCTTTTGGACGTCCTTTAGCTCTCCTTTCCGCGATGGTGTGTAACCTGTTGCGGGGTTTGAGGACTTTTGCTGATGACGTGATCCAGGGGAGAGGTAAAAACGACAACTTTCCCCGGCTGAACTGCCATTCCATTATCTTATGGAATGGCTGATTCTGCATCATCCGAACGTGATGAGTCCAGGTCCGGAGGAGGATCATGTTGAAGGAGATGCCTTTATCCGTCGCTTCTACAAGAGGAAGTGGTTACACACTGGCGTCCCTGTTTGCAGGAGAGTTTTGTCCTATCTTCAGGGGTGGGAGATTGCCAAGGTTGGCCCCATCTTCAAAGATTTCGAGGCTGACCAAGATTTAGTTGATTCTGGTGAAGACGCGATTACTTTGCCGAAATGGGGTTTTCGTTGGTTGCAAAGTATTCAGCCTTCTCACTTGGTCTATCGAAACCAGAATAGGTGTTATCTGGAGCCATATCTGCCCAGCCGGTTCGCTCGCCAGTTTGGCTATACCCAGCTGATGCAACGGAATCCCAGTAACAGTCTGGGGTTCATCGGTAGTTTGCTGGATGGAGCCCGGGGCTGTCAATGTTACAATGCTGGGTGTACTGGTGTTCAGTTTACGGGGGAATATTTGTGATGTGTTTGTGTGTGGTTTTGGTCCCTAATGGACAGCCATGGTCGGCCATGGGAGGGGAGTGTTGGTGTTGGTATGAGTGTTGGTGTTGGTGTTGGTAGTGGTGGTGTTTGTGTGTTTGTTTGTGAGGTAGTTGATGAGTGTTGTGAGAGTGAAGTAGAGGGAGTTGTGTGGGATTTTGAGAGGCCAAGAGAGGGAGAGGGAGCTGCTGAATTCAGCAGCTAGAGACCCCAAAAACAGCCCCAAATCAGCCCCCATTTTTCCACTTGACAACCCCCACAAGTTGCCCCACAAATTAGTCCCTAAAACCCCTTAAAACCCATCCAAAATCCCTCAAACTTCCACCCTTCATAGCCACCAATTCACCTATAGTTAGGTCCACCTTTCAACCCAAAATGACAGCCCAAACACCCACAAAAATCAGTCCCCCCTCACTACAAAAATCTGTCCATTTTACCTTTGTGTGTGTGTGAGTGTTGTGAGATGTGTGTGAGTGTTTTGTGAGGTGTTTTGAGTGTAGTTTAGTACCCATAGGTAGCCTATTGCCTAAACTAATAGGAAACCTATTAGGAAACCTATAGAGAGGCATATTAGAGTGTGGTATCATGTGAGGGTGAGTGGTGTTAGTGAGTGGGGTAATGAAAAGGGTAAATTCATGATATAGGCAAGGTAACGGGTAAAGGGTTAACATGTGTTAGTCCCGGGACTTGATCAAAGATGGTAGACTCGATGTCGAGATCAGAGGTTCAACAAACGTTCACCTTCTGATTATTTTCGAGATCCAAGAGGAACACTATAATATAAATCTGATTACAAAAGCAACAATAATCAGAAAGTAAATCTCACGTTCTTCCTCGCAATCGCAGTTGCTGACGGACAGAACTGAGTTCAGAAAATAAAACTCACATTCTTCCTTGCAATCGCAGTTGCAGACGGACAGAACTGAGTTACAACTTAGATGAAGGAGAAGAAAGAAGAAAGAAGAAGAGGAAAGGTTCTTGCTGGGGTGATTAAGATCACCGTTGCTCAAAGCAAGATTCGCCCCAACACGATCTGCTTCCAGGAACCAGCAAGTTCACGAAGAACTTCTGGAACGCTCGTAAGTCAATATTTGAGACTTGAACGGGCTTCCTGGACTTTACAGACTCCCTTAATTCTCTTCTTGGTGCATCTTTCAAAGGAGGTCAAGGGGCTCTATTTATAGAGTGGAGTTGAGACTTCACCTCTTCTCCTATCCGATGTGGGACTAAAATACCAATACTCAAAAATAGAGTTTGATATTTTAGATCATCCCACAATCAGCATAGAAGTGTGCCAGTCCACGCCTACCCCCCGAACACTTCCGTGCATGCACGAGACAATCCTGGAGTCCGCGTCCGAGTCCGAGTCCGCACAATAAAAAACAACTTGCATCCTTGTTGGATTTAATCCTTTTTTCTTCTAGGAAAATATTCTCACATGGCACAAACTTGTGCCCTACTACACCTCATGTGCACACCTCAACACAAGCAATGTATTATATTGAGATACTCACCATTTGGGGTAGCCGATGTGGGACTATCTTTTCTAGTCCAAAGGCAAAAATACCAACAATCCCCCACATATCTCAATATATGGGTTGAGCGTTCCCCACAGTGACTGCCCATCATGCATTAGGAGAGATGTCGCTACGACTTGAATCTTCCCGCATAGGTTAAATAATAGCATGATACAAGAATGGACTAAGCCTTGAATTCTGCACCATAACTGCAATTCTTCCTACTCACATAATGACATCAACTGTGCTTCTGGCTGCACATTGAAGGCCTTGTGCCAGCCTGGTTTCAGTGTATAATTTTTGGGCGTATACAAGTTTACCCTCAAGAGACGGCCTGATATCTCTGTCCATACACTATAGGTGAGTTCTTTATAAAGAGTCATGGCATGAAGCATTGCGCTTCTTTGCGGTGCTACGCCGCTATGACATGGCTTAAAGCCGAGGCTTTACCCCACCTGGGTACCTCATCGTAGTGTCATACTACTGTAGCATGAGATCACAGGCCTCTTTGTAGTGCCAAACTATCCAGCATGAAGCCTTGCGCTTCCGTGCGGTATTACGCCGCTATGACATGGCTCGCAAAGCCGAGGCTTTACCCTACCTGGTAGTGTCGCGCTACCGTGCTTCCTGTAAAGCACTCCAGGCATTCACTCTGCCTGAGAACTCATTAAGGCATTTAAGCCAACCTTACCACAGGATCCGTTTTCCGCAGAAAACAACAGTAGACAACAGTGGTTGTAGGTCCGTAACCTCTCCATGTCACATAGGACAAGTACCCACCGTTCCTGATATTCTTCTGGTTAATAGTCCTCCCTTGAACCAAAAGCTAGATGCCTAGTAGATTTCTCTTTGAACTAATAGCATAAAACTTTATGGTAGGAATGTAATAACACAATATCAGAATGCCTTCAAGCCCATTTCACAAGCTGTGTCAACGACCAGCTGGCGCTTGAGGCCCTTGGTGAACGGATTCGTCAGGTTCTCCTGACTTCAAACATCAATCACTGCAATGACACCTCTCTTGATGAGATCGTTCATTGCCCTGTGCTTCAACCGCACAGTTCTCTTCTTCCCGTTGAAGAGATCATTCGATGCCACCGCTGCAGTCGCATGGTTGTCGCAGTATATCGAAATTGCCGGTACCTGCGCCCCAACCACTGGAAGATCATACATAAGCTCCCGAAGCCACTCTGCTTCATCTGCTGCGGTATCAAGTGTAAAGAACTCAGATTCCATAGATGATCGCGAGAGCATAGTCTGCTTCTTCGACTTCCACGATATAGCAGCTCCACCCGTTGTGAATATGAATCCTCATGTGGACCTCTCGCTCTCTAATTCTGAGCACCAACTGGCATCACTGAAGCCTTCCACTACCGGCGGATCTCCGATGTAGTGCAGTGCATATGTCTAAGTCTTCTTGAGATATCTCATAACCCGTTTCACAGCTTTTCAGTACTCAATGCCTGGGTTACTCGTGAAACGACTCAGCATTCCCACAGCGAAAGCTATGTCAGACCTTATGGCAGTAGTAGCATACATCAAACTCCCGATTATGCTTGCATACTCCAGCTGCCTGACGCTTTTCCTTGAATTAGGCTTCAGTTTTAGATCACACTTGTACGGCGTATCGATCCCTGGAAGATCCTGATACCCGTAACGAGTGATCATCTTCTCAACATAATGAGACTGTGACAGCGCTAGTCCAGTGTCTGTCCGGATGATCTTGAGTCCCAAGATAACATCAGCATTCCCCAAGTCCTTCATACTGAACTTCGTCGAGAGGAACTTCTTTGTCTCCGTGACACAACTTATATCCGTACCTAGGATTAGCATATCGTCCACGTATAGACAAACGATGACTCCTCTTCCGTCAGCAAACTTCGTATAGACACACTTGTCTGTTTCACTGACCCTGTAGCCATTTGACCTTATGACTTTGTCAAACTTTTCATGCCACATTTTGGGAGCTTGCTTTAAACCATACAGAGATTTCACCAACTTGCAAACTTTGTCTTCAAGACCTTTGATGACAAACCCTTCTGGTTGTTGTATGTAAATCTCTTCGGTCAGCTCGCCATTCAGGAATATCGTTTTCATATCCATCTGATGTATCACCATCTTATGTATCGCTGCGAGAGCAATCAACATTCTGATGGTGGTCATCCAGGTTACTGAAGCATACATGTCAAAGTAGTCGATCCCCTGCTTCTGAGAAAACCCCTTGGCCACCAACCTGGCCTTGAACTTGTCAATAGTTCCATCTGCTTTCATCTTCTTCTTGAAGATCCATTTGCATCTGATGAATTTTGCACCTTCAGGGAGATCAACCAACACCCAATTGTTATTTTGAGGTGATGAAATCAATTTCATTGTCAATCGTCTCCTTCCAGAAAATATCATCTCTCGTCTTCATCGCCTCATTATAGGTAAGCGGATCTGCTTCCACATGATAGGTGATGAAGTCATCTTCGAAGTTCTTCGGCCTCCTCGCTCGCTTCGACGACGGCTCAGCGAGTTCTGGTTCAACCGTCGTTTCAACAACAACATCTTCTTGGACTACTTCTTTATTGAAAACTTTAGTTTCTTGCGCACCCTTATTGTTCTCCGGTTTATTCGTAAGAACAATATTCTTGTGCCTTGCAAATGTCTTCACGAGATTCGATGATATGATTTGACTCAATATCAAGAAATCTTCGAGCATCACTCTTCTCGGCATACCCCAAGAAGATCATCTTCGTAGTCCTAGTCCCCAGCTTCTGAATCTTCAGATCTGGGAGCTTCACATAAGCCAGAGACCCCCACACTCGAATGACATTCAAGTTAGGTCTGACTTTGAACCAGTGTTCATGAGGAGTTACGTCCGAAGTTGCATATGGCACTCTATTTAGAATAAAAGTGGTCGTCAATGCAGCTTCTCCCTATTAGCATTGAGGAAGACCCGTAGTTAGCAGCATTGAGTTCATCATTTCTGTCAACGTTCTGTTCTTTCTCTCCGCTATCCCGTTAGATTGAGGAGAATACGGAGCAGTAGTCTCATTGATGATTCCATGTTCTTTACAGAACGATACAAATTCATGAGACCTATACTCTACATCTCGATCACTTCTGAGTAGTTGTAGATCGGTTTAACGTTCAGCTTCATCCCTGAAGTCTCTGAACTACTCGAATGTTGCATCCTTCTACTTGAGAAGTCATGCGAACGTGCACTTCGAGAAATACTTCGAATCGGCCTCTGTGAAGAATTGATAAAAGTCACAGATATCTGAGTGTTCTAACTCCAGATGATCAGTACTTTAGTTCAATCGTCTGAGCAGCTTCCCAACAGTCTTGTATCTGCACAGACCTTAAACTCCTCCACCTCCTTACCCCCACATTCCGAAGATAAGGTTCCGGTAGGACAGCTTGAGTCTGCTTCTGTCATAGAACAACTCTCAGTCCACTCAATGAAGTAACTTCATCGCCATCAGCAGAAGTTCAAACATTCCTTCAGCACCGAACATCTTTTCGAAGCATGTTCCTCGTCAAAAAATTACTATCTGGCTAGTACGAATGTCCATCTTTCAAGTCTGTATCAGATAACAGACTTTCTGAGATCAGATTGCCAAAAAATCTCTGGTACGTGCAACACGCATTCCAGTGTCTTTGTCGATGGTTAATAACCACTGTCTCGATCTTCAGAACTTCTGCTAGATATTTGTTCGCCATCGAGACCTTCGTCATAACATGGCTCGTCCTTGGTGAACAGCTCCTTTGATAGCACACGTGGTCAGATGCACTAGTGTCAGACCACTAGTCAGCTACCACGCTAGATAACTCAACATTCACACATGTAGTGGCCATTCTTGTCACAGTTGAAGCAAGTCACGTGGAACTTGGACTTCTGTTGCTTGAACGAAGGACCGTTCACTTTTAGATTAGTGGAGTCCTTCTTCTTGTGATGAGAAGCCACCTGCTTCCCCTTGAACTCTCTTGTCTGCACCAAGTTGGCCTTAGCCAGTTGTTTGGACAGAGAGTCCATCTTCTGTTGAGATCACATTTCGTCCTCAACGTGGATCTCTTGTAGAAGATCTTCCAAGCTAATGTCCAGCTTCTTTCGATGCATTCTAGCATAGAAGTTGCTCCAACCGGCAGGAAGTTTCGAGACTATCCCTCCAACGACAAACTTGTCGACGAGGGGCATCTTCTCGTCATCTAACTTCTGGCGCAACTTCAGGAATTCCTTTACTTGAGGTAGCATCGCCATCTCGTCTTCGAAGAGCCACTTGTGGTACTTCTCGACGATGAATTTTTTGGACATGTTCTCATCATCTTCATATAGCTTACCCAAAGAATTCTAGATCTCTTTGGCCTTCACCTTCTTGGAATATGACTCTGCCAGAGAGTCTTCCATAGAATTGAGAATCAGCAGTTTACAGATGCTGTTTTCTCTCTTTCATTTGCTCTGCTTGACGAGTACAGCAGCAATAGCTTCGACAGTTCCTCCTTCTGGATTCGTCGGTTCATCCTCAATCAACACATGGTCCACGTCCACGAGTTGAAGATTAAGGGTGGCCTTTCTCTTCCAGATTTGGAAATATTCTCCATCGAATTTCTCCAACTTGTTAAAGCTGGTATCGATGAGAGAAGCACGAGAGTTCTCCATCTACAAGGATCTTGCTTTGAGATTGTTAGTCCCGGGACTTGATCAAAGATGGTAGACTCGATGTCGAGATCAGAGGTTCAACAAACGTTCACCTTCTGATTATTCTCGAGATCCAAGAGGAACACTATAATATAAATCTGATTACAAAAGCAACAATAATCAGAAAGTAAATCTCACGTTCTTCCTCGCAATCGCAGTTGCTGACGGACAGAACTGAGTTCAGAAAATAAAACTCACATTCTTCCTTGCAATCGCAGTTGCAGACAGACAGAACTGAGTTACAACTTAGATGAAGGAGAAGAAAGAAGAAAGAAGAAGAGGAAAGGTTCTTGCTGGGGTGATTAAGATCACCGTTGCTCAAAGCAAGATTCGCCCCAACACGATCTGCTTCCAGGAACCAGCAAGTTCACGAAGAACTTCTGGAACGCTCGTAAGTCAATATTTGAGACTTGAACGGACTTCCTGGACTTTACAGACTCCCTTAATTCTCTTCTTGGTGCATCTTTCAAAGGAGGTCAAGGGGCTCTATTTATAGAGTGGAGTTGAGACTTCACCTCTTCTCCTATCCGATGTGGAACTAAAATACCAATACTCAAAAATAGAGTTTGATATTTTAGATCATCCCACAATCAGCATAGAAGTGTGCCAGTCCACGCCTACCCCCCGAACACTCCCGTGCATGCACGAGACAATCCTGGAGTCTGCGTCCGAGTCCGAGTCCGCACAATAAAAAAAAACTTGCATCCTTGTTAGATTTAATCCTTTTTTCTTCTAGGAAAATATTCCCACATGGCACAAACTTGTGCCCCACTACACCTCATGTGCACACCTCAACACAAGCAATGTATTATATTGAGATACTCACCATTTGGTGTAGCCGATGTGGGACTATCTTTTCTAGTCCAAAGGCAAAAACACCAACAACATGTGTCGTAAGATGGCCTAGATGCTTAGGATACCCCAATCTCTTGGTAGGTAAACCTTAGATAGGTTGATATCTAGCTACCCTAAGGAGCCTAGGCTAGTGCCATGGGTATTGGCAGGGTTTCCTTGGGATTGGGTAAGGTATCGGAATTTACCTTAGAAGGGTAAATGCTAGTTTTGCCTAGAAATGGGATATTAGTGTTAGAAGTCTAAGTTGGTGTTAGAACTTGATCCCCGTGGTTGGTAATAATCAAATATGGTACTCTAAGACTAGTTTTGACGTCGGTTGACCGTTTTGACCAAAAGTCAACAAAAGTCAACCGAGAGTCAACTTAGCCTTTAAGCGACCCGATTTGACCGAAACCAACCCAGAGTTGACCAGTTGACTGAAAGTCAATAGTTGGTCAACATTAGACCAGTTTGACCTAGGGTTGACCTTGAGTTGACCAGAGTTGACTTTTTGACCAAAAGTCAACTGTAAGTCAACCGTTGATCCCGATTGACCTAGTTTGACTTGGAATGACTCCCAGTGACCTAGTATGACCTAGTATGAACCAGTATGGCCTAGTATGACCAAGTTTGACCTAGATTGACCTAGTTTTGACTTAGACTTGCATTCATGACTTGTATGAGTTTCCTTTTCAGTATTTAGTCCTGTTTGACATAGTATCTTATTTTAGGTCTGTGATCACTCTGAGCGTCTGTTCACCCTATCAGCTCAGGATCACAGGCGAGTACATTCACTGATAGTTTTCATTGTCTGATATCTACTATATCCGATTCAGTTGTAGTGTTTTACATGATTCCCGACACGACGGTTCACGGACTAGTATACGTCGGATCCAGTCATGAGATATTATTTCTTGTCTCCCTTGGTATATGAGTATATGATATTTCTGTGTTCTTGTACTTGTATAGACATGGACTTGAGAGTGGGCTGATCACCTGCTTTTAAGTCCCGTATCATGACGTATTATGTCCGAATCCGTGATACTATTCGGGGATAGGAGAAATTATTAGGGGTTATGTGATCAAAGCCCCATGTCACTATTTTGCTAGCGCCACCCTCACCTCACGTAGGGTGTAGCAGATACTCCATGTCCATGTTATCCAGGTTGGCCGACATGACCCTTTCCAGATTTTCATGTGATTGTCGGGCCAAGTGGATAACCCTACCATGATTCCCTAGCCGATCACATATCGCTCTAATAATTCAAATCACATTTTACATTATTGCTATATCTTATATTCCAGTTCAGCTTTACTTACTGTACTTTTCACCATGTTATGATTTATTTCTCACATGCTCTACCTGCTTTTACTGTACCATATTTTGACTAAGTTCTGTTTGAAAGAAGGGTTACAACCCCGGTCCTTGTTTGGTTTAAGGGTTGTAACTCGGCTTTCAAATGGTTCCCATGTCACTTATATCTTTGTCGTGTATTCCATTATGCTGTCTCTTATAGTATTTCTCAATTCATATGGAACTGCTGTTGATGTTTGTACTTGCTCATTTTCCTGACAAGATACCGTTGACAAATTTTACAGATGATTTAGAGGCTGATTGCCCGACTTACTACGGGATAGAGTCTGATGGACTGGACCTAGATAGTGGCTTAGTGGTAGAGCCACTAGACTTCGCCCACCCGGAGTAGCCTAGTTAGTTAGGTTTGCCTGGCCTGCGAGCCAGCTAGTTTATTTTCTGTTGTAGTATCTTTATACTTATTATTATTCTGAGACTCCGGATTTTGTGTTAGCTGTGACTTGTGGATATTTCTGGACTCGTTTCTTGCTTATTCTATCATATCTCTTTCCATGCTTTCTACCTTAGTTTTGATTTATGTGATTGAGACAGTATTGCTTTGTTCCTCCGTTCGGAGTGTATATACTGTACAGGTACATTTATCTGTTTAGTCGTAGTATTTACAGACCCTATATACAGCGTTCAACCGCCGATACTGCGGCGTAGGCTGGACGTAACCGCTTCTCGTGCCCCTAATCAGGGTGCGGTCGTGACAAGAGCACTCTAGCCAAGTGGTATTAGAGCGGACATCCGGAGGCACCGGCAAGATTCGAGTCCTCCAATTGTGTGTGTGTGCGTGGGATTTCAAAAGAATGAATGATTATTTACCAAAAGTTAATAAAGATATAAATTAGTATTTGAAAAAATATTTTAGAATTTTCAGTGTATACTTCTTTAGTGAATAGTAATGCCATAATTAACTAAACAAATAAAATAATTAATTAATTACTTAATATATAATTTAGATAATTATTATAACAATAAGCTATCAAGATACATTTAAATATTAAGCAACCACTAATGCTAAATTATTATGATTTAGTAATTATGCCAAATATTAATACGTGTGATATCTAAACATGTTTGGCAATCGATACATAAATTCCATATATAAGTATCTTGTTACATTATTTGAATTTCAAAGATTTTTATGTTTGATTGGAATGATTTTCTAAATATGTGCTTAATTATGATAATTATAAACAAGTGTGATGGCCGAGTGGTCTAAGGCGCCAGACTCAAGTTCTGGTCTTCGAGAGAGGGCGTGGGTTCTCAAATCCCACTTCTGACAAATTTTCTTGTTTTTTTTTCCAAATCTTCATTAGAAGTATGGAAGGAGTAACTAATTTTTTTAAAATCTTCAATAAAAAATTGATAGATTAAATGCATTTTTTTAAGAGCCTAAATTAAAAAAAAGTTTACGTTATAATCATATCGTGAATAAAAAAATAAGTCTACGTATTTTAATCATATTGTAAGTTCTTATTTTTAGTTCCTATTTGAGTTTAACGTCAGCTACCATTTTTTATTTTGCAAGTCAATACCTATTTTGCAAGTCAATACCTTCAAGTCTGGATGATGATCTAAGCACGTACACGATTAATCACCATAGACAAAGATTTAGAAGTTTTATGTAGATTATTATTAGATTTAATATGCGGCAAAATTGACTTCTTATATCATCAATTTGTTGGATTTTATATCGTATCCAACTGAGCCCTCAAGACTTGGGATAGTGATGGTACAAAACGGAAGTTGCACAAAATTTAAATTTTAGTCCAAGATCAAAGGATAAGCTATAAATATAAAATTGATCATAATAGAAACTCATATGTACAAGTCCAATATATTATAGAGTAATTCTCACACACGAAATAAGTCATAAGTTGCACATTTAAGCTTAGGACTTCTTTCGTATCCGAGAATTAGCATTAACAAAAATTCTAATCATGGGCGGCGGGTGGTCTTTTTTTCCAAACAAAATAAGGTCATCTCTCCAATGGGGGTTTCTAATATCTCATATTTCTATGATAGAAATCCAATTTAAAAAAAAAACTTCTTTCAATGGTTTTTTTATCTCAATTTTTATCCTACGTCACAATGATGTAGTGATGCGCAATGGAGAGTGTTAGGATGGCTGAGTGGTCTATGGCGCTAGACTCAAGTTTTGGTCTTCGAGAGAGGGTGTGGTCCTCTCTACGTTTATTATATGTATATATTGCTCATCTTAAAGTTTATTTCTCTATACGTTCATTACATGTATATAAGATAGGATGTGTGTACAACTTTAGTCAATACTATCAACTTACATATTTTGTTACCAGTTTTTATTTTGCAATTCAATACCTTGAAATCTGGATCATGATCTAAACATAAAATAAAGTACATAAACGTCAATGAGCCAAGCCTGACTAAAGCCCTAGTCGACTGCTCGATCCAAGTTTGTTATAAGAAACGATTCATTTTGTTTTATTTTATGTTCTATCTACTAACAAAGGCTTTGATGTCATGTCTGTACAACCAATTAAACAGTCAGGATCGACTGGCTGAGCAGATAGAATATTATATAAATGATAAACATAGTAAAACAACATCAGAGTGGCGCAGCGGAAGCGTGGTGGGCCCATAACACAGGTCCCAGGATCGAAACCTGGCTCTGATATATATTTTTAAGTGTCACTGTGTCTGTAGTATTGTGATCATTTCTTAATAAATAAGTGTTTTATTTCTTAACTCATCAATTCACGAGGGCCTAAAAAAAACCTTTAAACATAAATATATTAATTTTGTATCCAAATTCGAACTAGTATGTACCATGGCCACTTGTTGACATAAAGCTGTTGTGGTCTTGTGCTTAATATGTTAGACTATATACTAAAGTTGCTTAGTTCAAATCTTGATGGTAACTTTTTTTTTAGTTTTTTTTAATTTTTTTACATTATATATGGAGGTCCTATTTGAAAAAATTGACCGACCCTCCTATGAGCTCAGGGCCGACCCTGCCTTCAGTTGTCCACCACGTTCCCTCTCTTTTGATTCATAGTTTTGTTACTAAGTGTCATTACATGGCATAGTTGGGCCGTTCAAACTCCACAAAGTTACATTAATTGTCAGGTGCAGTTTGAGCCCCAACAATTTGTCATGCATAGATTGATATAACAGCACATATATATAGTTCAATGGTTGGAAGCCAACAAAATACATGGTTAAATACTCGTGTATGCTACTATCAAATGTTAGACATTACGTAGTAGAGATCAACTAGAAATTGCAATACCTTCCAAAAAAAAAGAAGAAGATTCAAGAAACAAATTAAGATGCTACATGACTAGGTTCAGACTAGTAGTCATCCAGCAAGCAAGCAGACACCACACATCTCTGACCATCAGAGCCTACAACTGGCAAGTTATTCATATGCATCTAGGGTTCTTCCATATCGTCTTTTGCGAATATAATCACGACACGAGCGAAAGATATTGTCTTGTGCCTCATGCCACATAAGAATCATAACACATAACAAAGACAATAGGGTTGGAGATGCTCGTACCTACTGAAGACCAAGAAACCACTTGGCCTTGTACATTTGTAACAGATACAATGCTATTGTTGAAACTTAAATCTCTGGTGAAGTGGCTACAGGATCCCTTGGATTATGAACCTAGGGCTGTTGGTACACAAAAAAAAAAAAAAAAAAAAAAAAATAGTGCAAGACAAATTTAGGATGGAAAAATAGTTTAGGTTATGAAAATAGGTTTCGGAAATTGCAAATACCCGAATAAACAAAACATGGAAATTCTATCCCCATCTACTTTTTTGTCCGGGTTAAAAAAATTGTTTTGGTTTTCTATATTATTTTTTATTTTATTTTTTTTTCTCGTTTATTTTTCATTTTTAAATTTTATCTTCTTTTCTATTTTTTAAGAATGATTTTTTTTCCAGACTTCTTCTTTTTAAAGAGAAAGAAATATATAAGTTTTTTCATCTTTTCCATTCAGTTATTTTTATCCTTTTTCATTTGTTAATATATGAACAAAGAGAAGGATGGAAATGTTCACTGAAATGCGTCTCGGGACAACTGAAATTTATTAAGATATGTACTGCTAAAATAAGTTTGAATTATTTTATGAAGCTACTATTGTATTTATATTATGCTTAGACGTATAAAATCCGTACTATTAGTCATGTCGATAAATGATGTTATGATGAGAAACAGTTAGTCGTTGAATGTATGTACCTGCCCTGGGTGTTCATATTTCTAGTCATACATTAGTTGGATACGGTTATAGTATATATAAACCAAAGGATCAGGCCCATAGGCCGAGGCCCAGGCACAAGCCCCAGCCCCTCCACGAAGCACACCCACAGTCAGCTAGGTCCAAAACTCCTGATATCTATAATATAAAGCACAGCGGATTTTTGGTCCGACCCATGTGCTTTGGTTCAACAATGATGAAAGGACAAAATTGTCCCTTTCTCTATAAGCGAGGAGGAGGTCCCATGTTGGGTGCGGAGCAACCGGTTGTTCCAACGGCACATCCGCCTCCAGCTCCTTTCGCACCCCCCCTCCCTCCGCCGCCTCCGCTCCATCCTCGCCCACGCCGTCGTCGCCGACCTCTTCCACAACCTCTTCGTCGCAAGCAGCCACCTCCACTGTGAAACCCCGAAAATTTTTGGAATTTATTAATTGTTGGATTTGTAGCATAATCTTAGCCTTATTATTATTATTATTATTATTATTATATTATTATTATTATTATTTTATATTATTTATTATTATCGGATCAGGAAAATTTTATTTTTAAAATTAATCATTGGATTTTTGATTGTGGCCCTGTCCCCAATCCCGTGTCCGGGGTCCGACACCGAGTCCGGACACCAGACCCCGATTTTTCGATTCCGAACCCGTCCTTATTTTTTCTTTTAAACTCTGATTATTATATTATATATATATATATATATATATATATATATATATATATATATATATATATATGGGTTATAAAAAAATACTAAACAAAAAACCTATTACTAAACCCCCCATCTGACCTGGTCACCCCACGACCAGGCCACTCCCCCTTATTCTCCTCACCACTCCTACTCCTTCCTCATCCTCAGCTTTTCACCACAACCACATCTACTCTACTCTCTTTCCAACTCTCCAAATAAAAACCCACCACTACTCACCATAACCACCAGCACCATTCTCATTCCCAACCTTCTCTCTCTCTCTCTCTCTCTCTCAAACTTCTTCCCCAAAGCTCCACCCGGCGCCCAGCTCCGGCCAACCCGGCGCCGCTCGCCCCCGGCCAACTTCGGTCGACCCCAGCGGCCTTCCGCCGGTGCCCCTCCGGTGCCTTCCGCCCGCGCGCGCCCCCCAGCACCTCCCGTCCAGCCATCTCCAGCGTTCGGCGACCCTCCCGAGGCCGCTCGACCCCCGAGCGCGCACCCCCGGCCAGATCCACCCGCGTCTAGCCCTTTCCGGCGACCCCCGACGCCTCCGACCCGAGTCCAGAGCCTCCGCCGCCGCTGTTCCCGAGGCCAGCGCCTCCCGCCGGCCGCTTTCCCCGGCGACCCCTGCGTGCTGTTCCGCGCCACCTCCCGTGCGCCGGATCCCAGCACTCTGGCGACTCCGTGCCCGTCCGGCCAGCACTGCCCGCTGTTCGGACGCAGTCCAGCGCGTTCCTTGCAGCCCGGTCCGCTGTCTGCGCCTCTTGTACGTTTTTCCGAGCTAGTTTTCCGCTGTCCGCGGAATCCTTTCTTCTAATACTTCATCTGAGAGCTCTAGCCGAGCAATTGAGGTATAACGTCGTGTCCCCATGTCCCTCCCGTAGTATCTGTGATGACGCGGTCCCGATCCCGTTTTTGGGAATCGGTATTTTTGTCGTTGCTTTTGGGTGATACGTAGATTATCGGTTACGTCGCGGCATATTTTTCTATGGTTGGATATATTGTGATGTGTTCATTTTTGGGTTGGATATTCATTTTTGGGTTGGTGATCCCTGGTTTGGGATATTTAATTGTGTTGTGGTTGGCATCCTCCCAGGATTGGGTTGTCCCAATTATAGAGGAAATGCTGCCCAAATTTTCAGGAAATATTTTAAAGGGAATTTTCTTATAAATTAGCAATTTGAATAAAACCTATTTTCCAAAGAAAACTGGGCTTTGCAAAATGTTTTATAGGTTGGATTTTGTTTCTGGATTTTATGGATTCGTATCACCAGTTAGGCGACGACCATATCGATCGAATGAGCCTCGACGAAACACAAACGCTACAGGGTTTCCTGTACGTTGAGGCGTTAGCCAGCAACAAGAGATTGCACGACCAAGTTTGAGACTCTTTTATTTTTACTTTAATTATAATTTACTTTTAGAACTGGTACTGCTTTTAGTATTTATGGTGCAGGGGCTCGGCCTACTGTTTGGACCGTTCGCGACACTCAGAGCTTGCCTTAGGATTAATTAATTTATGTAAATAATTTGTAAGGGCATAAGTCCAGTTTTTTTTTTTATCTGTGACCATGTATTGTGTAGCGTAGTTTTATTATTTTTCCGGAATGTTGATTTTGCCGTTAAAACGCGTAGAATTTAAAATGAATATTTATTTATAAAGAAAATTAATAAGTTTTCTCATAATAATAACCTGGTAATTCAGTAATTCACATGTTTTCTCATTTAAAAGAAAAAGCCTAGTTTTATATATATATTTAAAATACAAAGTTTTTGCCAAATTAACCGGTAATTGCTATTTTTCCCAAATAATCAGTAACCGACTTATTTAACTAAAATGATAAAGAACATAGATTGCGACGTTAGACATTTTCCTGTAGATTATTAATACCTTAAAATCTGACTAGGGTCTGCTTCTAGAGATTGTAACTAGCACACCTAGAATGGTTTCATTATGGTTCTAAGTCAAGGTTCTCAACTGTAGGATCTCGGAGACGAACTTGACTTCCTCCTCGGTACCGATATTCCCGATCCAGTCAATTAACAGAGACAAGTTACGGTTATGTTTCCTTGTATTTTATTTAGTAATTGTCAAGCTGCATGTTAAACCACATTGCTATACGGAACCCTCCTAGGGTTCAGATATTGATTGATATTGATTGTGGGGATTGGGAGAATAGTGTAACGTTTATGGCCAATATTCCTCATATTGCATATTGTGCGAGCTTACCCCTCTTACACATGGGGATAAGCCGTATCGCGTCACTAGGACGCTATTGTATAACCCAAGCCGGTCATAGACGATTACACATTCAAATCACATTATTTTTAATTGTTAAATTGCTGGAAAATATTGTTTCAACTGTTTAGCCTGCACTTTTCCACTATTACTTGAAATATGAGATACATATTCGTACTTGCTCCCTCCTGACTGGAGACAACATTTTTAGGTGACATTGAGGATGCTGAGCTATTGTACAATAGCTACTATGACCCGATTTTGTACCATGTGGTGTTGCCGGAGTCCCCCTTGGAGGACGCAGGATCTGAGGCCGACGAGCCGACCGCATAGCTAGTTGTTTCCAATTTTTCTAGTTTTATTTTTGGAGTTTTGTTATTTTGAATTCAGCACTTTATTTCAGTTCTTTCATTTCCCGTTGTACTTTTCAAATATTGAATAAAAGTTTTAAAATTTTTGTATAATCGAGTTGTGATAAATGTATAGATGTTGTTGTGAATACCTGCATATAGAACAGCTTACTACCGCCGTCTCACAACGGTGCAGGCTGGGCATGATCTGGTTCGACCCAATAATTTGGGATCGGGTCGTGACATCCACCGCGCCGCCAACGCGACCCTTCCTTCGCCGCCCCCTCTTCTCCGCCATGACCAACCCCAACCCCTTCTCCTTCAACACCGCCATCGCCATCTCTGCCGACCCACTCTCCATCTACTCCCAAATGCTCCGCCGCCACGTCCCTCCCGACTCCCACACCTTCTCTTCCTTGCTCAACACCACCACCCCGCCGCCGCCGCCACCAGGTCACTCCACGCACACGTCCTCCTCCTCGGATTTCGGCCCGACCCTTCGTGCAGACCGTCCTTCTCACCTCCTACTCCCGACGTGGCTCCGACGACCACGCCCTACGGTTGTTCGACGGAATTGCGCACAGGGACGTCATTTCCTGGACCGTCGCCGTCTCTGTAATACCCCGCTCCGAACGGTGCATTACGCTGAGTCGTGTTGACTCGAAGAGTTACGTTGACCCGATTGCTGTTTGCCTTAAAATTCTTTGATTGCAAATTTAATACAAACAGAACAGTGTTACAATATAGGACTTAGATGTAGTCCTAGAGTACACTTTTGTTATTTGGGTCCCTTGTGTCGATGGAT
>JANAVB010037420.1:5246885-5326885 GCA_029216955.1 Iris pallida
AAAATACCAATACTCAAAAATAGAGTTTGATATTTTAGATCATCCCACAATCAGCATAGAAGTGTGCCAGTCCACGCCTACCCCCCGAACACTTCCGTGCATGCACGAGACAATCCTGGAGTCCGCGTCCGAGTCCGAGTCCGCACAATAAAAAACAACTTGCATCCTTGTTGGATTTAATCCTTTTTTCTTCTAGGAAAATATTCTCACATGGCACAAACTTGTGCCCTACTACACCTCATGTGCACACCTCAACACAAGCAATGTATTATATTGAGATACTCACCATTTGGGGTAGCCGATGTGGGACTATCTTTTCTAGTCCAAAGGCAAAAATACCAACAATCCCCCACATATCTCAATATATGGGTTGAGCGTTCCCCACAGTGACTGCCCATCATGCATTAGGAGAGATGTCGCTACGACTTGAATCTTCCCGCATAGGTTAAATAATAGCATGATACAAGAATGGACTAAGCCTTGAATTCTGCACCATAACTGCAATTCTTCCTACTCACATAATGACATCAACTGTGCTTCTGGCTGCACATTGAAGGCCTTGTGCCAGCCTGGTTTCAGTGTATAATTTTTGGGCGTATACAAGTTTACCCTCAAGAGACGGCCTGATATCTCTGTCCATACACTATAGGTGAGTTCTTTATAAAGAGTCATGGCATGAAGCATTGCGCTTCTTTGCGGTGCTACGCCGCTATGACATGGCTTAAAGCCGAGGCTTTACCCCACCTGGGTACCTCATCGTAGTGTCATACTACTGTAGCATGAGATCACAGGCCTCTTTGTAGTGCCAAACTATCCAGCATGAAGCCTTGCGCTTCCGTGCGGTATTACGCCGCTATGACATGGCTCGCAAAGCCGAGGCTTTACCCTACCTGGTAGTGTCGCGCTACCGTGCTTCCTGTAAAGCACTCCAGGCATTCACTCTGCCTGAGAACTCATTAAGGCATTTAAGCCAACCTTACCACAGGATCCGTTTTCCGCAGAAAACAACAGTAGACAACAGTGGTTGTAGGTCCGTAACCTCTCCATGTCACATAGGACAAGTACCCACCGTTCCTGATATTCTTCTGGTTAATAGTCCTCCCTTGAACCAAAAGCTAGATGCCTAGTAGATTTCTCTTTGAACTAATAGCATAAAACTTTATGGTAGGAATGTAATAACACAATATCAGAATGCCTTCAAGCCCATTTCACAAGCTGTGTCAACGACCAGCTGGCGCTTGAGGCCCTTGGTGAACGGATTCGTCAGGTTCTCCTGACTTCAAACATCAATCACTGCAATGACACCTCTCTTGATGAGATCGTTCATTGCCCTGTGCTTCAACCGCACAGTTCTCTTCTTCCCGTTGAAGAGATCATTCGATGCCACCGCTGCAGTCGCATGGTTGTCGCAGTATATCGAAATTGCCGGTACCTGCGCCCCAACCACTGGAAGATCATACATAAGCTCCCGAAGCCACTCTGCTTCATCTGCTGCGGTATCAAGTGTAAAGAACTCAGATTCCATAGATGATCGCGAGAGCATAGTCTGCTTCTTCGACTTCCACGATATAGCAGCTCCACCCGTTGTGAATATGAATCCTCATGTGGACCTCTCGCTCTCTAATTCTGAGCACCAACTGGCATCACTGAAGCCTTCCACTACCGGCGGATCTCCGATGTAGTGCAGTGCATATGTCTAAGTCTTCTTGAGATATCTCATAACCCGTTTCACAGCTTTTCAGTACTCAATGCCTGGGTTACTCGTGAAACGACTCAGCATTCCCACAGCGAAAGCTATGTCAGACCTTATGGCAGTAGTAGCATACATCAAACTCCCGATTATGCTTGCATACTCCAGCTGCCTGACGCTTTTCCTTGAATTAGGCTTCAGTTTTAGATCACACTTGTACGGCGTATCGATCCCTGGAAGATCCTGATACCCGTAACGAGTGATCATCTTCTCAACATAATGAGACTGTGACAGCGCTAGTCCAGTGTCTGTCCGGATGATCTTGAGTCCCAAGATAACATCAGCATTCCCCAAGTCCTTCATACTGAACTTCGTCGAGAGGAACTTCTTTGTCTCCGTGACACAACTTATATCCGTACCTAGGATTAGCATATCGTCCACGTATAGACAAACGATGACTCCTCTTCCGTCAGCAAACTTCGTATAGACACACTTGTCTGTTTCACTGACCCTGTAGCCATTTGACCTTATGACTTTGTCAAACTTTTCATGCCACATTTTGGGAGCTTGCTTTAAACCATACAGAGATTTCACCAACTTGCAAACTTTGTCTTCAAGACCTTTGATGACAAACCCTTCTGGTTGTTGTATGTAAATCTCTTCGGTCAGCTCGCCATTCAGGAATATCGTTTTCATATCCATCTGATGTATCACCATCTTATGTATCGCTGCGAGAGCAATCAACATTCTGATGGTGGTCATCCAGGTTACTGAAGCATACATGTCAAAGTAGTCGATCCCCTGCTTCTGAGAAAACCCCTTGGCCACCAACCTGGCCTTGAACTTGTCAATAGTTCCATCTGCTTTCATCTTCTTCTTGAAGATCCATTTGCATCTGATGAATTTTGCACCTTCAGGGAGATCAACCAACACCCAATTGTTATTTTGAGGTGATGAAATCAATTTCATTGTCAATCGTCTCCTTCCAGAAAATATCATCTCTCGTCTTCATCGCCTCATTATAGGTAAGCGGATCTGCTTCCACATGATAGGTGATGAAGTCATCTTCGAAGTTCTTCGGCCTCCTCGCTCGCTTCGACGACGGCTCAGCGAGTTCTGGTTCAACCGTCGTTTCAACAACAACATCTTCTTGGACTACTTCTTTATTGAAAACTTTAGTTTCTTGCGCACCCTTATTGTTCTCCGGTTTATTCGTAAGAACAATATTCTTGTGCCTTGCAAATGTCTTCACGAGATTCGATGATATGATTTGACTCAATATCAAGAAATCTTCGAGCATCACTCTTCTCGGCATACCCCAAGAAGATCATCTTCGTAGTCCTAGTCCCCAGCTTCTGAATCTTCAGATCTGGGAGCTTCACATAAGCCAGAGACCCCCACACTCGAATGACATTCAAGTTAGGTCTGACTTTGAACCAGTGTTCATGAGGAGTTACGTCCGAAGTTGCATATGGCACTCTATTTAGAATAAAAGTGGTCGTCAATGCAGCTTCTCCCTATTAGCATTGAGGAAGACCCGTAGTTAGCAGCATTGAGTTCATCATTTCTGTCAACGTTCTGTTCTTTCTCTCCGCTATCCCGTTAGATTGAGGAGAATACGGAGCAGTAGTCTCATTGATGATTCCATGTTCTTTACAGAACGATACAAATTCATGAGACCTATACTCTACATCTCGATCACTTCTGAGTAGTTGTAGATCGGTTTAACGTTCAGCTTCATCCCTGAAGTCTCTGAACTACTCGAATGTTGCATCCTTCTACTTGAGAAGTCATGCGAACGTGCACTTCGAGAAATACTTCGAATCGGCCTCTGTGAAGAATTGATAAAAGTCACAGATATCTGAGTGTTCTAACTCCAGATGATCAGTACTTTAGTTCAATCGTCTGAGCAGCTTCCCAACAGTCTTGTATCTGCACAGACCTTAAACTCCTCCACCTCCTTACCCCCACATTCCGAAGATAAGGTTCCGGTAGGACAGCTTGAGTCTGCTTCTGTCATAGAACAACTCTCAGTCCACTCAATGAAGTAACTTCATCGCCATCAGCAGAAGTTCAAACATTCCTTCAGCACCGAACATCTTTTCGAAGCATGTTCCTCGTCAAAAAATTACTATCTGGCTAGTACGAATGTCCATCTTTCAAGTCTGTATCAGATAACAGACTTTCTGAGATCAGATTGCCAAAAAATCTCTGGTACGTGCAACACGCATTCCAGTGTCTTTGTCGATGGTTAATAACCACTGTCTCGATCTTCAGAACTTCTGCTAGATATTTGTTCGCCATCGAGACCTTCGTCATAACATGGCTCGTCCTTGGTGAACAGCTCCTTTGATAGCACACGTGGTCAGATGCACTAGTGTCAGACCACTAGTCAGCTACCACGCTAGATAACTCAACATTCACACATGTAGTGGCCATTCTTGTCACAGTTGAAGCAAGTCACGTGGAACTTGGACTTCTGTTGCTTGAACGAAGGACCGTTCACTTTTAGATTAGTGGAGTCCTTCTTCTTGTGATGAGAAGCCACCTGCTTCCCCTTGAACTCTCTTGTCTGCACCAAGTTGGCCTTAGCCAGTTGTTTGGACAGAGAGTCCATCTTCTGTTGAGATCACATTTCGTCCTCAACGTGGATCTCTTGTAGAAGATCTTCCAAGCTAATGTCCAGCTTCTTTCGATGCATTCTAGCATAGAAGTTGCTCCAACCGGCAGGAAGTTTCGAGACTATCCCTCCAACGACAAACTTGTCGACGAGGGGCATCTTCTCGTCATCTAACTTCTGGCGCAACTTCAGGAATTCCTTTACTTGAGGTAGCATCGCCATCTCGTCTTCGAAGAGCCACTTGTGGTACTTCTCGACGATGAATTTTTTGGACATGTTCTCATCATCTTCATATAGCTTACCCAAAGAATTCTAGATCTCTTTGGCCTTCACCTTCTTGGAATATGACTCTGCCAGAGAGTCTTCCATAGAATTGAGAATCAGCAGTTTACAGATGCTGTTTTCTCTCTTTCATTTGCTCTGCTTGACGAGTACAGCAGCAATAGCTTCGACAGTTCCTCCTTCTGGATTCGTCGGTTCATCCTCAATCAACACATGGTCCACGTCCACGAGTTGAAGATTAAGGGTGGCCTTTCTCTTCCAGATTTGGAAATATTCTCCATCGAATTTCTCCAACTTGTTAAAGCTGGTATCGATGAGAGAAGCACGAGAGTTCTCCATCTACAAGGATCTTGCTTTGAGATTGTTAGTCCCGGGACTTGATCAAAGATGGTAGACTCGATGTCGAGATCAGAGGTTCAACAAACGTTCACCTTCTGATTATTCTCGAGATCCAAGAGGAACACTATAATATAAATCTGATTACAAAAGCAACAATAATCAGAAAGTAAATCTCACGTTCTTCCTCGCAATCGCAGTTGCTGACGGACAGAACTGAGTTCAGAAAATAAAACTCACATTCTTCCTTGCAATCGCAGTTGCAGACAGACAGAACTGAGTTACAACTTAGATGAAGGAGAAGAAAGAAGAAAGAAGAAGAGGAAAGGTTCTTGCTGGGGTGATTAAGATCACCGTTGCTCAAAGCAAGATTCGCCCCAACACGATCTGCTTCCAGGAACCAGCAAGTTCACGAAGAACTTCTGGAACGCTCGTAAGTCAATATTTGAGACTTGAACGGACTTCCTGGACTTTACAGACTCCCTTAATTCTCTTCTTGGTGCATCTTTCAAAGGAGGTCAAGGGGCTCTATTTATAGAGTGGAGTTGAGACTTCACCTCTTCTCCTATCCGATGTGGAACTAAAATACCAATACTCAAAAATAGAGTTTGATATTTTAGATCATCCCACAATCAGCATAGAAGTGTGCCAGTCCACGCCTACCCCCCGAACACTCCCGTGCATGCACGAGACAATCCTGGAGTCTGCGTCCGAGTCCGAGTCCGCACAATAAAAAAAAACTTGCATCCTTGTTAGATTTAATCCTTTTTTCTTCTAGGAAAATATTCCCACATGGCACAAACTTGTGCCCCACTACACCTCATGTGCACACCTCAACACAAGCAATGTATTATATTGAGATACTCACCATTTGGTGTAGCCGATGTGGGACTATCTTTTCTAGTCCAAAGGCAAAAACACCAACAACATGTGTCGTAAGATGGCCTAGATGCTTAGGATACCCCAATCTCTTGGTAGGTAAACCTTAGATAGGTTGATATCTAGCTACCCTAAGGAGCCTAGGCTAGTGCCATGGGTATTGGCAGGGTTTCCTTGGGATTGGGTAAGGTATCGGAATTTACCTTAGAAGGGTAAATGCTAGTTTTGCCTAGAAATGGGATATTAGTGTTAGAAGTCTAAGTTGGTGTTAGAACTTGATCCCCGTGGTTGGTAATAATCAAATATGGTACTCTAAGACTAGTTTTGACGTCGGTTGACCGTTTTGACCAAAAGTCAACAAAAGTCAACCGAGAGTCAAACTTAGCCTTTAAGCGACCCGATTTGACCGAAACCAACCCAGAGTTGACCAGTTGACTGAAAGTCAATAGTTGGTCAACATTAGACCAGTTTGACCTAGGGTTGACCTTGAGTTGACCAGAGTTGACTTTTTGACCAAAAGTCAACTGTAAGTCAACCGTTGATCCCGATTGACCTAGTTTGACTTGGAATGACTCCCAGTGACCTAGTATGACCTAGTATGAACCAGTATGGCCTAGTATGACCAAGTTTGACCTAGATTGACCTAGTTTTGACTTAGACTTGCATTCATGACTTGTATGAGTTTCCTTTTCAGTATTTAGTCCTGTTTGACTCATAGTATCTTATTTTAGGTCTGTGATCACTCTGAGCGTCTGTTCACCCTATCAGCTCAGGATCACAGGCGAGTACATTCACTGATAGTTTTCATTGTCTTGATATCTACTATATCCGATTCAGTTGTAGTGTTTTACATGATTCCCGACACGACGGTTCACGGACTAGTATACGTCGGATCCAGTCATGAGATATTATTTCTTGTCTCCCTTGGTATATGAGTATATGATATTTCTGTGTTCTTGTACTTGTATAGACATGGACTTGAGAGTGGGCTGATCACCTGCTTTTAAGTCCCGTATCATGACGTATTATGTCCGAATCCGTGATACTATTCGGGGATAGGAGAAATTATTAGGGGTTATGTGATCAAAGCCCCATGTCACTATTTTGCTAGCGCCACCCTCACCTCACGTAGGGTGTAGCAGATACTCCATGTCCATGTTATCCAGGTTGGCCGACATGACCCTTTCCAGATTTTCATGTGATTGTCGGGCCAAGTGGATAACCCTACCATGATTCCCTAGCCGATCACATATCGCTCTAATAATTCAAATCACATTTTACATTATTGCTATATCTTATATTCCAGTTCAGCTTTACTTACTGTACTTTTCACCATGTTATGATTTATTTCTCACATGCTCTACCTGCTTTTACTGTACCATATTTTGACTAAGTTCTGTTTGAAAGAAGGGTTACAACCCCGGTCCTTGTTTGGTTTAAGGGTTGTAACTCGGCTTTCAAATGGTTCCCATGTCACTTATATCTTTGTCGTGTATTCCATTATGCTGTCTCTTATAGTATTTCTCAATTCATATGGAACTGCTGTTGATGTTTGTACTTGCTCATTTTCCTGACAAGATACCGTTGACAAATTTTACAGATGATTTAGAGGCTGATTGCCCGACTTACTACGGGATAGAGTCTGATGGACTGGACCTAGATAGTGGCTTAGTGGTAGAGCCACTAGACTTCGCCCACCCGGAGTAGCCTAGTTAGTTAGGTTTGCCTGGCCTGCGAGCCAGCTAGTTTATTTTCTGTTGTAGTATCTTTATACTTATTATTATTCTGAGACTCCGGATTTTGTGTTAGCTGTGACTTGTGGATATTTCTGGACTCGTTTCTTGCTTATTCTATCATATCTCTTTTCCATGCTTTCTACCTTAGTTTTGATTTATGTGATTGAGACAGTATTGCTTTGTTCCTCCGTTCGGAGTGTATATACTGTACAGGTACATTTATCTGTTTAGTCGTAGTATTTACAGACCCTATATACAGCGTTCAACCGCCGATACTGCGGCGTAGGCTGGACGTAACCGCTTCTCGTGCCCCTAATCAGGGTGCGGGTCGTGACAAGAGCACTCTAGCCAAGTGGTATTAGAGCGGACATCCGGAGGCACCGGCAAGATTCGAGTCCTCCAATTGTGTGTGTGTGCGTGGGATTTCAAAAGAATGAATGATTATTTACCAAAAGTTAATAAAGATATATTAATTAGTATTTGAAAATAATATTTTAGAATTTTCAGTGTATACTTCTTTAGTGAATAGTAATGCCATAATTAACTAAACAAATAAAATAATTAATTAATTACTTAATATATAATTTAGATAATTATTATAACAATAAGCTATCAAGATACATTTAAATATTAAGCAACCACTAATGCTAAATTATTATGATTTAGTAATTATGCCAAAATATTAATACGTGTGATATCTAAACATGTTTGGCAATCGATACATAAATTCCATATATAAGTATCTTGTTACATTATTTGAATTTCAAAGATTTTTATGTTTGATTGGAATGATTTTCTAAATATGTGCTTAATTATGATAATTATAAACAAGTGTGATGGCCGAGTGGTCTAAGGCGCCAGACTCAAGTTCTGGTCTTCGAGAGAGGGCGTGGGTTCTCAAATCCCACTTCTGACAAATTTTCTTGTTTTTTTTTCCAAATCTTCATTAGAAGTATGGAAGGAGTAACTAATTTTTTTAAAATCTTCAATAAAAAATTGATAGATTAAATGCATTTTTTTAAGAGCCTAAATTAAAAAAATAAGTTTACGTATTATAATCATATCGTGAATAAAAAAAATAAGTCTACGTATTTTAATCATATTGTAAGTTCTTATTTTTAGTTCCTATTTGAGTTTAACGTCAGCTACCATTTTTTATTTTGCAAGTCAATACCTATTTTGCAAGTCAATACCTTCAAGTCTGGATGATGATCTAAGCACGTACACGATTAATCACCATAGACAAAGATTTAGAAGTTTTATGTAGATTATTATTAGATTTAATATGCGGCAAAATTGACTTCTTATATCATCAATTTGTTGGATTTTATATCGTATCCAACTGAGCCCTCAAGACTTGGGAGTATAGTGATGGTACAAAACGGAAGTTGCACAAAATTTAAATTTTAGTCCAAGATCAAAGGATAAGCTATAAATATATAAAATTGATCATAATAGAAACTCATATGTACAAGTCCAATATATTATAGAGTAATTCTCACACACGAAAATAAGTCATAAGTTGCACATTTAAGCTTAGGACTTCTTTCGTATCCGAGAATTAGCATTAACAAAAATTCTAATCATGGGCGGCGGGTGGTCTTTTTTTCCAAACAAAATAAGGTCATCTCTCCAATGGGGGTTTCTAATATCTCATATTTCTATGATAGAAATCCAATTTAAAAAAAAAAACTTCTTTCAATGGTTATTTTTATCTCAATTTTTATCCTACGTCACAATGATGTAGGATGATGCGCAATGGAGAGTGTTAGGATGGCTGAGTGGTCTATGGCGCTAGACTCAAGTTTTGGTCTTCGAGAGAGGGTGTGGTCCTCTCTACGTTTATTATATGTATATATTGCTCATCTTAAAGTTTATTTCTCTATACGTTCATTACATGTATATAAGATAGGATGTGTGTACAACTTTAGTCAATACTATCAACTTACATATTTTGTTACCAGTTTTTATTTTGCAATTCAATACCTTGAAATCTGGATCATGATCTAAACATAAAATAAAGTACATAAACGTCAATGAGCCAAGCCTGACTAAAGCCCTAGTCGACTGCTCGATCCAAGTTTGTTATAAGAAACGATTCATTTTGTTTTATTTTATGTTCTATCTACTAACAAAGGCTTTGATGTCATGTCTGTACAACCAATTAAACAGTCAGGATCGACTGGCTGAGCAGATAGAATAATTATATAAATGATAAACATAGTAAAACAACATCAGAGTGGCGCAGCGGAAGCGTGGTGGGCCCATAACACACAGGTCCCAGGATCGAAACCTGGCTCTGATATATATTTTTAAGTGTCACTGTGTCTGTAGTATTGTGATCATTTCTTAATAAATAAGTGTTTTATTTCTTAATCTCATCAATTCACGAGGGCCTAAAAAAAACCTTTAAACATAAATATATTAATAATTTTGTATCCAAATTCGAACTAGTATGTACCATGGCCACTTGTTGACATAAAGCTGTTGTGGTCTTGTGCTTAATATGTTAGACTATATACTAAAGTTGCTTAGTTCAAATCTTGATGGTAACTTTTTTTTTAGTTTTTTTTAATTTTTTTACATTATATATGGAGGTCCTATTTGAAAAAATTGACCGACCCTCCTATGAGCTCAGGGCCGACCCTGCCTTCAGTTGTCCACCACGTTCCCTCTCTTTTGATTCATAGTTTTGTTACTAAGTGTCATTACATGGCATAGTTGGGCCGTTCAAACTCCACAAAGTTACATTAATTGTCAGGTGCAGTTTGAGCCCCAACAATTTGTCATGCATAGATTGATATAACAGCACATATATACATAGTTCAATGGTTGGAAGCCAACAAAATACATGGTTAAATACTCGTGTATGCTACTATCAAAATGTTAGACATTACGTAGTAGAGATCAACTAGAAATTGCAATACCTTCCAAAAAAAAAAGAAGAAGATTCAAGAAACAAATTAAGATGCTACATGACTAGGTTCAGACTAGTAGTCATCCAGCAAGCAAGCAGACACCACACATCTCTGACCATCAGAGCCTACAACTGGCAAGTTATTCATATGCATCTAGGGTTCTTCCATATCGTCTTTTGCGAATATAATCACGACACGAGCGAAAGATATTGTCTTGTGCCTCATGCCACATAAGAATCATAACACATAACAAAGACAATAGGGTTGGAGATGCTCGTACCTACTGAAGACCAAGAAACCACTTGGCCTTGTACATTTGTAACAGATACAATGCTATTGTTGAAACTTAAATCTCTGGTGAAGTGGCTACAGGATCCCTTGGATTATGAACCTAGGGCTGTTGGTACACAAAAAAAAAAAAAAAAAAAAAAAAAAATAGTGCAAGACAAATTTAGGATGGAAAAATAGTTTAGGTTATGAAAATAGGTTTCGGAAATTGCAAATACCCGAATAAACAAAACATGGAAATTCTATCCCCATCTACTTTTTTGTCCGGGTTAAAAAAATATTGTTTTGGTTTTCTATATTATTTTTTATTTTATTTTTTTTTTCTCGTTTATTTTTCATTTTTAAATTTTATCTTCTTTTCTATTTTTTAAGAATGATTTTTTTTCCAGACTTCTTCTTTTTAAAGAGAAAGAAAATATATAAGTTTTTTCATCTTTTTCCATTCAGTTATTTTTATCCTTTTTCATTTGTTAATATATGAACAAAAGAGAAGGATGGAAATGTTCACTGAAATGCGTCTCGGGACAACTGAAATTTATTAAGATATGTACTGCTAAAATAAGTTTGAATTATTTTATGAAGCTACTATTGTATTTATATTATGCTTAGACGTATAAAATCCGTACTATTAGTCATGTCGATAAATGATGTGTATGATGAGAAACAGTTAGTCGTTGAATGTATGTACCTGCCCTGGGTGTTCATATTTCTAGTCATACATTAGTTGGATACGGTTATAGTAATATATAAACCAAAGGATCAGGCCCATAGGCCGAGGCCCAGGCACAAGCCCCAGCCCCTCCACGAAGCACACCCACAGTCAGCTAGGTCCAAAACTCCTGATATCTATAATATAAAGCACAGCGGATTTTTGGTCCGACCCATGTGCTTTGGTTCAACAATGATGAAAGGACAAAATTGTCCCTTTCTCTATAAGCGAGGAGGAGGTCCCATGTTGGGTGCGGAGCAACCGGTTGTTCCAACGGCACATCCGCCTCCAGCTCCTTTCGCACCCCCCCTCCCTCCGCCGCCTCCGCTCCATCCTCGCCCACGCCGTCGTCGCCGACCTCTTCCACAACCTCTTCGTCGCAAGCAGCCACCTCCACTGTGAAACCCCGAAAATTTTTGGAATTTATTAATTGTTGGATTTGTAGCATAATCTTAGCCTTATTATTATTATTATTATTATTATTATTATTATTATTATTATTATTATTATTATTATTTATTATATTAGTCGGATCAGGAAAATTTTATTTTTAAAATTAATCATTGGATTTTTGATTGTGGCCCTGTCCCCAATCCCGTGTCCGGGGTCCGACACCGAGTCCGGACACCAGACCCCGATTTTTCGATTCCGAACCCGTCCTTATTTTTTCTTTTAAACTCTGATTATTAATATATATATATATATATATATATATATATATATATATATATATATATATATATATATATATGGGTTATAAAAAAATACTAAACAAAAAACCTATTACTAAACCCCCCATCTGACCTGGTCACCCCACGACCAGGCCACTCCCCCTTATTCTCCTCACCACTCCTACTCCTTCTCCTCATCCTCAGCTTTTCACCACAACCACATCTACTCTACTCTCTTTCCAACTCTCCAAATAAAAACCCACCACTACTCACCATAACCACCAGCACCATTCTCATTCCCAACCTTCCTCTCTCTCTCTCTCTCTCTCTCTCAAACTTCTTCCCCAAAGCTCCACCCGGCGCCCAGCTCCGGCCAACCCGGCGCCGCTCGCCCCCGGCCAACTTCGGTCGACCCCAGCGGCCTTCCGCCGGTGCCCCTCCGGTGCCTTCCGCCCGCGCGCGCCCCGGCCAGCACCTCCCGTCCAGCCATCTCCAGCGTTCGGCGACCCTCCCGAGGCCGCTCGACCCCCGAGCGCGCACCCCGGCGGCCAGATCCACCCGCGTCTAGCCCTTTCCGGCGACCCCCGACGCCTCCGACCCGAGTCCAGAGCCTCCGCCGCGCGCTGTTCCCGAGGCCAGCGCCTCCCGCCGGCCGCTTTCCCCGGCGACCCCTGCGTGCTGTTCCGCGCCACCTCCCGTGCGCCGGATCCCAGCACTCTGGCGACTCCGTGCCCGTCCGGCCAGCACTGCCCGCTGTTCGGACGCAGTCCAGCGCGTTCCTTGCAGCCCGGTCCGCTGTCTGCGCCTCTTGTACGTTTTTCCGAGCTAGTTTTCCGCTGTCCGCGGAATCCTTTCTTCTAATACTTCATCTGAGAGCTCTAGCCGAGCAATTGAGGTATAACGTCGTGTCCCCATGTCCCTCCCGTAGATAGTCTGTGATGACGCGGTCCCGATCCCGTTTTTGGGAATCGGTATTTTTGTCGTTGCTTTTGGGTGATACGTAGATTATCGGTTACGTCGCGGCATATTTTTCTATGGTTGGATATATTGTGATGTGTTCATTTTTGGGTTGGATATTCATTTTTGGGTTGGTGATCCCTGGTTTGGGATATTTAATTGTGTTGTGGTTGGCATCCTCCCAGGATTGGGTTGTCCCAATTATAGAGGAAATGCTGCCCAAATTTTCAGGAAATATTTTAAAGGGAATTTTCTTATAAAATTAGCAATTTGAATAAAACCTATTTTCCAAAGAAAACTGGGCTTTGCAAAATGTTTTATAGGTTGGATTTTGTTTCTGGATTTTATGGATTCGTATCACCAGTTAGGCGACGACCATATCGATCGAATGAGCCTCGACGAAACACAAACGCTACAGGGTTTCCTGTACGTTGAGGCGTTAGCCAGCAACAAGAGATTGCACGACCAAGTTTGAGACTCTTTTATTTTTACTTTAATTATAATTTACTTTTAGAACTGGTACTGCTTTTAGTATTTATGGTGCAGGGGCTCGGCCTACTGTTTGGACCGTTCGCGACACTCAGAGCTTGCCTTAGGATTAATTAATTTATGTAAATAATTTGTAAGGGCATAAGTCCAGTTTTTTCTTTATTTATCTGTGACCATGTATTGTGTAGCGTAGTTTTTATTATTTTTCCGGAATGTTGATTTTGCCGTTAAAACGCGTAGAATTTAAAATGAATATTTATTTTATAAAGAAAATTAATAAGTTTTCTCATAATAAATAACCTGGTAATTCAGTAATTCACATGTTTTCTCATTTAAAAGAAAAAGCCTAGTTTTATATATATATATTTAAAATACAAAGTTTTTGCCAAATTAACCGGTAATTGCTATTTTTCCCAAATAATCAGTAACCGACTTATTTAACTAAAATGATAAAGAACATAGATTGCGACGTTAGACATTTTCCTGTAGATTATTAATACCTTAAAATCTGACTAGGGTCTGCTTCTAGAGATTGTAACTAGCACACCTAGAATGGTTTCATTATGGTTCTAAGTCAAGGTTCTCAACTGTAGGATCTCGGAGACGAACTTGACTTCCTCCTCGGTACCGATATTCCCGATCCAGTCAATTAACAGAGACAAGTTACGGTTATGTTTCCTTGTATTTTATTTAGTAATTGTCAAGCTGCATGTTAAACCACATTGCTATACGGAACCCTCTCCTAGGGTTCAGATATTGATTGATATTGATTGTGGGGATTGGGAGAATAGTGTAACGTTTATGGCCAATATTCCTCATATTGCATATTGTGCGAGCTTACCCCTCTTACACATGGGGATAAGCCGTATCGCGTCACTAGGACGCTATTGTATAACCCAAGCCGGTCATAGACGATTACACATTCAAATCACATTATTTTTAATTGTTAAATTGCTGGAAAATATTGTTTCAACTGTTTAGCCTGCACTTTTCCACTATTACTTGAAATATGAGATACATATTCGTACTTGCTCCCTCCTGACTGGAGACAACATTTTTAGGTGACATTGAGGATGCTGAGCTATTGTACAATAGCTACTATGACCCGATTTTGTACCATGTGGTGTTGCCGGAGTCCCCCTTGGAGGACGCAGGATCTGAGGCCGACGAGCCGACCGCATAGCTAGTTGTTTCCAATTTTTCTAGTTTTATTGTTTTGGAGTTTTGTTATTTTGAATTCAGCACTTTATTTCAGTTCTTTCATTTCCCGTTGTACTTTTCAAATATTGAATAAAAGTTTTAAAATTTTTGTATAATCGAGTTGTGATAAATGTATAGATGTTGTTGTGAATACCTGCATATAGAACAGCTTACTACCGCCGTCTCACAACGGTGCAGGCTGGGCATGATCTGGTTCGACCCAATAATTTGGGATCGGGTCGTGACATCCACCGCGCCGCCAACGCTGACCCTTCCTTCGCCGCCTCCCTCTTCTCCGCCATGACCAACCCCAACCCCTTCTCCTTCAACACCGCCATCGCCATCTCTGCCGACCCACTCTCCATCTACTCCCAAATGCTCCGCCGCCACGTCCCTCCCGACTCCCACACCTTCTCTTCCTTGCTCAACACCACCACCGCCGCCGCCGCCACCAGGTCACTCCACGCACACGTCCTCCTCCTCGGATTTCGGCCCGACCCCTTCGTGCAGACCGTCCTTCTCACCTCCTACTCCCGACGTGGCTCCGACGACCACGCCCTACGGTTGTTCGACGGAATTGCGCACAGGGACGTCATTTCCTGGACCGTCGCCGTCTCTGTAATACCCCGCTCCGAACGGTGCATTACGCTGAGTCGTTGACTCGAAGAGTTACGTTGACCCGATTGCTGTTTGCCATTAAAATTCTTTGATTGCAAATTTTAATACAAACAGAACAGTGTTACAATATAGGACTTAGATGTAGTCCTAGGAGTACACTTTTGTTTATTTGGGTCCCTTGTGTCGATGGAGTGAGTGGTAATGCGTTGACTCCGTTGACGATCTGACGACGGTTATCGGTTCTCCGAAGGTCTGGATTGCTCTGGGTGCTGGAGCTTGCTGAGAGGAGGAAGACGTTGAGTGTCTGTATCTGCCTCTCTGGTGGTGTAAAGTCTCTGTGTGTTCGTTGTGTAGGTAGGTATGTGTGTACCTAGGTGTGGAAGAAGGAAATGGTCCCTCTTTTTATATAGTCTGCAGGCTGGATGCTCATGCGCGCATGTAGGATGCGCCTGTACGCAGGGATGCCACGTATTGATTGATGATGGAGGCGCATGGACGATGCACCCTGATCGAGGGGTTGACTTCTTCATGTTACTGTTGTGAGCCGGCACGTAGCAGAGGAGAAGATCTTTCTGTTGCTGAGATCTCGGATGAGTTGAGTCCAAGGACACGTGTCATCGACCCATGGCTCGGAGATCTCGGATTTGGTGGGGGATGATCTGGTAAGATGCGCCTAGGATTGGGCGCATGAGGAGACTTTGGCTCGTAACCTTTAGGAGTCACGAACCATTCTGGGTGCATGGCTTTTGAGGCGCATGCAGAGCTTCAGTAGTGACTTTACTCCTGTCTTTTGGGATCAGAAAGAAGTCTGGAGTGCATGGCTTTTGAGGCGCATGCAGATTTGGGCACATGGCTGCGGAGGCGTATGCGAGATGGTTGGACGGCCACGTGGCAGTAGCCGTCGGAGGGAAGAAATGGTGATGCTGACGTTGGCGATGCTTCGTCTTCTGAAAAAGCTCCCGACTGTTCAGACTTCGGGAGGCGTGCTGCCAACTCTGTCAGTTCAGCATTTAATATTTGTGACATTCGATGGACAGCTGAGTGGGCGCGTCGGTTGGCGTTCCACTAGGCGTATGGGGACGCATGGGGGGCGCATCCCTGTGATGTGCTTGGTACTGAAGGGCACATCTGTGTGATGCGCTTGATGTTGAAGGGCGCGTCCGTGTGATATGCGGTCTGGCCGGCACATCCACTTCGTGACACGTCTTTAATGGTACGACTGTTACGTTCTTCGAGTGCTTTAAATAGCCGTTTTGACTTGGCTGAATTCGAAGCGTCCGGTTCATCCATTTAATGCAAATTTATTGCACGAAATTCGGAGAGCCATCCACTGGGCACATGGGTTTGATTTGCCCGGCCTATAAATAGTGGCATGGAGAGAGTTTGCTTCTCGTTCTCTCACGTTCTTCCAACATAAACTTGTTTACTCGGATGCATTCTGTTGACGAGATGCTTCCGAGAGTGAAGATGCGACGTAGTGTCTTCGTTGATGCACTTGAAGGTGACTGTTACATCCAAAAGTCGGAGTCGAGGGCTTCTGAGGCAGGCGGAAGGTGCCTGTTGCATCCAAAGATAGGGATGCTCGAGCCTCGTTTTCGTTGTGCAGGAAGAGCCGTAGATCGGAATGGTGGTGTTGCGGCTTTGGTGGCTCTTTCTTCCTTCAAAATAGGTGTAGCCCATTCTGGTTGTGTTGAAAGCTGCTCCTTTGGCCGCAATTTCGATCACGGCCTTCCTTGGTGTTTGGAGGCTCTTTCGAAGCCTCCCCTGGCCACAGGTTGACTTGTGGTTCTTTTCCCTTCCTTGGCTAGAGGGTTGATTGCCACCCTCGTTCTGCTCAATAAATGCTTCATTAGTCGAAGCATTTAGACGGCGGTGAGCCTGGCTGGAAGAGCGGTACATAACTGGGCTGCTGAAGGGATGCACATAACTGAGATGCCAAAGGGATGCACATAACTGAGGATGCACATAACTGAGCTGCTGAAAAGGATGCATCTTGCTGAGGGCGCATGGTGGGATGCGCCTGGCTGAGGGCGCATGTTGATTGCTGCGCCTACTTGAGGGCGCATGTTGGCTGCTGGCTGTAGACTTAGGATCTTTTCTTTGTAGAAATTCTTCTTTGTACAGTCTTTCTTAGACATGTAATAGAGTTTTATATGTTGAATAAAAAGTCCTCTTTCAATGTCTATATTTGTTGCTTTTTGCTGTGAAGTACTTTGTCCAAGCTTTGGCGCATGTAGTCTGGCGCATAGACTTTCTGCTTCTGAAATTCCATGCTTCTACAAGACCCCCTTCAAAGTTTTCAAAACTTTTGGATAAGTTTTGGAATACTTTGAATAAGAAGCAAGGTAGTGGAGGCGCATGACCGTCGGGGCGCATAGATACTCCGCGCATCAGTGATGGGGCGCATGCTCCGCTCAGTTAGTGCAAATGATGACGCCTCGGTAACTGAAAAAGATTAATGATGATCTTTTTGGTTTTATTTGTGGTTATCTTTTCAAAGAACCCGAGGCGACGGCTGAGATCACACATCATCGGTTCACGCGTGCGACCAAGCCCTATAAATAGGCGAGAGATGGAGAGAGAGACTTCTTCTTCTCCTTACTTTTGCTTTCTTTAGAGTTCTTCTTCAAAAACCCTAACTTTTCTTCTCTCAAAGAATGGCTCCCATGACTCATCGCGGCGGTGTTGGCAAGGAAAAGGAGCCGGCAGAGTATGCCGAGGAGGATGCTCCTATCACCATTGTGACTCCGGCCGACGTTCGACCCGCTGTGACGGGTGAGTGTCGTCTCTTCACTACTTTCTTTGTTCAGACGATCCTTGGATCATGCGACTGAGTTGGTGTGCCCTAACTCTCTTCTGCCAACGCGCATGGACTTCTGTCCGCGCCGAGGTTTTACCCCGCCGACGTGCATAGGTTTAGGCCTTTATCATGCACCGAGGTTTAACTGCGGACGCGCATAGATTTACACCCTGATGATGCGCCGAAGCCTCTTGCTAACGCGCATGGGTTCATACCCTGATGATGCGCCGAAGCCTTTCACTGAGGCGCATGGGTTTACACCCTGATGATACGCCGAAGCTTTTTACTGAGGCGCATGGGTTTACACCCTGATGATGCGCCAGGTTGCTTTGACATACTTTGTCTTTTTGCCTGACTTTTGATTTTTGTTATGCCAGTATCGATGACGATTCCTTTGCTGAATGAGGTCCTTCTGGATGCTTCCCTTTGTCAAATGGGAGTTGATTTTGATGAGGTGGTTATCAACCCTGCTAAGGGTGCTATCTTACAGGATCAACCTCCTGAGAGAGTGCTGCAGATCCAGAACCAGTTGCCGACTTTCCTCCAGAGTATGATGGAGAGCGGAAAACTGAAATCTGCTGAATCCGAGGATGTGACCTTCTTAAAACCTGTCTTTTTGTTCGGTGACCGCCTGATCTCCACTGAAGCGAAAATACTGAAGGTCAAAGAAGACTGGTTCTTTTCTGCAAAAGGTATGGTGCTGTACATGCGACAACTTGACCGCCAGTTGTCGCTGACGGCCTTCTATCGTTTAGCTTCGAAGAGAAGGATGCCCTGGGAGCTTACTCCTTCTCAAGGAGGGGCCCTGGGGGTGCTCTTTCGATTGATGCTACCTCGAATCAGAGGGATACCCTGGCTGCTTTACGAACCGGTCCCTCGTTCAGTTGCCGAACTTTGCGTCCTGGAAGCCTCTACAGTGAAGTCCCAAATGACACTTTTGCCTTCGGTGCCTCAACCTTCGCTAGTCGGATGCTGACATCGAGGGTCACGTATCCGAAAGGCGGGTTTAGGGTTGAAGGTTGGTGTCATCATATCTCGAGGTGGGACGAGTTGACCATTTGGGTGCTTTCGAAGTTCAAGGCTGAGCTTAAGGAGATTGGGCTGACGGCCGCTATCCGTGCCACACAGGCTGGCGTGGATCTCAATAAGCCTATGTTCCTTGCACTCTTGGAATTGTTCAACACCCAGACTGGCACCTTCTATACTCCAGTGGGGGAGTTGGGGTTGGCTCTCCATGAGATGTACGAAGTGTCCAAGCTTCCCTGGGGCTCAAAACCGTACGAGGAATATTTCCCGTCGAATGAAGAGATCCAGGTTCTGGAAAATAAGGACTCAGAGATGATGGTCATTTTCAAAGAAGTGGCGAGCCATCATTATTTAATGCACCGGAAGGACAAAGGCAAGACCCAGCCTCATGTGACTGCTTGGAGGGATTATGTTTTCAAACAGGATTTGGCGGACCCCTCGAGGATTCGGTTTACGACCCCGCAAGGGCTGAAACCTGCAGAAGTGACTTCTGAGATATGCCGGCTGGACGAGAGGACTCCTCGTTCCAATGAAAGTGGCGAGAATGTGTATAGCTGCTTCTGGCACTGTGCGTACCGGATGTCGTCTAAGGCGGTGCTGACGGCATATTTGATGATATGGCTTCGAGATTGTGTGTTTGCAGGCGGATCTGGTGCAGTGGAGAGGGTACACTGGAACCTTATTTTGCCTGCCATAAAGTTGGCTTTTGGACGTCCTTTAGCTCTCCTTTCCGCGATGGTGTGTAACCTGTTGCGGGGTTTGAGGACTTTTGCTGATGACGTGATCCAGGGGAGAGGTAAAAACGACAACTTTCCCCGGCTGAACTGCCATTCCATTATCTTATGGAATGGCTGATTCTGCATCATCCGAACGTGATGAGTCCAGGTCCGGAGGAGGATCATGTTGAAGGAGATGCCTTTATCCGTCGCTTCTACAAGAGGAAGTGGTTACACACTGGCGTCCCTGTTTGCAGGAGAGTTTTGTCCTATCTTCAGGGGTGGGAGATTGCCAAGGTTGGCCCCATCTTCAAAGATTTCGAGGCTGACCAAGATTTAGTTGATTCTGGTGAAGACGCGATTACTTTGCCGAAATGGGGTTTTCGTTGGTTGCAAAGTATTCAGCCTTCTCACTTGGTCTATCGAAACTAGAATAGGTGTTATCTGGAGCCATATCTGCCCAGCCGGTTCGCTCGCCAGTTTGGCTATACCCAGCTGATGCAACGGAATCCCAGTAACAGTCTGGGGTTCATCGGTAGTTTGCTGGATGGAGCCCGGGGCTGTCAATGTTACAATGCTGGGTGTACTGGTGTTCAGTTTACGGCGCCCGTTCGTAACCCTCGGCCACAGATCCTGTATTCGGCAGCTAAGCTGTATTGCACAATGAATACTGCATCTCCAGGTTATGATAGAGAGACTAGTTTCATCTTTGGAACTCAGCTGGAGGCCACGGCGAACATGTTGATGGTGGCTCGGTCATATCGTCCACCAAAATTGGCGGAATATTGGGCTGCTGCTGCAGCATCAGTGAGAGATCCACTTATTGGGAAGAGGCGGGCTGACGCGGAAGCCGGCTCATCTGTACCAAAAAGGTCGAGAAAGACGACGACTCCAAAGGCAACGGGAGTGCCACCTGTACCGCCAGTGGAATCAGCTCCTACTGAGGTAAGGAGTCCTCCGTAATTTTGTCTCATCTTGTCATTTTGGTGACTTGTGCTTTTCTTCTTGTAGGGATCGTCGAAGAAGAAGACCTGTGTTTCAAAACCGGGTGTCAGTAAACCGAAGGAGGTAGCAAGCTCTTCTGACGAGCGCATCCCTCCGATGGTAATGTCTCCAATAGAGGAGAGTCCCGGAGATGTTCATGCAGAGGTTTTACTATCTTCAGACTTTGTTGAAAGAGATGCAGAGGTTGTAGCAACTTCTGGGATGGTGCCAGCTGCCGTGAGGGCCTTGGACGTTGAGGTTCCAGCGGACACGGGGCTTCGTGATGATGGTGTGGAGTGGAGTTCGTCGTCTTCGGATAACGCTGCTCCAGAGTTGCAAGAGCCTGTTGCGGGGGCAACAGAGATGGTTGGAACAGAGGAGAGAGTTGATTCCCCTCCTTGTTATGATGAGGGAAGATCAGCTGCATCATTGCCGAGCCCTACCCCAGACTCAGCGGCGGAAGCTGAGGTGGCTACCAATCAGGAGGTAGCGACAGATCCTGTCCCTGTAGAGGGATTTGATGAAAAGACTCGTCTGACGGTCCCGACTCCTGGGGCGGGTCAGGAGACAAGTGTTGATCTCCCCGTTCTGCCGGGAGAGGTATTGGCTGCTAATAGCACGTTGGGGACTGGAGAGGTGGCCACTGGCGTCGGTGGTACTTCCAAGTTCGGGAAGGATAAGGGTGTGATGGAACCCTCTGTTGCCCCTTCCACTTGGGGTACTATCTCGACACCTGTGTCGACTTCTTCCGCTCCCTTGGCTCCTCGGGCTTGTAGCCCAGCCCCTGTTGATGAAGAGCCTATTGATGCCGAGGTTCCAGCCTCACAGGTTGAGGTCGGCGGGTCTTCTTCTGGTCCGCCAACTGGGGTAGCTCCTCCAACCCCTGCTATGATGCCACGGGTGTTGGCGGACGCGGATGAATATGTGAAATTCATCGTTGAGGCAGTGTATAAAATACTGCAGAGGGGGGTGTCGGCAGTGATGGATGCCAATGGGAGCTTTGCGACAGCAAGAACTCTGGCACTGTCTCATATCAACCTGATCCGTCTTCACCAGGGCCACGATCATATGGCCGTCATTTTGGAAGCCACGGTGGCTGAGTTGGACCAGCGGCTTTCTGAATTAGAGCGCATCCAGCGAAATGACCTCTTCGTCCTGATAGATGCAGAGAAGGAGAAGCTGTTCGCCGAGACTGAGTCTTCCTACCAGGCCACTGTGAGTGTCTGGGAACGCAAAATGGCTGAGACTGAAGCTGCAGTGGAGCGGTTATCTTAGACTACACGGAAGACAGTGGAGACACGAGCTACGTTGGACGCTAATATCGCAGAGATTGACGCCCAGATCCACCGCCTTGAGGATCAGTGGGCCCGACTCCTATTGGACGCCGAACGTGTCCAGGCTGAACACATAGCATTCAAGAAGGAGGAAGCAGCTTTCACGCATCGGGCTCTTACCCTGGCTCAGCAGAGACAGCAGCTTGATGAGAAGCACGAGAATAAAACTTCTGCTGAGGCTGTTGAAGCGATGCGTCAAAAAGCTGAACGTCGAGTCTTGGCGACTGTGGAGACTCGGGCGACAGACTTGAAACGCCGAATTGCAGAGCTTTCCGCCAACCCTGGGGATATTTAGGGCTTGTAGTCTCTGTTTTTTGTGTATTTGCAACTCTTGCTGGGGATAGTTTAATCCTTTACTCTCCTCTTTTTTTTTAGAAAATAAAGAAATACATAATTTTCTGTGATGTGTTTATTTTTGCTGTCATGAACTTGATGATTTGTGTGGACCTATTATCTTTTGTGCACCTTGGTTTTTAGGTACAGATAATAAGTTTGAAAGAACCAACATGTTTGCTCAGAGGTAATGTGGACGTGGCAAATATGGGATTCAAAATGATAGAATCTTCCCACTCAGAGGTGTTATAGACGTGGTAAGAATGACTCTAGAGGATACGCGAAACTACTCAGAGGTAATGTGGACGTGGAAGTTCTGCGATTATTGTACGGTAACGCAGGGGTTGTCTGTACGGGATGTTTACTCAGAGGTAATGTGGACGTGGTAAACATGATGGGCAGCGTAGTCTTATGGGATGTAAGATTCCGTTTTGTAGGATGTAGGGGGACAACTCAGAGGTGATATGGACGTGGTTGTCCTTCTACTGGAGGATGCTACGGAACAACTGGATTCCGGAAGCGTATGATTTTGTGGAAGGGAATTGTCTGTGAGCCCTGATGATTGGGTCCACAGATCCCCTGGTAGAAGCACATGTCTGAAAAATATCAAGAGTAGTACTTCTTTCGGAACTTGCCGTTGATGGGCATCATGAACAAGTCCCCATTGGGTTTGGCGAGGCGATAAGCACCGTTTGAGTATACCGTCTCGATGATGAAAGGTCCTTCCCATTTGGGCTCGAACTTTTCTGGTGTTTTGTGAGTCAACACCATCGGCCTCCTGACTGCCAGAACCAGGTCGCCTACTTGAAAAGTCCTCTGCTTGACCTTCTTGTTGAAAGCCTGTAATATACGGGCTTGGTAGAGTTCGATGCGCTATTGAGCTAGGAGACGCTTTTCATCAACTGCCTCCAGTTTCCGCAGACGACGACGTTGATTGTCTTCTTCTGTGAGTTGATTTGTGATTGCTACGCGGAGTGAGGGTATCTGAATCTCGAGAGGCAGTACCGCTTCGCTCCCGTAGACCAAGGAGAATGGTGTGTTGCCTGTCGGGGTCCGTACCGTTGTGCGGTAGGCCCAAAGGCATTCGCCGAGCTTTTCGTTCCAGTCGCGTTTGTTAGATGACACAACCTTTTTGAGTAGCCTAACGATAGTCTTGTTAAACGCCTATGCTAATCCGTTTGCTCCCGGATTGTAGGCGGTTGATGCCACGTTTTGAATACGATTCTTGTCACAGAATCGACAAAAAACATGGCTGATGAACTGAGGACCATTATCGTGGATGATCCTTTGGGATACCCCGAAAAGGTAGATGACGTGGTGCTTGATGAAGCTAATCACCCTGGAGCTTTTTACTTCTGCTAGTGGAACTGCTTCTGTCCATTTGGAGAAGTAGTCGGTGATTGCTAGGATGAAGCGGTGTCCTCTCGATGAAGGAGGGGTGATCGGTCCCACAATATCCATGCCCCAAGCTTCGAAGGGCCAGGAGACGACTGTAGGATGCAGTGGTTCGGACGGTGTATGAATGAAGTCTGCGTGAAGCTGGCACGCATGGCACTTCTTGGCATATTCAACAGCGTCAGCGGCCATGGTTGGCCAGTAATATCCCATGCGTCGCAGTCGGTCCTGCAACTTAGGGCCAGGTTGATGGGCCTCGCAGGTTCTATCATGAGCTTCTCGAAGGGCTTCGGCTGCTTCTTCGTCTGACAAACATCGAAGGAGAAGTCCATCGTAGGAGCGTCGGTACAGCATTTTAGTGGCTGTATCGTAGTAGAATCGAAGAGAGCGTCTTCTGACTGAGACGGCTTCTTTCGGGTCTTCTGGAAGAATTCCGTAGACAGCGAAGTCGATGAACGGGAATCTCCAATCTCGGACGTTAACACCGGCACCTGTTGACATAGCGTGGGCCACTTGTGAGTACAGGTTGTTTCTAGGACAGACCAAGTCTCGGTCCACTACCGTGACGTAGTGTTGAGTCCTGAGGGGTGCCACCAAGGAGGCTGCGAGGCCAGCCAGAGCATCAGCCTCCAGATTTTGTACACGGGGTACGTGTTCGATGAAGAACCCAGTGAAAGTTGAAACGATGTTCAATGCAACTTCATGGTAAGGGATCAGGTCTTCATGACGAACCTCGTATTGCCCTCTGATCTGGTTTACGACGAGTTTTGAGTCGCCGTAGGCTTCCAGATGATTCACCCCCAGCTGTTGCGCTAGCTGGAGTCCCATAATGAGCGCGTTGTACTCGGCAACGTTGTTGGAGCACGACTTCGAAAGGGAGTAAGCACGCTGGATGACCAGTTGATCAGGGGAGACTAATACCACCCCCACTCCTGCGATGATTTGGCCGTTGGGACCTGTTCTTGAAGCGCCATCAAAAAAAATCTGCCAAACGGAGCCTTCTTCGGTGACGTTTGATTCTTGGACCTCATCCGGGATGTCTTCATAGAGTCTTGAAGACTCTGGGATGGGGTGTACAGCTAAAAAGTAGGCCAGAGCTTGACCCCTAACAGCTTTTTGTGGAACGAACACCATGTTGTATGGCGTTAGCAAGATCGCCCATGTGGCTAGCCGGGAGTTCAATGATCCTGGCTTCGTCATGAGGACTCTGAGCGGATTGACTCGGGAAATGACATGAATTGTCTGCCCCGAGATATAATGTCGAGTCTTTTGGATGGCAAATACCAAAGCCAAGCACTCTTTCCCAACGGGGTTGTACCGGTGTTCGGTCCCGATCAGAGTTCGACTGAGGTAGTAGATTGCTTGCTCATAGACTGTATCGCTGTTTTGAGCCAGCAGAGCACCGAGGGAGTGATCCATGGCTCGGACGTAGAGGAGAAACGGTTTGCCAGCAACGGGTGCCACCAGGACTGGAGGGCTCGTCAGGTAGGCTTTGATGTCGTCGAAAGCCTTTTGGCATTCCTCTGTCCAGACGTAAGAGACTCCCTTCTTCATGAGCTGGGTGAAGGGTTGACATTTGTCGGAAAGATTTGCTATGAACCTCCGGATGTATGCCAGACGTCCCTGTAGGCCTCGAAGTTCTCGAAGGTTCTTCGGAGGGTCCATATCAAGGATGGCTTTGGTCTTCTCGGGATCGACATGAATGCCTTTCGCGGTGATGATGAAGCCCAAGAACTTTCCGCTAGAAACCCCAAAGGATTTAGCGGGGTTCATCTTGAGTTGATGCGCCCGCATGAGATCAAAGACTATCTTGAGGTCTTGCAGGTGATCTCCTTTGAGACGGCTCTTGACTGTGATATCGTTAATATAGCATTCAACTGTCTTGCGAAGATGCTGACGGAAAATGGTGCTCATAGCACGTTGATATGTCGCACCAGCGTTCTTCAAGCCGAAGGGCATCACTGTGTAGCAGAAAATGCCATTTGGAGTCCTGAATGACGTATGTTTTGCGTCATCGGGGAACATCTTGATCTGGTTGTAGCCCGAATATCCGTCCATGAAAGACATGCGCTCGAAGCCACATGTGTTGTCGATTATCACGTCGGTGATTGGAAGCAGGAATTCGTCCTTTGGGCAAGCAGAGTTGAGGTCTCTGAAGTCGATACAAACTCGTATCTTCCCATTCTTCTTGGTGACGGGGACGACGTTGGCTACCCAATCTGGGTGTTGCTCTTCACGGATGAAGCCGCTGGTCAAGAGTTTGTCCACCTCCTGATCGATGGCGTTCATGATGTCCGGACGGAAGCGTCGCTGTTGTTTGATAGACTTGGCATCAGGCAAGATGTTCAACCTATGCATCGCAATCTGGAGATCAAGTCCCGGCATATCTTCGTAGCTCCAGGCGAAGATGTCGATATACTCTTTAGCCAGCTGGATTAAAGATTCTCGGTCTTCTCCTTTTAGGCTTTTGCTGATGAAGATGGGTTTGGAAGAAGATCCATCCCCAAGGTCGATCTGCTCGACTTTATCCTCGGTGGGAGGTTCACGTAGTTCAAAATGAGACTCCCATTGTTGCCCCAGGCGTTGAGCCCAGGGTTCTTCTTCGAAGAATTCTGGCGCTTGGTCTTCGCCTTCTTCTTCTTGAGATTGTGCAGATGTCATGTTAGCTGACAGCACTCTCTTGAAGACAGATCCGATACTGGTATCGGAATCCCATGTTGATGCTTCAGACGAGTGAGAATGTTCTACTTCTTCTGCGTCTGAACTCTCTGGCGTTGACGGTGGCGTGACATAGCCTACCCTCCGTCGAGTTCTATTATAGTAGTCCTGCAACTTTCCTTTAGGTGTTGGAAGCCAGAGAGGGAGACGTCGACCTTTGCCGTAGTTCAGGCCTTTATTGCTTTTTAGGTCATAACCCATCTTTTGGATGAGATACTTTGCCTTGTTCGTGTACCGATAGAGTTGTATTCTGCCGGCATCTGGTTCTGGCTCGAGTGGCGGGAGGTCTTGATGATGCTCGACCTTGCCGAAGATGATGGATTCTTTGTCTCGACTTCGTGGTAGGACTATGTAACAGACCCCTTGGGACGGGACTACTCGATTTACATGATGGACGGTCGTTATTTGTGTTTGCAACGACCGTAGAGCGTTATCTAATGTATACATGGTATTCCAATGTGGAAGACTAGAATAATTAAAAGACACTCTGTTATTGATGAAATATGAGATTTTATCCCGTGGGATTACATTGTCGAAAGATGGGGCATCTACATCAGCCGAGATATATTCCCCCAGCTCTTCATCTGTAAGCACTGGAGTAGGATCGGGAGGGTCCACCACAGCGCTGATCTGGGAGTCCGAGAGGACTACATGGGCCTTCTCTGGCGGCTGGGATGGCGGCGGCTTGCCCTTAAGACGCACCTTCAGAGGTACCTCCGCAGTGCCTCCGGTGATTGACGCCTTCCCCTGTAATTTTGCCACAAGGGGAGCCGATGTTTGAGACGACTTTTCCTTGAGCCGTATCTTCAGGGGAACTTCAGGAGCAGCTGGTGCTTTCCCGGGTAGCTTAATGCTCATGGGAGGCAACTTCTGAGGTGGTTTGCCTTTGAGTCGGATCTTCAAAGGAGCATCGGGAGTGACCTCAGGCTCCATGTCCGGCTCTGCTGCTGTTTCTGCTTCGTCGTCAGCATCATTGGCCTCCTCCTCGTCAGGTGACTTATATAAGTCGGCATCGGTGAAGTAGGCTTCAATCCCTTTGAAAGGGTCGATGTCCGCGAACTTCGTACGGATGACGTTGTTGGTGGACACGTACTTCATACATTGGTGGAGCATGCATGGATGGCACCACCATGTACTCATGCAGCCATGGGCGACCCAACAGAATGTTGTAGTTGACTTCAGCGTCCAAGACATAACAAGTGACCTCGATTCTGAGGTTACCGATGTGGCACTTTAGTCGTATTTTGCCCAATGGTTCACTTTTGCTAGCGTTGAAGCCACTGATTGTTGTGTTGGAGGGCGCCAGTCGGTACATTGGGATCCCCAGTGTTGAGAGCAGCGTCTTCGGGATGATGCTGGGAGAAGACCCTGGATCGATCTGAATCCGCTTCACCTTGACTGAACCGATGTACCCTGTATAATACAGCGGCCTGTTGTGTCGATTGTGTTTGAGCAACATGTCCTGTTGGGTGAAGGTTATATTGGGGATAACCTCCTCCGTACAGTGACAATGCTTGCACACAGTCGAGAAATCTTCAGGCTGCTTGACCTGGCTGAGAAAGGATTCAGCATCCTTCAGAGCTTCGCAGAGAGCTTCTCGGGAGTCTTTGGAAAGACGAAGGAGCTCGAACAGAGATAGGCGGGCAGGAGTACTGCCCAGTTGCGCCAGTATGTCAAAGTTGTGGGGCTTGGCTAGCCCCGAAGCATTCTCTTTTCGCAGAGGCCTATCGAAGCGGGCCTCTATCTGCTTCTGCTTATTGGCTGCTGAGGGCTTGGACGATCCCTCGTCCTGGATAGCAAGGACGGTACCAGGAGGCACCACCTCGACGGCAGCTTCGTCGGGTTAGACCTTCTGTTGTGAACGCATCTGTATAGGAAGTGCCTCTTCCACTGAAGAAGAGACCGTACGGCAAGACTTGATCTTCCTGTCTTTGGACTTGGAGGTAGGGCGTACCTCCGGTTGAGTTACCTCGGAGACGAGATCGGGGTGAACCCACAGGATCTCTCCCCGAGATGTGGTGAGTGGGATGAGTCCACTCACATTGTCACGGGTTGGTGGTAAGTTAACCACCTCCATTGTCGCCTTGGGGATAGGGACGACGCCATCCTGTGTTGTAGTTGGCGGCAAGGTGCCAAACTGGTGTGACACCACGTTGGCTGACACCGTCTTCTCTTTGTAGTCGACGGAGATTACATCCGCGTTGATCATGCGCTGGATATAATTCTTGAGGACGTAGCAGTCCTTGGTTGGGTGTCCGACAAACCGATGGTAGTGACAGTACCTCGGGTTGTCCACTTTCCCAACCTCGTCGGGACGCTTCGGGTCCGGAAGCTTGATCTTGTCACCCTACTTCAGTATCTCAAAGAGTTACAGGGTGTCTTCGTCATTGAACGAATAAACCTCCTTTGGCCTTGGTGCAAGTGGAGGCTTCTGGGTAGGTGCTGACGCACCTTTTGAGGCATTGACAGTCAATGCCTGCTTCCCCTTTGTTTCTTGTCCAGGGTTGTTGGCTGTAGGTCGTTTCCCCTTGTCCTCGAAGGCAAGGAAACTGACTCCCAGAAGACGAGCATTGGCCGCCTTCTTTTCTGCGGCTTCTGCTTCAATGATCAAGGAGCTCCAGTCGGGAGGAGGAGTAGAGTTAAGCCAGAGTTTGACTGCAGGCAGCATGTTCATGCTGCAGGAGGAGAGAAGCGCATGTTCTGGCATGCCCGGGGACAGTCTGAAGCAGGCCTGTCGGAAGCGTTCGATGAACACTCGAACTGTTTCCTTCTCCTTCTGGCGTATCTCTATAAGGGATGCCATTGTTATGTCCTTCCTGCCGTCGCAAAAACGGTCGAGAAAGAGGCGCGTCAGATCGTCGAAGGAAGATATTGAATTGTCGGGGAGGCTGCAGTACCAGTAGTACGCCACTCCTTTCAGTGCCCCAACAAATATGCTGGTAAGTAGTGCGTCCTCCTTCGAAAGATGTCCCATCTAAGACTGGAAATACGTCAAGTAGCAACGCGGAGAGTCCTTTCTGCCGTATGGCGTCAGTGTTTGTGGTTTATACTTTGGAGGATAAACCACCTTGTTCCACTCGAGGGGATAAGGCTGGAGGATGCCCATTTTCTGGCGCTCCTCTTGTCTTGTCTTGGACTCAAAGCGCTCGCGCAGGTCCCTGATCATCTCGACCACGTCTTTCGTGGAGCTGGGAGTCGGAGAAGGTGGTACCACCTGATGTTGAGCATTTGAGGGCTCCGACGTCCGAGGTGCTTCTCGACGATCTGCGTCCGAGGATACCCGTTGAAGGGGTACACTCGACTCTCCATTGGCCCCTGGATCGGGACCGGTAGAAGGTGTCCTGGTCAAAGCTGACCGTATCTCAAACACTGCTTGAGTCAGTGTTTGCATGGAGGCAGAGAGGGTTTTGAGTCCTCCCTCCAGGGTATCTATGCGCTGGACAAGGTCTGTTGGCGGCGCATCAGACTCGACATCAGCCCCAGCCATATTTACTGTCATGACGCGACCGGGAGTGGATGGATGGGTCGAGGCTTCACTCTCGGCCTCACTCTCTTGTAGGGGGGTTGCCTCTCCTGGAGCTTCGTCTTGGTTACCCTCGGCTATGTTCGGGAGAACATCCACCACGGGCGCATCTGCAAGGGCCTGATTACCCTCAGCTCCGTCTTGAAGGGCCTCTTCGTCTCCAGAACTCGGGTCCGCAGATGCTAGACTACCCCCAGCTATGTTCTGGGGGATATCCTCGTCTTAGGGGCTTCTGGGAGGCTGACCTCGCCTCGAAGATCTGCCCCAGGTATGCTTTGGACACACTCGTCTTCGGAAGGAGGCTCGACAAGGGTCTGACTACCTCCAGCTTCCTCTAAGATCTTCTTCCTCCCTCGAGTGCCTTCGAACACTCCGGAGGACGAGACAGTTGTCTTGGTTTTCCTCGACTGGCTTTTGGACGAGGAAGAGAAACCGCCAGTCGTCTTTCGGACTGACGAGGAGTTGGAGATCACGTTGCATGAAGCAACCATTGGCTCTTCTTCTGTTGACACCTTCTTTCCGAGGCGACGTCAGAGGGGTGTCAATGATTATAGCCGCTGGAACACTGACTGTCTTGGTGGGACTGCCGCTTTACAACAGCAGTTGATGGTGACTACAGCACAAGTGTGCCCCGTGAGAGGCGCATCGTACTTGTCAGTCGACTCTCCTGATCGGCGCTTGTGAGTGATCACGTTACGCAGATCGTTGGAGGAGAGTGCCACCTTCACACCCCCGATCAGTAGTGAGGGAACCACAGCATTTGAAGTGACTTGAATGGACCTCAAATGCACAACCAGAGGAGGCGCGGGAGTTCAAGACCGCCGGATTTGCCTTACTCGACTTGGTTGTGCACGCAGTAGATGCGCCCAAGTGAGACAAGGAATTTGAAGGTCGGCTCGTTTTTGGCGCCGCAGCACTCGAGTCGACCTTGTACATCTTACCATCAACAGCGTGCATGATTGTGAGCGCATGCTTCTGGCTTGCTGCTGGCATAGCACGTTTGGGGCATTTGGCCCGTGCTGCCTTAGATTTCTTCGTACCAGTCCGCTGGGGCACATAGTACTCAGAATCCAAATTCTCCTCGCCATTATAGCGAGTGAGTCTGTCAAAGACAGAGACCTTCTGTGGCACATCAGAGGTGATGCACGGGGCATTGGCTGCGCCCCTGCTCCGTCGACGCATCTTCCTCGCCTGAGAGGGAGATGGCTGGGGAATGTGGTTAGCCGTACGTTTCCCCGAGAGATATGCTGCACCAGCGGGCGCATCTTGGTTGCTGAGGACGTCAGCAGGAAGGGAAGGCTGGATTGGCGCATCCCCTTCGGTGGTGGTGCCCGAGGCGTCGACCTTGTGCACCCAGACTCGGCGGGTCTTCTTCGGCTTCGACAGCCGCTTCGAAGGACTCGCACTTCCTTCAGAGATAAACTCCTCATACGCCTGTTGATTGAGGCGTACGACCAGCGTCTTGTGGGAGGAGCCCACCTTCACGTCGTTAGATTGCGACACAGCTTTCTCGGTGGAGGAGAAAGAGGTTTCCAGCAGAGTCGTCAGCTTGTTTGCCATTAAAATTCTTTGATTGCAAATTTCAATACAAACAGAACAGTGTTACAATATAGGACTTAGATGTAGTCCTAGGAGTATACTTTTATTTTTCTGGGTCCCTTGTGCCGATGGAGTGAGTGGTAATACGTTGACTCTGTTGACGATCTGACGACGGTTATCGGTTCTCTGAAGGTCTGGATTGCTCTGAGTGCTGGAGCTTGCTGAGAGGAGGAAGATGTTGAGTGTCTGTATCTGCCTCTCTGGTGGTGCGAAGTCTCTGTGTGTTCGTTGTGTAGGTAGGTATATGTGTACCTAGGTGTGGAAGAAGGAAATGGTCCCTCTCTTTATATAGTCTGCAGGCTGGCTACTCATGCGCGCATGTAGGATGCGCCTGTACGCGGGGATGCCACGTGTTGATTGCTGATGAAGGCGCATGGACGATGCGCCCCGATCGAGGGGTTGACTTCTTCATGTTGCTGTTGTGAGCCGGCACGTAGCAGAGGAGAAGATCTTTCTGTTGCTGAGATCTCGGATGAGTTGAGTCCAAGGACACGTGTCATCGACCCATGGCTCGGAGATCTCGGATTTGGCGGGGGAATGATCTGGTAAGATGCGCCTAGGATTGGGCGCATAAGGAGACTTTGGCTCGTAACCTTTAGGAGTCACGAACCATTCTGGGCGCATGGCTTTTGAGGCGCATGCAGATCTTCAGTAGTGACTTTACTCCTGTCTTTTGGGATCAGGGAGAAGTCTGGGACGCATGGCTTTTGAGGCGCATGCAGATTTGGGCGCATGGCTGCGGAGGCGCATGTGAGATGGTTGGATGGCCACGTGGCAGTAGCCGTCGGAGGAAAGTAATGATGATGCTGACGTTGGCGATGCTTCGTCTTCTGAAAAAGCTTCCGACTGTTCAGACTTCGGGAGGCGTGCTGCCAACTCTGTCAGTTCAGCATTTAATATTTGTGACATTCGATGGACAGCTGAGTGGGCGCGTCGGTTGGCGTTCTACTAGGCGTATGGGGATGCATGGGGGCGCATCCCTGTGATGTGCTTGGTACTGAAGGGCACGTCTGTATGATGCACTTGATGTTGAAGCGCGCGTCCGTGTGATGCGTGGTCTGGCCGGCACATCCGCTTCGTGACACGTCTTTAATGGTGTGACTGTTACGTTCTTCGAGTGCTTTAAATAGCCGTTTTGACTTGGCTGAATTCGAAGCGTCCGGTTCATCCATTTAATGCAAATTCATTGCACGAAATTCGGAGAGCCATCCACTGGGCGCATGGGTTTGATTTGTCCGGCCTATAAATAGTGGCATGGAGAGAGTTTGCTTCTCGTTCTCTCACGTTCTTCCAACATGAACTTGTTTACTCGGATGCATTCTGTTGACGAGATGCTTCCGAGAGTGAAGATGCGACGCAGTGTCTTCGTTGATGCACTTGAAGGTGACTGTTACATCCAAAAATCGGAGTCGAGGGCTTCTGAGGCAGGCAGAAGGTGCATGTTGCATCCAAAGATAGGGATGCTCGAGCCTCGTCTTCGTTGTGCAGGAAGAGCCGTAGATCGGAATGGCGGTGCTGCGGCTTTGGTGGCTCTTTCTTCCTTCAAAATGGGTGTAGCCCATTTTGGTTGTGTTGAAAGCTGCTCCTTTGGCCGCAGTTTCGATCACGGTCTTCCTTGGTGTTTGGAGGCTCTTTCGAAGCCTTCCCTGGCCACAGGTTGGCTTGTGGTTCTTTTCCCTTCCTTGGTTAGAGGGTTGATTGCCACCCTCATTCTGCTCAATAAATGCTTCATTAGTCGAAGCATTTAGACGGCGGTGAGCCTGGCTGGAAGAGCGGCACATAACTAGGCTGCTGAAGGGATGCACATAACTGAGCTGCCAAAGGGATGCACATAACTGAGGATGCACATAACTGAGCTGCTGAAAAGGATGCGCCTTGCTGAGGGCGCATGGTGGGATGCGCCTGGCTGAGGGCGCATGTTGATTGCTGCGCCTACTTGAGGGCGCATGTTGGCTGCTGGCTGTAGGCTTAGGATCTTTTCTTTGTAGAAATTCTCCTTTGTACAGTCTTTCTTAGACATGTAATAGACATTTATATGTTGAATAAAAAGTCCTCTTTCAATGTCTATATTTGTTGCTTTTTGCTGTGAAGTACTTTGTCCAAGCTTTGGCGCATGCAGTCTGGCGCATAGACTTTCTGGTTCTGAAATTCCATACTTCTACAATTGCGTATCGATGCGAATCGATACAAAGTGTTAAGTTGTCCCGAGCAATGCATCGAACTAAGTCGATGCGAAGAGTCGCCTTGTCCCAAAGAATACATCGAGTGAATCGATGTGAAGCGTCGCGTTGTCTCGAAGGATAAGTGCGTTGAGATGGCTCAAATATTCTAAGAAATCGAATCGACCAAGGCACAAGTCTGAATCAATGCAAGTATTGATTTTAGTTGGTTTCATGTGCAGGCTATACATTTAAGCTAAAATATTAGAGGTCGATCTTTTGCCTTATTCAGTAAGGGGTCCGTGAAAGCAAATCGTCGCCTTGTGACGGACTAGGCGTTGGCACGGTAAGCCAAAATGGACGTATAACTCAATGAAGCACGAAGTGCTCGAATAGCTAAGTCAGAAGAGTTGTCCGTGCAACGAAGTTATGAAATCGAGCCGCAACGGCTCGGCGAAACGACAACGGCGGATCGACTCAAGGTGGGGGGACATTAACTCTCTTTTCTACTCCGTCATGCTTAAGTAAAATATATATCATTGAATGTTGAGTTAACCTATCAACGCCACGGGCGTGGCTCGATAGAGGGATAAACGTAGTGCGTGTCGAACACTAGATAGAACAATTGAAATAAATCGTACGGCAGACATACGAGTCGCTATGGAATATTGGATATCGCAAAGGCGAGCGCCCCGATGCACAAGCTGCAAGAACTGGGATAACTGTACTCGGCGAGTGCCTTAATGCACTAACCATACCGTACCGTCGCGTACGAGTTAGAACGGCTAGAACATTGAAAGACAATAGGCGAGCGCCCTAGCGCGCAAGCTACGGACATTGAATGCTAAGTCATAGAACATCGAAAATACGGTCGACACGTGCCTACGTGCACAAGATCATAAAAGATGGCTTCATTGCGAAAGAATACAATTGTGGCATGAATGTGGCAGAACTGTCGGATATGACATAATGCCTCGAAAGGTGTTCGAGATCTTCGGGTCGTTCGGTTGACGAACATTGAGTTGAGGCATGATGCCATTGAACATTGAAACGAAGTATGAAACGTAGGAACATAGAAAGTAACGGAAGAAATATGAGATGATAATATGGCATGGTGCCTTTGAAATGTCCATGGCCTTCGGGGCGTTCGTTGAGGACATTCGGGCGTTGTGCCAATTGAAATAGAGATAAGCGAACTTGCTTGGTTGTATGAAAGATAAGATTCGTTGCATGGTCAAATGGACTTAAAGATGTATTGCCCGTGCATGGGTGTTTCTTCCCTCGAACGTGATCACCAGGGCGCTGGGACCGTTCGGCCTAGGAGGGACTGCGATAAAATCGGTATTGTTGGTGCACTTCGACTAGACGGGTAGCGACTTTCTAGTGAATGTGATAAGCCACTTACACGAGTACTTCGGGGGTCCTCTGATTGTGGTTAGCACCCACAACTGAGTGATTGTCGTCTTACATATTCGATTCGATAAATATAAGTCCATTCTAGCCCGGAAAGCTAGTGACCTTCATATAGTTAAGGGCGATGGGTTTGGAAGTCCAAGGTATACGTATATCCTGCATGGATGGATCCTGAATAGAGGGCACTTATAACATGACAAAAAAATGGATAGGCGTATTCACCTTACGTCGGTACAAGGACGAGTGCGTCGATATTGCTAAGTTGCGTCACGAATCAAACACGAGATTGTTTGCCTGTTTACTTATGCGAATTGAATAAACTGCTTGCCATGCTTTATAGTCTTCGAATATGCCATGAACTCATCCTAAGGAGAACATAGAAAGAGAACTAAATTGTATGTTTGCATGAATCAATACAATACTAAATGTCGGTTTGTTAAGTGGGTTTTTGATCAGTACAGCGAGGACGAAAGTAATAATCCCCCACTAGTTTGCTAGCAGGTTCAGGGATTGGTCTGCTTGCGGCGGAGCCTCGCTTGAACGCGTTGAGGCTTGGAATGCCGAAGCGTATTAAAGCGTACGATCGCATTGACGCTCGGACTCGCGACAGGATTGATGCGGTCGAGATATAGAAGGCATGATGTATGAAACGGTGAAATCCTTTGTGGGCAAGAGAGAACTTGAGTGTTGTAGCCAATCTGGCAATTTCGTTGGGCTATCGAAAGCCTTTGAAATCTGATTGCGAATATCAATAAAGAGAATCGTTTCGTATACTCTATTTTCCTTTCGTTGTTAATATTCAATTCAAAGATAACCATTTGAGAACTTGTCATCTTGCCTTGCACGAGCGTAACTCCAGGCTCGTGCGGCATCACGCCCCATGCGAGGATGAGGATTCGGGTGATTTCGGGTCGGAGCGTGACAGTCTCGGACCTCGCCGCCCTCGGACGCCCCGCGACGGCCCTACGCGCAGTTGGTTAGAGTGTCGTGCAAATAACGTGAAGGTCGCAGGTTCGAGACTTGCATGGGCCAAATGTTTAATTTTTTTCCTTTAAAAAGCATGTCCTTTTTGAAGCAGAAAAAATATTTTTGAATCAAATTGGCCTATTAGTTTAGTTGGTTAGAGCGTCGTGCTAATAACGCGAAGGTCTCAGGTTCGAAACCTGCATGGGCCAAATATTTAATTTTTTTTCCTTCTTTAAAAATCATATCCTTTTTTATACCAAAAAAAATGAATCACATTGGCCTATTAGCTCACTTGGTTAGAGCGTTGTGCTAATAATGCGGAGGTCGCAGGTTCAAGACTTGCATGGACCAAATATTTATTCTTTAAAAATCATGTCCTTTTTGAAGAAAAAAATTATTTTTGAATAAAATTGGCCTATTAGCTTAGTTGGTTAGAACGTTGTGCTAATAACACGAAGGTCCTTTTTGAAGCAAAAAAATTATTTTTGAATAAAATTGGCCTATTAGCTCAGTTGGTTAGAACGTTGTGCTAATAACGCGAAGGTCGCAGGTTCGAGACCTGCATGGGCCAAATATTTAATTTTTTTCCTTCTTTAAAAATCATGTCCTTTTTGAAGCAAAAAAATTATGTTAGAATCAAATTGGCCTATTAGCTCAGTTGGTTAGAGCGTTGTGCTAATAACGCGAAGGTCGCAGGTTCGAGACCTGCATGGGCCAAATGTTTAATTTTTTTTCTTTAAAAAGCATGTCCTTTTTGAAGGAGAAAAATATTTTTGAATCAAATTGGCCTATTAGCTCAGTTGGCTAGAGTGTCGTGCTAATAACGCGAAGGTCGCATGTTCGAGACCTGCATGGGCCAAATATTTAATTTTTTTTTCCTTCTTTAAAAATCATGTCCTTTTTGAAGCAAATAAATTATTTTTAAATTACATTGGCCTATTAGCTCAGTTGGTTAGAGCGCCGTGCTAATAACGCGAAGGTCGTAGGTTCGAGACCTACATGGGCCAAATATTTAATTTTTTTTTCCTTCTTTGAAAATCATGTCCTTTTTGAAGCAAAAAAAAATATTTTTGAATTACATTGGCCTATTAGTTCAGTTGGTTAGAGCATCGTGCTAATAACGCGAAGGTCGCAGGTTCGAGACCTGCATGGGTCAAATATTTAATTCTTTTTCCTTCTTTAAAAATCATGTCCTTTTTGAAGCAAAAAAAGATATTTTTGAATCAAATTGGCCTATTAACTCAGTTGGTTAGAACATCGTGCTAATAACGCGAAGGTCGCAGGTTCGAGACATGCATGGGCCAAATGTTTAATTTTTTTCTTTAAAAAGCATATCCTTTTTGAACAAGAAAAAACATTTTTGAATCAAATTGGCCTATTAGGTCAGTTGGTTAGAGCATCGTGCTAATAACGCGAAGGTCGCATGGCCAAATTTTTGTTCTTTAAAATCATGTCCTTATTGAAGCAAACAATTTATTTTTGAATAAAATTGGCCTATTAGCGCAGTTGGTTAGAGTGTCGTGCAAATAACGCGAAGATTGCAGGTTCGAGACTTGTATGGGCCAAATGTTTAATTTTTTTTCTTTAAAAAGCATGTCCGTTTTGAAGCAGAAAAAATATTTTTGAATCAAATTGGCCTATTAGTTTAGTTGGTTAGAGCGTCGTGCTAATAACGCGAAGGTCTCAGGTTCAAAACCTGCATGGGCCAAATATTTAAATTGTTTTCCTTCTTTAAAAATCATATCCTTTCTAACGCAAAAAAAAAAAAAATAATCACATTGGCCTATTAGCTCACTTGGTTAGAGCGTTGTGCTAATAATGCGGAGGTCGCAGGTTCAAGACTTTGCATGGGCCAAATATTTATTCTTTAAAAATCATGTCCTTTTTGAAGCAAAAAAATTATTTTTGAATAAAATTGGCCTATTAGCTCAGTTGGTTAGAACGTTGTGCTAATAACGCGAAGGTCCTTTTTGAAGCAAAAAAATTATTTTTGAATAAAATTGGCCTATTAGCTTAGTTGGTTAGAACGTTGTGCTAATAACGCGGAGGTGGCAGGTTCGAGACCTGCATAGGCCAAATATTTAATTTTTTCCTTCTTTAAAAATCATGTCCTTTTTGAAGCAAAAAAATTATTTTAGAATCAAATTGGCCTATTAGCTTAGTTGGTTAGAGAGTCGTGCTAATAACGCGTAGGTCGCAGGTTCGAGACCTGCATGGGCCAATTTTTAATTTTTTTTCTTTAAAAAGCATGTCCTTTTTGAAGCAGAAAAAATATTTTTGAATCAAATTGGCCTATTAGCTCAGTTGGTTAGAGCGTCGTGCTAATAACGCGACCTGCATGGGCCAAATATTTAAAAAAAATTCCTTATTTAAAAATAATATCCTTTTTGAAGCAAAAAAAAAATATTTTTGAATCACATTGGCCTATTAGCTCACTTGGTTAGAGCGTTGTGCTAATAACGCGGAGGTTGTCGGTTCAAGACTTGCATGAGCCAAAGTGACCTTTTATCTTGTAACTCATGACTCTTCACTTTGTAACTCCTAAGTGACCTTTCATTATGTAACTCCCATCCTCTCTCTTACTATATAAAGAGAGGTTGGGATGGCTTGTAGAGAGATTGATACACATTGAGATATATTGATATACCATTTGAGATGTTGAGCTAATTTGCCTCACAACACGTTATCAGCACTTTGCTCGTACAACGCCGAAGACCCGACGTACCATTGATTTTTTTACCTCCTTCCACCGTACGGTAAGAAAGGTAATATTTTTGACATATGAACATTTCTTGACATCTTGTTCATTTGCAACAAAAAAAATTTCTTCAGCATCGGAAAAGAAATATTTTTGAGTAATATGAAGAGCATGTAATATCATTCTTCTATATAAATTTTGTTCTGGTCTGCTTGTTAAAGAAAACCATGCATGTATTTTTTTCTCTGGTTTAATCCTAGTTTATTTAATTCAATGGTCCGGCCTACCGGATCGGAACCAGCGACCTAAGGATTAATCTGACCAACAATCCTTATGTTCTATAAGTTTTTTTTTTTTTCAAAATTCAATGTTCTGGATTATGTTATTAATCAATGTCCTTATTAGAACATTGTTATTAATCATCACATTCTTCTTTTAGTTCTGACTTGTAAGTACTATCAGAAGAGAAAGAGAGTTGAATTCTTTGTATGCAATTTTTTTTCTTAATTAACTTTGTATTGTAGACTGGTTTCTGTTAACTTCTTCCACATGAGATTATTAATAACAATTGTAGATAATAAATATTCCAACAGAACTATTGTTAGCCAGTTTGTTTGTATTGGAATAATATAGATATACAATCCTTCAGTAATCGTCATAGTGCAATTTTAGATGCTAACATTTTTTTGGTAATGATGAATTTGGAGCGCCCCGGCGAGCGCCTCAGTGCCATCTGCGCCCCGACAAGCACCTCAGTAGCATTTTTTATCTTTATGTTACTCAGTGAATTATTGTAACAGATGGCTAGTAAAATTGTTTTTTTTTCTCGCTATTTTTTTTGGCGTCGATTCATTAGACGTCGAAAAAATAGTTGACATTTTTTTTGGTGTCGCTTGCTTAGGCACCAATTCTTTTGTGTGCTATTGCTTACTTATGTTGTACGTTTTTTTTAACGTAATAACAAAAAATCTTGAAAAATTGTCTTGGCTACATAAACAAATTCTGGCACCGCCAAATTTGGGCCTTCCAAAATAATTTTTTTGGTTAATAATTTTTAAAAGGCAATGCTCATTTTGAGCATGCACTAAATTGTCACCTATTTTGCACAGTCAGCAAATAGTGTGAATTTTTTGGAAAATCTTATTTATTCTTACATTTGAAAAAAAAAATTACGAAGTCTCTCCGAATAGGCTCACCTATTTGGGTATGATGTCAGAAAGAACTTGGGGCTTGGTTCTTAAGAGGTCCTCGGTGACCCTCCTCCCTCATTTTCCCGTCTGGTCATATTCACATAGAGCTACTGAAAGGGGTTGACCGAAAATTATTTTTTTTCTCAAATTGTATTTATAATTATGCATTTTTGCAAGAAACTTATTGACCTCTCTATATCGGCCCGTCGGTCGATATAAGATAATTTTTCAACAAAAATCATTTTTTCAAAATCGTTGTTTTTATTTACGATTGTTTGTTGTTACTTATGCAAACCAAATCCATATAAACCTGTCATTTTATATGATGACTGATCAAGATTTTTCTCCTGTTGTAGAAAAATGTCGATCAAGATTGATTTTCCCATCCTTGAAGCCTCTGGCAAGAACTACTTAGACTGGACGCAAGACATCCAGAACCATCTAGATGCGCATGGCCTCTTGGACGTCATCTATAACGAGGAAGAACGTGAAGTGGAAGTCACTCGCTCAATGAACGCCAAAGCGATAATTCTATTCCGCAGGCATTTATCTGACGCCATGAAGGCGGAGTTCATTGAAATTTCCTCGCCGAAGACGCTCTGGGACTCTCTGAAAGAGCGCTTCGACCACCAGAAGACCATTTGGCTACCTGAAGCACGCCATGACTGGTTGAACCTGCGCTTCCAAGACTTCAAAAGTATAACTGATTACAACAATGAAGTCTGTAGGATTCGATAACTTCTCCAATACTGCGGTGAGATATTAATCGACAGTGATCTTTTGGAGAAAACATACACCATATTTTCTTCCACTGACAACTTGCTCCAGAAGCAATTCAGTCTAAGTTCACCAAGTTTTCCCGAGCTCATCACCCAGCTTTTACTAGTCGAGAAGAACAGTCTTATTTTAATGAGAAACAACAATTCTCGTCCTGCTGGAACAAAGGTAATTCCAATGCCTGATGCAAACGCTCTCCGTGGACCAAATCCACGGTGGAAACGAGACAAGGGCCAGTCGTCCCAACCAAGAAACAGAGGCGAGTTTAAGTCTCGCCACCCAAAGCGAGGTTCAAACAAGAACTAAGGACCTTTGACTCCTAGGCAATCTCATGGTAAGAACCAACGGGCCAGTCGTCCCAAAGTGAGAGTGGAAGGCCAAGCGCCTACTCTCTGTTACAAATGTGGTGCTTATGGTCATACGCAACGGACTTGCAGGGCGACCCCCCAAGAAGTTGATAACTATCACAAGGGGCACCGGGTCGAAGCAAATCTGGTCAACGAGTGCGAAAATCTAAATCTTGAGACCCCCGATTTTGTAGCAGAAATGGAAGAATGAATCTCTATTATCTCTCTATATTTGATTTAAGTCATGAAACTTTTGGTGGTTTGTATTTTCTGTTTTCTCGATAAATTAAAGTTCTATTTCGAACACTTTCCTCAAACGTGTGACAAACTTTAATTTTCTTTACTTATAGGCATGGACCACGGGGCAGTAGATTGTCTGGTTGATAGTGGAACGACTCACACAATCTTGAGAGATAAATCATACTTTATCTCCTATACGCCTAAAGTAACCTCAGTGACAACCATTTCGGGACCCTCAACCCTTGTTCAAGGTTTTGGCAAAGCCTATTTTTTGTTGTCCAATGGTACTCCCATTGAAGTATCAGAGGCCTTATATTCTCCAAGGTCCAGTCGTACCTTACTGAGTTTTAAGGATATTCGAGAAAACGGATTTCATGTTGAAACTGCTCGAGAACATGGCTTCGAGTATCTTTTCATTACCTCCACTCAGTACGGCCAAAAGCGTACCTTGGAGAAGTTAAAATGTCTTTCAAGTGGTTTGTATCTCACTTTGATACAACACATCGAGAGTAATCTCATCATTCGCCGAGCGCCAGTTGATGAGAGGACTTTTATGCTATGGCATGACCGACTGGGTCATCCGGGTCAAAATACGATGCTTCGCACTATGAATGCATCACATGGGCATCCTCTTGGAGGAAAGAATTTCGTTATAAATTCGAAAAGCCTATGCCAAGCTTGCTCGATTGGGAAGACGAATCTCAAGCCACTCCATGTGAAACCTACGAGATTAGTTTCTCAATTCCTTGAGAGAATTCATGGAGATATTTGTGGACCAATCCAACCAACATGCGGACCATTTAAATACTTCATGGTTTTAGTTGATGCATCGACTAGATGGTCACACGTAGTGTTGTTGTCCATCCGAAACGCAGCATTTTCTAAACTCCTCGCCCAGATCATTAAGTTAAGGGCTCACCATCCGGATTATCCGATAAAGTCTATTAGACTTGATAATGGCGCGGTGTTTACATCGAAGACTTTCGATGATTATTGCATGACTTTGGAAATAAATCTTGAACACCCTGTTGTGTATGTTCATACCCAAAATGGCCTAGCAGAAGCTTTTATAAAGCGACTGCAAGTGACAGCGCGGACCTTGGTTATGCGCACCAAACTCCCACTATCTGCATGGGGCTATACAATTTTGCACGCTGCATATTTGGTCCGTCTGATGCCCATGGCCACCCAACCACTTTCCGCGTACCAGCTGGTTACTGGATGTGAGCCTGACATCTCACATTTATGCGTGTTTGGGTGCCTAGTTAATGTTCCAATTGAGCCGATAAGGCGTTCAAAATTTGGACCTCAGAAGCGACAGGGAAATATATGTCGGTTATAACTCCCCGTCCATCATTCGCTATTTAGAGCCCTTGACAGGCGATCTCTTTACCGCGAGACACGCGGATTGTGACTTTGATGAGGCAATCTTCCCGTCGTTAGGGGGAGAAATGCACGCTAACGTTGATGAAGAACGACGTGAATTAGCGTGGCATGTGTCCGCTGTTGCTCATCATGATCCCCCCTCTGCACATAGTGATAAGGAGGTGCCGAGGATTCTAGGTCTGCAAGATATTGTAAATCAAATGCCAGACGCATTTAGCGACCTAGCAAAAGTCACGAAATCAATTATACCTGTTGCAAATGTGCCTGCAAGGATAGACGTCCCTGAGAGACGCCATGTTCCTGTGAAACATGTTGCTCTGGTCGAACCCGCCGAGCAAAGGATGCTGCCATCGGCCGTCCAGTCCGCCGCTATTCCCAAGAAGAAGGGAAGACCGGTTGGTTCCAAAGATGTTCTGCTCCGGAAGCGAAGAAATCTTGTTAAAAGCGTTTTCCCACATGAGATCATTAAGGATTACGACGATGTATTAGAAGAGCGCGTTCCATATGAAACGCCTATTCCTAATCATGCCGATAACCTCGAAATATCCGTCGAGTATGCTAGCTTAGACGATATTTTGAAGCGAAATAAAACTGCCATCGATGATGTGTTCATATACTCAGTGGCCACTGACATTATGAACAATGATGACATGGAACCTCGTAGTGTTGCCGAGTGTCAACGACGAACGGACTGGTCACAATGGAAACAAGCAATCCAGGCTGAACTAGACTCCTTAGCGAAAAGAAGCGTGTTTGGACCTGTTGCTCCAACACCACCCAATGTTAAACCAGTTGTCACAAATGGGTTTTCCTAAGGAAGCGTAATGAGAGAAATGAGATTGTGCGATACAAGGCTCGCCTTGTGGCGCAAGACTTCTCACAACGCCCTGGAATTGATTACGAGGAGACGTATTCTCCCGAAATTAGACGTCGTAACGTTCCGCTACTTAATCAGTTTAGTAGTTTCCGAAAAACTGAATATGCAGCTCATGGATGTGGTCACAGCCTATCTCTATGGGGATCTGGACACAGAGATATACATGAGAGTCCCTGAAGGACTAAAGATGTCTGAATCAAGTAGTTCCCGACCACGGAACGCGTTCTCGATTAGACTGAGACGTTTGCTATATGGATTGAAACAATCCGGGCGAATGTGGTATAACCGCCTAAGCGAATACTTGATCGGTTTGGGATACATTAATAATAAACTTTGCCCATGCATGTTCATAAAGAAATCCACTTCAGGATACGCAATCATCGCGGTCTATGTAGATGACATGAATCTCATAGGAACCGAAAAAGACTTGTCAGAAACTGTTGATATCCTGAAGAGGGAATTCGAGATGAAGGATCTTGGGAAGACACGGTTTTGCCTCGGCCTGCAGATCGAGCACCGTAAAGATGGAATTCTTGTCCATCAAGCGAACTACACCCAAAAGGTGTTGAGACGCTTTAGTCATTTTGACGTTAAGCCGTCCGCTACTCCCATGATCGTCCGCTCTCTAGACATTACTAAGGACCCATTTCGTCTAAAGGAGGACGACGAAGAGATATTGAGTCCTAAGTGCTCTTATCTGGGTGCAATAGGCGCTTTATTGTACTTGGCCCAATGTACTAGACCGGACATCTCGTTTGCTGTAAATTGTCTAGCTCGACACAGCACTGCGCCAACACGCCGCCATTGGAATGGCATAAAAGACATTTTCCGCTACCTTAGGGTACTACGGACTTGGGCTTGTTCTATCCCTACGCGGTTTTGAGTGAGTCCAACGCTCTTGGCACTCGAAGCAACACGACCCTTGTTGGCTACGCCGATGCGGGATACTTATCTGATCCGTACAAGGGGCATTCCCAATACCGCTGTTATTGATCAAACGAAACATGGTTACATCAAAGGGGATGCTACCAAGCACATATCGCCCAAGTTGTTCTTTACACATGAACAACAAGCGCTTCAGAAGATTGAAGTGCAACACATTGGATCGGAGAATAACCGTGCAATCTTGTTCACCAAGTCACTGCCAAAACACTCATTCCAGAAATATGTCAGAGCGATTGGACTTAGGAAGCTTTCAGAGCTAGCCTAAGTGAAACATGCTTCCTGTACCCTATTGTGTGCATGTGAGGGAGAGCGCCCCCAACGAGCGCCTCCAAACGCCCTGTTGTGCGTATATCCCGCGCCCTGTCGAGTGCGAGTGAAAAGGAAAGCATCCTGATGTATGCTTATGTACTCTTTTTCCCTTCGACCAAAGTTTTTCCCACTGGGTTTTCTTTGGCAAGGTTTTTAACGAGACATATTTCAAATCTCTTATTCACTAAGGACTATTGTGATCAGGGAGAGTATCCAGTGTATACTTCTAAACCATCATGTACTCTTTTGTCCTTCGATCAGCGGTTTTTTCCTACTGGATTTTTCCTGACAAGGTTTTGACGAGGCACCTTTGCAATGGTTAGTTTACCCCCATCACACTGACCTGTGTGTACTCTTTTGTCCTTCGACCAAAGTTTTTTTCCCAATGGGTTTTCTTTGGCAAGATTTTTAACGAGGCACAAGTAGGTGGTCATTTTTGAATCTGTAAGCTACAGACAGACGAAGAAGCTCAGAGGTGTTTACAAGCAGATTTTGTGAAGAGCCAAAGGGAAGTGTTGTAACTCATCATGGTGAATCATGGTGACTCTTCATCTTGTAACTCATGACTCTTCACTTTGTAACTCCTAAGTGACCTTTCATTATGTAACTCCCAACCTCTCTCTTACTATATAAAGAGAGGTTGGGATGGCTTGTAGAGAGATTGATACACATTGAGATATATTGATATACCATTTGAGATGTTGAGCTAATTTGCCTTACGACATTTTTGAATTAAATTGGCATATTAGCTCAGTTGGTTAGAGTGTCGTGCTAATAACGCGAAGGTCGCAGGTTCGAGACCTGCATGGGCCAAATATTTATTTTTTTTCCTTCTTTAAAAATCATGTCCTTTTTGAAGCAAAAAAATTATTTTTGAATTACATTGGCCTATTAGCTCAGTTGGTTAGAGCGTCGTGCTAATAACGCGAAGGTCGCAGGTTCGAGACCTGCATGGGCCAAATATTTAATTTTTTTCTTCTTTAAAAATCATGTCCTTTTTGAAGCAAATTTTTTTTTTTGAATTACATTGGCCTATTAGTTCAGTTGGTTAGAGCGTCGTGCTAATAACGCGAAGGTTGCAGGTTCGAGACCTGCATGGGTCAAATATTTAATTTTTTTTCCTTCTTTAAAAATCATGTCCTTTTTGAAGCAAAAAAAATATTTTTGATTCAAATTGCCTATTAGCTCAGTTGGTTAGAACATAATTGAAGCAAGTCACGTGGGACTTGGACTTCTGTTGCTTGAATGAAACTGTTGCTTGAATGAATGACCCTTCACTTTCAGATTAGTGGAATCCTTCTTTTTGTGATGAGAAGCCACCTGCTTCCCCTTGGGCTCTCTCGTCTGCACCAGATTGGCCTTGGCCAACTGTTTGGACAAAGTGTTCATCTTCTGTTGAGAACGCATCTCGTCCTCAACATGGATCTCTTGAAGGAGATCTTCCAAGCTGATATCCAGCTTCTTCCGGTGCATTCTTGCATAGAATGTACTCCATCCTGCGGGAAGTTTAGAGACAATCCCTCCAATGACAAACTTGTCGACGAGGGGCATTTTCTCGTCTTCGAGCTTCTGGCGCAGCTTCAAGAACTCTTTTACTTGAAGCAGCATTGCCTTCTCGTCTTCGAAGAGCCACTTGTGGTATTTCTCAACGATGAAGATTTTCGATCTATTGTCGTCGTCTTCATACAGCTTTCCCAAGGACTCCTAGATATCCCTGGCAGAAGGATTCTTGGAGTATGACTCTGCCAGGGAGTCCTCCATTGCATTCAGAATCAATAGCCTACAAAGACTATTGTCCCTTCTCTATTTGGTCAATTTGACTTGTGCAGCAGCAATGGCATCTGCTGTACCACCTTCTGGAGTCGTCGATCCTTCTGGAATCGTTGGTTCAGTCTCAATCAGCACATGATCGACATCCACCAGTTGTAGATTGAGGGTAATTTTTTTCTTCAATATTTGGAAGTGTTTTCCGTCGAATTTCTCCGGTTTGTTAAAGCTAGTATCAAGGAGAGAGGCACGAGAGTTTTCCATTGTGCTGGTCTAGCTTTGAGATTGTTAGAGTCGGGACACAATTTTTAATGGAAAACGAGAGAATAAAACAATTGTAAGAACAATGTTCCAATATAACACTTCAAGGAAGGTGCACAACCAGAGATCCTAGGAGGATTCTGCAATACAAGAATCTAAGAAGATTTCGTATACGTAGCAAACGACGAAGACACTTCTAAGAAGAAGATGCCGGCCGAATTGCTAAAGGCAACAGCAGCGATGACAAGCGATAGATGAAAGTGACCTACTGGGGTGTTAAGAACACCAGTGCTCAAAGCTAGATCCGTATACACGGTCAGCTTTCAGGAACCAGCAAGTTCGAGTGAACTCTGGAACGCTCTGAAAAAAGCTCTAAGACGGACTGCTCGGAACGACAGGGACAGAAAAAGAATACTCAAGGTGCTGTCGAAGGTGCTGGAACTCCAGTGGCTCGAGGAACTCTCTCTTCTCTCTTTCTCAAATTTTAGAATAATAATTCTCTGTACTTCGAGAGAGAAGTGAGGCCCTGAATATATAGCTACTGCTATAACCGCTCAGATCCGCAATGTGCGCCACGAAATAATGTCAGATCTACTATTTCAGGATCAGTTATCGCATATTTCGTATCAGTTTGAATGAGGACAGCCACCACCTGTGCGCATTGCGCCAATGAACGAGTTACGCGCGCGCCTACAGCCGCATTGCGCGCACTGCGCACGCTGAGGCGCAACTTGCGCACCTGGCACACCTCGCGCACCTCGCGCACCTGGCGCACTGACGCAACTTGCGCACGCGCACAACCCAGCGCACCCTGCGCAACCTGGGCGCGCAAATGGGTCGCGCAACGAGCGCAACTTAAGCTCACTATGCGCCTAGCAACGATGCTGACGTGCTAAGTGCGCCAACAAAATGCTACATTACGCCTCATGAGCCCGAGTCCGAGTCGCTAAGCCCCTCCGGGACTTAGCCCCAATGGAAATTAACTTCCCAAGAGCAAAAAGCATGAATGCTTTTCTTGGAGCCTTATATCCTTACCTCTTTAGTAAAGTCACCCACATGGTTCCCTCCTTAGAGTCACCACCCCATGAACATATCCCAACAATTCATACTCATATATATGTTGAGATAACTCATGGTACTTTTCCAATGTGGGACTAAACTTTACAAAGCATGTTGAGAGCAAGCTCTCTTCATGTCAAGGAACAAAAGCACCAACAACAGTTATACCCTTAAGCATATTTTTTTAGGCCACTTTGATTTGACTTAATTATTTAGATAGCAAAATACAATTAGTTTTAACATATGTGGTCCCTAATCATTGGATAACTCCAACAGTATAATTATTATTTTTTCCGAAAATGCACTTAAGAAGGGGGCAAGGGGCAAGAGGGATTTGTGAATCTTAAATTGACATCCAATTTAAAGATGGCAACAACAAAAAAGGGTCTTTGATAACGAATTAAGAAATACTTTTTTTATTACAAGAGCTTACAAATCTTGGACTGCTGAAATTTTGGTTTTTTATTTTCTTACTAATGTCTCCATTTCTGGAATTGTCACTACATTGTTATTAAAATGATAAAAATATTTTGATTAAATAATTTAGAAACAAAATTGAATTAAAGATACTATTAAGTTGGTACTAATTAATATGAAGTAACTTTTAATGCTATTAAGTTGGTTTCAATTAATATGAAGTAAAAGTTTAAGTAATTAGATAATTAATTATAACTACCTCTAAAATTAGTATCAAGTTTAAGAATGAATGATTATTAGTATGGGTGAGCATTCGGTTAATTCGGTTCCAACCGAACCGAATAACCAAAAATCGAATTCGACCGAAAACCGAATTAGTAAAACCGAAACCGAAATCGAATTTGTCCATAACCGAATTAAATCGAACTGAATTAAATCGGTTCGATTTTCGGTTTTTTCGGTTTATTTGCACCTTTTTTTTGGTTAATATATATAATAACTAAATATACCTATATATATTTAGTATATACCTATAGTATATGCCTATATATATATATATATATATATATATATATATATATATATATATATAATTTTTTTATTTGGTTTTCGGTTTTTGACCGAAATCGAAATCCAAAATCGAAACCGAAATCGAATAAGAAAATTTAATATTTTCAAAACCGAAACCGAACCGATTTTTTTTAAACCGAACCGAATCTCTTATTCGGTTCGGTTTTCAGTCCAAAACCAAATAATGCTCACCCCTAATTATTAGAGCTCTATAGCCAAGTGGTATTAGAGCGGACATCCGGAGGCACCGGCAAGATTCGAGTCCCCCAATTGTGTGTGTGCGTGGGATTTCAAAAGAATGAATGATTATTTACAAAAAGTTAATAAAGATATATCACTACTAAAATAACCCAGATTAGCGACGTCAGGAGACGTCGCTAAATACAGGAAATACGTCGCTAATAATGATTTGCGACGTATTTAGCGACGAAAAACCTACGTCGCTTATAGGCAAGTCGCAGATGGCAATTTAGTCGCCAAACGTCGCTATTTGCGACGCGTAGTTAATTGTCGCTAGACGTCGCAAAATGAGCGACAGATAGCGACGTATAAGTACGTCGCCAACATTGCGACGTAAAGCGACCACTAGCGACGCTTCAAAAGTTTATAAATGATGACGAGGCATGGCATCCACGTGGCCACGTGGGCAACGTAGCGACGTATATTAGCGACGTAACGTCGCTAGTTAGCGACGTATAGCGACGTCTGTGTAACGTCGCAGTACGTCGCAGAACGTCGCTATCCGTCGCTAATATAAAAAGAAAAATTTTAAAAATATAATTGATATTTTTGTTATGCTGTGTGTCTGTGTTTACAGTGTGTGTGAAGTGCAGTGTTCGAACCATCGACAGTTTCGCTTACTGTTGTATGTTTTATCTTTGATAGAAAGAGCAACAGTTCATGGTGCACTTCTCAGAGCTTCCTCTTCACGTCCTTCACCTTCTCGGGAACCTTTACGACGTCCGAGAAAGTGAAGGACGTGAAAATGAAGCTCTCAGAAGTGCACCCTGAACTGTTGCTATTTCTATCCAAGATAAAACATACAACAGTAATCGAAACTGTCGATGGTTCCGAACACTGTATTTCACATTCACTGTAAACACAGACACACATCATAACAAAAATACACAATATATTTTTTAAAAATTTTGGCAGCATCTCCTTTGTATATCAGATCATCGCTTATAACCCAGCGTAGGTATATTTGTCATCCCGTCGCAGATATCACAAAGTAAATATCACAATAAAAATAGGAGGCAGTGCAAAGTAAATATCACAGACACACATCCTCACAAACATCCAATAGAGTCAAATAAAAATAAAAGATGATAAAAAGTCTCCCACCAAGTGTATAAACAACAGTGTATGAATAAACAATTTGCCCATAGGGCCAATACATACAAGTCATAAAAAAACCAATAAAATCACTGCGGACCCCTGCCGCGCAACTAGGATAGAATGTAGTCATACTGCTCCTGGGTGAGCTGTACCGTAGGGGCAGTAGGAGGCAGTACAATGTCTGGAGTCGGCGCCGGAGGCAGTGCAGTATCTGGAGTCGGCACCGTCGATGGACCCGGAGGACGTACCTGCTCCAGCTCTCGCAGTCGCTCACCATGCGCGACAAGGGTACTCACCACCTTCTCAGTATAATGAGCGAGTGAGAGAGAAAGGCTCCTCTGTGATCCGTCCAGCTCGACCTGTCTACGCTCCGTGCACTGCGTAGACTCGGTGAGCGTCTGCAAGTTGGCAGCTGCAGCCTGATGCAGACTCATCAGCTCCTGTATACTGCGCTCGACCGCATCAAATCGTCCGATGACGATCGGAGGGTCGGATCGTCGCTCGACCGCATCAGAAATCTGCTGCTGCAACTCGCGACGCAGCTCCTCGATCTGACGACGAACATCCTCAGCTCGTGATGACGCCTGCGTAGCCGGAGACTGCGCACTGACAGAGGGGGCCCGGGATGACTCCGAAGCCAAATACGCGCCGTAGAATCCCGTACCGTAGTACGTACCCTTCTGAAGACCGCCAACGGCGGTCATCCAGAGCTCGTCCGGCGATGGCTCTGCAGGCGGCTGGGAGGAAGTACCAGCCCCTCCCTCTGCTTGCACACTAGCAGCAGCAGCAGCATCAGCCGCCTCCTTCTGTAGCCGAACAAACTCGGCCTAGAACATGTTTGCTAACGTGTAAGTGTTTACTAAAGTCTATATTGATATCTATTTTCCTGTTTTCTAAATTATAGTCAGTTAATATTAGTTGAATAGAACGTACATATGCCTGCGTCGCCCTCTCGTCAATGAAGTCCCCAGCCCTCCGATGGGTGACCAGGAAGACGGTCACCATGTTCGGGTCCTCACCCTTCTTTACCTGTTAAAATATATTATCTATTATTAGTATTAAACATTATATCGAACTATATATAAATTAATGTCCGTCATAGGAAACGTACCAGACGACAAAAATGCTCCGTCATCGGAATGGAGCCACCACACCACTTACCGGCGCTCGACCGCGCCACCTTGGCCTTCTCAGACCGCTCCTGGTACTGGCGCTCGCTGAATCTAGCCTTCATCGCAGTCCACTGCTCTGGCGTAATCCAACCCTGGATCGGACGTCCGGCGCGATCACGACGCTTCTGGTCGTCGATCGCATCACGGATGAGCTTGGCTATGACGGCAGGAAATTGGCCCTCGATCCTCGCCGCCCAGTGTGGTGGATAGAAATAGGTCCTCTACAAGAAGTAAAATATAAAAGTTGTATAATATACACAAATGATTATTAAAATTTAAAAATAAACAAATTTTTTACCTTGAAGTGGGCGAACCAAAAGGCCTTCCTATCTGCGGGAACATCTGAGTAGTTGAGCCAAGGCCCACCATAGTTCTGCCTCACAAATGTTCCCAGCTGTCTCTGTACTGCAGAAGGCCGATATCTATACAATAATAATTTTTCATGAATATATATGTACATATAATCATTTGAGAAATATATAATAATTAATTAACTTACTTCATAGGCCCGTCCGTCCAAATCTCCATACGCGTCTCGTCCGGGGGAGCGCATGGAGGGTCGCTCTCACCTCCTACCTGGGCAGGATCAGTCTGATCGCCGTCCTCCATATGATCGGCGTGGGCTCCCTCCATAGAGCCGTCGACAGTAGGAATGCTGGACGGGGGATCAGGGATGCTGGACGCGGGATCAGGAAGGCTGGACGACGAGGGAGGAGTCGCCAACCTGCTAGAACTGTCCTGTCCCGGTAATGGACCGGAAACAGGAAGGCTGGACGACGAGGGAGGAGTCGCCAACACACACGAACACAAATGACACAGTGCAGTCTCGTGCACGTGTCCACGCGTGTGTGTCCGTGTCTGTGTGTGTGTGCGTGTGTGTGTGTGTGTGTGTGTGTGTGTGTGTGTGCGTGTGTGTCCGTGTGCGTGTGTGTGTGCCCGTGGGAGAGGAGGAGGAGGAAGGAGAGGAGTTAGGTTAGGGTTTACCTGAGGAAGAGGAGGAGGAGGTCGGATTGGGGGAGGAGGAGCTCGAGGAGGAGGATCTCGAGGAGGAGGAGCTCGTCGGAGGGGGAGGGAGTCGCCGGGGGGGAGGGGGTCGCCGGGGGGGGGCACTGACAGAGGGGAAGGGAGTCGCCGGGGGGGGGGGGGAAATGAAATTTTCGGGTTTTCGAGTGAGAATGAGGGGGAAAGAAGGCAGCTGCGTGCCCTAAGTAAAATAACTTAGCGACGTCACGTTTTGACGTCGCTAAACGTCGCCAACTTGGCGACATGTACATAAAATATGTCGCTGAACGTCGCTTTTCGGCGACGTAGTACCCTCCTGTCGCAGAACGTCGCTAGACAGCGACGTTTTGCGACGTGTTTAAAACGACGTCGCTACTGGCGACGCCATTTATTGCCGTCGCTACAGTACGTCGCTATTTGATGATATTTTAGTAGTGTATTAATTAGTATTTGAAAATAATATTTTAGAATTTTCAGTGTATACTTCTTTAGTGAATAGTAATGCCATAATTAACTAAACAAATAAAATAATTAATTAATTACTTAATATATAATTTAGATAATTATTATAACTATAAGCTATCAAGATACATTTAAATATTAAGCAACCACTAATGCTAAATTATTATGATTTAGTAATTATGCCAAAATATTAATACGTGTGATATCTAAACAAGTTTTGCAATCGATACATAAATTCCATATATAAGTATCTTGTTACATTATTTGAATTTCAAAGATTTTTATGTTTGATTGGAATGATTTTTTAAATATGTGCTTAATTATGATAATTATAAACAAGTGTCAGGATGGCCGAGTGGTCTAAGGCGCCAGACTCAAGTTCTGGTCTTCGAGAGAGGGCGTGGGTTCAAATCCCACTTCTGACAAATTTTCTTGTTTTTTTTTCCAAATCTTCATTAGAAGTATGGAAGGAGTAACTAATTTTTTTAAAATCTTCAATAAAAAATTGATAGATTACTGCATTTTTTTAAGAGCCTAAATTAAAAAAATAAGTTTACGTATTATAATCATATCGTGAATAAAGTCTACGTATTTTAATCATATTGTAAGATCTTATTTTTAGTTCCTATTTGAGTTTAACGTCAGCTACCATTTTTTATTTTGCAAGTCAATACCTTCAAGTCTGGATGATGATCTAAGCACATACACGATTAATCACCATAGACAAAGATTTAAAAGTTTTATGTAGATTATTATTAGATTTAATATGCGGCAAAATTGACTTCTTATATCATCAATTTGTTGGATTTTATATCGTATCCAACTGAGCCCTCAAGACTTGGGAGTATAGTGATGGTACAAAACGGAAGTTGCACAAAATTTAAATTTTAGTCCAAGATCAAAGGATAAGCTATAAATATATAAAATTGATCATAATAGAAACTCATATGTACAAGTCCAATATATTATAGAGTAATTCTCACACACGAAAATAAGTCATAAGTTGCACATTTAAGCTTAGGACTTCTTTCGTATCCGAGAATTAGCATTAACAAAAATTCTAATCATGGGCGGCGGGTGGTCTTTTTTTCCAAACAAAATTAGGTCATCTCTCCAATGGGGGTTTCTATATCTCATATTTCTATGATAGAAATCCAATTTTAAAAAAAAAAACTTCTTTCAATGGTTATTTTTATCTCAATTTTTATCCTACGTCACAATGATGTAGGATGATGCGCAATGGAGAGTGTTAGGATGGCTGAGTGGTCTAAGACGCTAGACTCAAGTTTTGGTCTTCGAGAGAGGGCGTGGTCCTCTCTACGTTTATTATATGTATATATTGCTCATCTTAAAGTTTATTTCTCTATACGTTCATTACATGTTATATAAGATAGGATGTGTGTACAACTTTAGTCAATACTATCAACTTACATATTTTGTTACCAGTTTTTATTTTGCAATTCAATACCTTGAAATCTGGATCATGATCTAAACATAAAATAAAGTACATAAACGTCAATGAGCCAAGCCTGACTAAAGCCCTAGTCGAGTGCTCGATCCAAGTTTGTTATAAGAAACGATTCATTTTGTTTTATTTTATGTTCTATCTACTAACAAAGGCTTTGATGTCATGTTTGTACAACCAATTAAACAGTCAGGATCGACTAGCTGAGCAGATAGAATGATTATATAAATGATAAAAATAGTAAAAAAAAAAACATCAGAGTGGTGCAGCGGAAGCGTGGTGGGCCCATAACCCACAGGTCCCAGGATCGAAACCTGGCTCTGATATATGTTTTTAAGTGCCACCGTGTCTGTAGTATTGTGATCATTTCTTAATAAATAAGTGTTTTAAGTGTCCCATTGTGTTGTTTCTTAATCTCATCGAATCACGAGGGCCTTAAAAAAAATCTTTAAACATAAATATATTAATAATTTTGTATCCAAATTCGAACTAGTATGTACCATGGCCACTTGTTAGCATAAAGCTATTGTGGTCTTGTGCTTAATATGTTAGACTATATACTAAAGTTACTTAGTTCAAATCTGGATGGTAACTCTTTTTTTAATTTTCTCTTTTTTAGTTTTTTTTAATATTTTTTACATTATGTATGGAGGTTCTATTTAAAAAAATTGTCCGGCCCTCCTATGAGCTCACGGCCGACCCTGCCTTCAGTTGTCCACCACCTTCCCTCTCTTTTGATTCATAGTTGTTACTAAGGTCATTACATGGCATAGTTGGGCCGTTCAAACTCCACAAAGTTACATTAATTGTCAGGTGCAGTTCTAACACTTTTAACAATGAAAAAACCAGAAAGCCCCAACAATTACATGGTCAGATTGCCATGCATAGCGTGATATAACAGCACATATATACATAATTCAATGGTTGGAACCCAACAAAATACATGGTTAAATACTCGTGTATACTACTATCAAAATGTTAGACATTACGTAGTAGAGATCAACTAGAAATTGCAATACCTTCCAAAAAAAAAAAAGGAAGAAGATTCAAGAAACAAATTAAGATGCTACATGACTAGGTTCAGACTAGTAGTCATCCAGCAAGCAAGCAGACACCACACATCTCTGACCATCAGAGCCTACAACTGGCAAGTTATTCATATGCATCTAGGGTTCTTCCATGTCGTCTTTTGTGAATATAATCGCGACACAAGTAAGATATTGTCTTGTGCCTCATGTCACATAAGAATCACAACACATAACTAGACATTAGACAATAGGGTTGGAGATGCTCTTACCTACTGAAGACCAAGAAACCACTTGGCCTTGTACATTTGTAACAGATACAATGCTATTGTTGAAACTTAATCTCTGGTGAAGTGGCTACAGGATCCCTTGGATTATGAACCTAGGGCTGTTGGTACACAAAAAAAAAAAAAAAAAAAAAAAAATTAGTGCAAGACAAATTTAGGATGGAAAAATAGTTTAGGTTATGAAAATAGATTTTCGGACATTGCAAATACCCGGATAAACAAAACATGGAAATTCTATCCCCATCTACTTTTTTGTCCGGGTTAAAAAATATTGTTTTGGTTTTCTATATTATTTTTTTTATTTATTTTTTTCTCGTTTATTTTTCATTTTAAAATTTTTATCTTCTTTTCTATTTTTTAAAAATGATTTTTGTTTTTTTGTTATTTTCCCAGTTTTTTCATCTTTTCTTTTTTCTTCTTCTTTTTAAAGAGAAAGAAAATATATAAGTTTTTTCATCTTTTTCCATTCAGTTATTTTTATCCTTTTTCATTTGTTAATATATGAAGAAAAGAGAAGGATGGAAATGGTCACTGAAATGGGTCTCGGGACAACTGAAATTTATTAAGATATGTAATGATAAAATAAGTTTGAATTATTTTATGAAGCTACTATTGTATTTATATTATGCTTAGACGTATAAAATCCGTATTATTAGTCATGTCGATAAATGATGTGTATGATGAGAAACAGTTGGTCGTTGAATGTATGTACCTGCCCTGGGTGTTCATATTTCTAGTCATACATTGGTTGGACTTGGATACGGTAATAGTAATATATAAACCAAAGGCTCAGGCCTATAGGCTCAGGCCTATAGGCCCTGGGCCTATAGGCCCAGGCCCAGGCCCAGGCCCAGGCCCAGCACGAAGCACACCCACAGTCAGCTAGGTCCAAATCTCCTGATATAACAAGCACCTCCTCATATAACAGGCAGATGATCTACCAACATTTTCGCCATTTAAATTGAGGCCTAGTTTGGTTCGCAGAATGGAAGGGAAAGGAAATCAATTCCATGTCATTTCCTTTCCTTCGAAAAAATTTAATTCCCATTGGTTTTTCTTTCCGATGTTTGGAAATGCCAAAAAATTTGGAAAGGAAAGTGATTACTTCAATGTAGAAAAAATGATTCCTTGCTTGGATGAATGGAATCACTTTCCCCCCGAATGTTTTCTATTGGAAATCACTTTCCTTTCCTCCTCAATTCCTTGGACTCCTAAACATAAGAAAATAATCACTTTCCTTTTCCAACCCAGAGATTCCGCAAACCAAACAAGGCCTGAGGATACGGATACATCTGGGGTCATCCACCAACTCTACAAATCTCCTCCAAATATGAATATTCCTGGTCTTGCTGATTAAGCCAATTACATTTGATTAATGTTACATCCTTATCAAGCAAAATTCAGGATTACCAAGAAATAACTATATACAGCACGCATGCCGGTGAAGAAAAAGACCAAATAAGATGAGGAATCCAATGATTCAGCCCAAATTAAAAAAAAATCTAAGATTCTTGATAATGGTAGAATATCATCAAGATCCATAAGAGAGCAATTCTTCAAGATGGTCAAGTGGAGACAAGGGGAGAGGAGCTTAAGGATGATACTGCAAGCTAGCCAACATAGGATGATCCATGTGCGATGATGAATGGCAAGGTGCAGGAGGTGGAAGCAGGCAGGCTGGCCGTATTGGTGGTACAAAATTCTCTTGATGCTTACAAAATAGCACTTAGTAGCATTTGCTGGTCGACTCCTGCAACCAGTAAAATACAACAAAATATCTTTCAAGGGACTAATGGCATTCTCGTTGAAGAAGAAAGGTCCAGAATCCAGGCGAGACAATAAAGAGACCAAAACTGTGTGTGGTGTGATTATATTTCACAACCATGATTATAACCGCATACATGTCTAGCAGCTTCTCATCTAGTGTGCTTAACTGCAGACCAATGTCAGCATAAATCCCACAGACTGAATATTAATGAGTAATAAAACAAAAGAGGAAGATAAAAAAGAAAAAGGAAAAGGAAAGGAGCTTGCTTCTGATCCTTCCAAGAATCATGACTTCTAGGCTGTCCTCTCTCAGTCTTCCTGGGTAAAGATGTGACCACACTTCCTTTGCTGCACAAATATGTATAAGATCAGTAAAAGAACAAAGATGAAGATTAAGCCTTAAAAAACACCAAGCATTGCAAATTATCTGTAGTAGCAAGAATGCCTTGAATTATAAATAATCTGCCATGCATCAAGTACACTAGTGATATATAAAAGATGCAATAGATAATAGCAAGGAAACGCCGATCGTTGAAACCAATGACCCAATATACGAGAAATACGAGGACCCACACCTCAACTCCCACACAAAGAGAACTAATTGACAAATAACTCTTACTGATAACTCAAATACTAACAATCAACTAGTCCAAAATCTTACGATGCCTTACATTATTTATAGGTAGAAGCCCCAAGTAAACAAATACTGTAACCGCAGAATCCTAAGTTAAAGTATAACAAATATAAGAAATTCTAAATTAAAGCATACTAAATATAAGGAAATAAGGAAAACGGCTCTCCTTTGGTAAAGAACTCGACACGAGTTCTTATGTTGTCCATGTCTCATCGTCAGTGATCGCAAAAAACTCGTTCTCTTCCTAACTAAACTCAATTTTCTTCCGCACTTTGAATAGCCTCAATTTACTTTGTTGAAGCTTTTTGACGTAATGCCTAATCGATAGTCTCTCCTTCCGAAAGTACATCATGACGTCGTCACTAGTGTTGATAACTTTGTGTCAACGGTACTAGTACGGAAAGATTTGTAGCCATTTGCAACATCTCATATGGATATCGCCGTTGATGTACTTCCGGCTGCCCAAATATGTTGCATAGGACTCTTTACCGCAGATTGACAATTTCACCATTCGCATTCGCAATACTCTCGCAAGGTACGAAGTGCATCATCTTCGATAATCGATCCACTACCACGAACACCGAATCAAAGCCCGTTGAGTTCTCGAAAATCCAAAATTAATACATGGACAAGTCCTTCTGAATATTTTCCACGACAAATAGTGGGCGTATAAAACTCATCTTTTGTGCCTTCCCTTTCTAGCGGTTTGGCACACAACATCGATGCATGATCTGCCCATATCTCGAATCAACCATGACAATGACATTTGTGGATACGATTACAATGGTCTTGTGACATCCCAAGTATGTCGCCAAGTTACCACCGTGTAGCTTTCTTATCAGCTTCTCCCTCAAGGATGTACGAGGGACGCAAAATCGTTGTCCCTTCATGAAGAATCCGTTGTATACGTAGAAGTCGTTGATGACCTGTTTTTGACAAAGTTGCTCCTATACCTTCGCAATATCTTCATCTTTGGCGTAAAGCTACTCTCCAACCCAATCACCTTCTAGTTGAACATGGCTAGCAACGAAGCTCTCCCATCAAGTGGGTCGGCCGGTCCAAACATCGTTACCAACCACTCGAACATTCAATCTCGTGCCTTAAACATTGTCTCCCCCTCGTGTTTCGACCGGATTCATATTTGGTGGTAGCCGATACGAAGATATCTTTGAAAAAACTTTGGCACCACTCAGCTTATCTAACATATTATCTAGTAGCGGTATCGGAAACATGTATCCAACCGTGATTTCATTGATCGCACGATTGTCTACGCACATTCGTAAATCGTCGTCATTCGGTGTCAATAGGGTAGAACAGTGCACATGCTCATTTTCTCCCTAATGTTTCCCTTCTAGTAGAGAAATGACCGCGAGCTCTTCAGCATCGAGTCCTCCACGGTTCCACCTTATCCATAATAGTCTCGTCCTCCCGTCGACGTATGCAGAAGTGTAACAAATTCGACAAACTCCCCCAAGGGCAAAATCAATGAAGTGTCAAATGTCATACATGGCTGGTAGCCCGTCTGAAAGTTCCTCCAAAAGTGTCGTGAAACTCATCGAGTACTGCCCGCCCCCCCCCCCTTTCCGTTGACTCTTCGATCTTTATTCTTCCCTTCACTACAGAATCATGCACCTTCATGGGCCACCTTGAAGCCCGCTCCCGTTTTCTTCGTAGGGACCGCCAATGAAAAAAAGACTTTCCCTCATTTTGAAAAGATTCAGTTCGAGTACCATTACGTAAAGGCGTAAGCGTTTACTTTGTCCCTTCCTTCACCATTCGATACTTGTTGTCACGCTTGTCGGCTTTGCGCAACATTGAACTACCATGACATGTCGAACAGCATATGGCATACATCGATCCCGTCCATTACATCGCATAAGGCCTCCTCTGTAGGCGTTTTGATAGAGGAGGAAACTTTGCACCGCTTGATCACCTTGACGCTCGTCGCTTTCTTATCCAACCCGACGTACGGGTTAAGGTGCTTCTCCAACATCAACCCAGCATCTTTGACCAATCATCAGCTGATGATGTTTGCTTGCTTGCCGATGTCGCTCACGACCCTAAATCTTGTCATTTATGGGGTGCAACAGTTTTGGAATAACTCGTCCCCTTGTGAAGAATGATCATGTCCTTACGACCGCCACATTGATAAGCGTAATCTTTGTCAAACCGACCCCTAGCGCGATAATCGTTGCAGAAGTCGTTCCTCCCACCAACATCGTCTCAATCTTAACATCACCGTCAATCAGTTGGCATGTAACCACCACAAATAGTGATTATGATCCCTCGTGACGAGATGATTGTCCTCCTTGTTCGTGCTAAACGAATTAACACGAGCCCTCCGTAGACGATTCTCTCGTCAATGCATGACCATCTCCCAAGAGGTCAAGGGTGTTGCTCATCCATGACATCGTTTCTAGATCTCGAACCAACTTCCCCAACTGTTCTTGGAAGCTTACAACCTACTCAACTCGTCAGATGCGTAGATTCAATCTCCGCAGAGATACTTCGATGAACTGATCGCCATAAAAAGTCCTTTATCCTGTTGTCCTTCATTAGGATGATGTTGGTTGTTGTAATGCCTCGCGGCACGTTGAGGCTTTGACATCACCCGACACAACACGAAAGTGTTGATCGCTGAAACCAAAGGCCCATAATATTAGGAATGATACCTCAATTCCACACGGTAGGATTAAAATAGAAATAACTATTGATAACTCAAATAAATAACAATCAACTCATCCAAAACCTTACAATGTCTCACATTATTTATAAGGTAGAAATCCTAAATAAATAAGGAATGATCATAACTGGAGAATCCTAAATATAAGCAATCCCAAATTAAAGCATACTAAATATAAGGGGAGCGAATAAAACAAGGGAAGAAATAAGAAAATTAGGAGATAGTACTAGAAATACTAAATAAGGATACGCAAAATACTAAATAAGGATACGCATTTTGCAGTAAAGGAATACTAGAAGAGTTTAACCTATGCTTCAAAACACATATGCCTATAGTTTCTTTATCATTGCCCACTGATAACAAAAACCAATTTATCGAGATTTTCATTATATGTACACTAGAAAAAATAACATGGCATTTTGCAGTAATCAGAATTTACAGATGCAACATTTTGTCATTGAAAGCATATAAATTAGAAATTTATGAAAATCATCGACTAAGGATATTAGAAGGCCGGTCCAGAAAAAAAAGGAAAATCTGGCAGTTATATAGTTAGCGCTATAAGAACGCCTATGTTTTCTCACCAAGGTTGAAAAAACTCGATTTCAGTACCGGTTAGGTCCCCCTTTATACGAGCATTCGTTTTCACGAGGTTTTGGTGGGCTTGACTTAGTCGGTTTAGGTAGTTTCGGCAGTTTGTTACTCAGTCGGTTTAGGTAGTTTCAGCAGTTTGGTATCACCTTCTGTATCAATTTCAAGCGATACTCGAAACCTTGGTTCCCACTTACTAATTATATGCAAGCTGACGAAAGAAAAAAAACGTACTAATATACTGCCATAAAAAAGTGCTGATGCATCTAAAAGGGTCTTTTATATACTTGACCTGAACCCAGGAGGATTCAAAATTTCGAACTCATGACCCCTTAAGACTTTGTAATTACGCACTGACCACAGTGTACCACAGGGTCACCTGCCCCCTACGATGCCATCTAAAAGATATGATGCAATAGGATATATCACATAAGCCAAGTTTCAGAATAGACATTCATGTGTACCTTGAATCAGTTGTACACTCTCACTTCAAAAACCAAACAAAGAATTTCCTTATACTTGTTGGAAGTGAAGAGAGCTCAAGAGGGGCATTGTTAACTGAAAATGAAAACTGATCATTTTCCCTTCATCTTATGTCTCACTCATCATGCCAAACAGAACAGAGATGGGATTAAAATAGGGGCATATCGAAATTATGCCATAGTTAGATGACATGACGCTGGAAACTAATGAAGGGGCAGAATATAGGCCCAAAAGACCAAGACAGTTCTCAGATTGGTTTTCGGTAAAGTGTAGAATATTTGGGAGTATATATTGGCAGCTGATATTTCATTATTATATAGGCATATATCTCTGGTTTACCAAGGTACATAATAATTTAAAAGATGCAGGCCAACCCCAAACTGACACAGGACAGATATCAGAATAAAGTTAGAAAATTATTACAAGTGAGGATATAATTATAAAAAGAATCAAACAATATCATTTTAAAGGCTTATTCAAACCTGAGCCAGCTGTCGGTACTTGTTCCTCTCTTGAGTTCTTCCTTTGTCTTCTGATGATCTATTGACCCTCTAAACAATGGAAAATCATCCATTAGAACAAGTGTTCAGATCTTCATAATGCCAGCTTACGCATAAAACATAATTAAATCCACATTTACGAGACAATATTTGTCATAAGGAGAAGGATAAATGGGACCATTAGTAACATTATTAACAGTTCAAGTTTATACCATAGAAGCAATGCATGAAAAGTCACTTTTTGCCCAAGTTTTTCGAGACCAAGAATCCCATTGAACATTAGTGTGACAAGAAAACTGTTCATTATTGTAGGGTTAACCTCATCTTATTTCGAGAACACGAACCCCTTTGAACATTAGTATGACAAGAAAACTATTGGTTATCGTAAGGTTAACCTCACCTTATCTTTGGCTGATAGACTATCCATCCTGTCTGGCGTGAGATCAAAAACATCATGAAGCAACTCGTTTTCCTGTATAAACATCAAGCACAGCATCAGTGTCGGATACAACAGAAGCAGATTTTTTGAAGACAATGCAAGATAAATTTAAAACCTGCGCATGCTTGAGAAAACCACTAGCAAGAAACCGCTTCATGAAGTTTAGCTGGATCAATTTGGTCCATGATGATGTGATTAGCACACCAAGCCCCTTTGCAACTTTTGTTGAGGTTTCTGGACACTCTTCATCCTAGATATACACAACAATATGAGAAAAAAGAAACCTAAGGATTGTTTAACTATGTTTATCAGAACAAGACATACCATAAAATATTTATATATCTTCTGGAACAAGTCACGTTGATTGTTCAGATTTTTCTTATCAGCAATGCCTTTGCCTCCTGCTTCCATTGAGAGTTCTACAACTATATTTTTTATTTTTGCTTTCAACGACATTATAGGTTTAAACCATTTAGGCTTCAATTGCTCATTGTCTGAAATACCAAGGTCAGCCATCTCGGAAGATAACTTGTTGCCTATCACCGTCTCAAAGACGATGGTTACTGCTTCCCCAGCAGCAAAGCGAACAGCACGATCATCATTTTCTAGTAGGGTGCAAAGGAAGGAAATTGGCCTGCAACAAATTGTCAGGAATATATCACTGATGAACATCTAATTGTTTTAAATAATAAATGTAACATGAGCTGATTAAATTGTTCACATACTCCACCCAACTATCGAGATCAATTCTACAACCACCAATGGTTGTCAGAAGAAAGGACCATGCAGATACAGCAGCTGCTAGTACAGCAGAGGAAGGTCTACTGACCTGAAAAGGGTGAGAAAGAGATTTTAGCTTCAAAGATAGAAGATGTAACATAATGCAAGCTAAAAAAGTTAATATACAATGACTTGGAATTTACTATTCTTAATATCAGATTTGAAGGGTAAGGTTTTGGAACGCGAAAGAGTTGCACTGTTGCAGCAAGGATGACGAGATTTAATATAGAAGGTAGAGGTAATTCAAATTATAGTCGTTCAAGGTTAAAAATATGGACATCGGTATTGGACCTTTTAAACGAGTATAGGTATCAGCAGTTTCCATGATTTTGGAACAGATCATATTTTTAGTTTCAGGACTTCAATATTTGAAAATAAAAATGTTTGAAATAATACCAAAAAATGGAATATTAAAGTCTAAACATAATTGCACAGATTACTTATGTTGTTACATGTTATTAACAAAGCACGCTGGGCAGATACTATGAATTATAACATCACTGCTGCATTATCCAATAGGTAATCATACGTAGGCTTCAGAAAGTTTATCTAGATTATAACACGAAACAGAAGTAAAATCCAAATCAAGACAGTACACATTTTGGTCAAAATCTTAGAATGTGTCAGGCAGCTTTGGCAAATAATTAGAATGCTTGGCCAATATCCGAACCTTTTCGAAAATTTCATCCAGTTTTGTTCAATTTCAAAATTCAATAAGTTTATGGAGTTTCAGCCTTCTTCAAAATAAGTTAGATTGTCTCGTTAAGTTTTGGCCAATTTTGGGCCACAATTGGCCCAATTTGAGCAACACTTTCTACCATTAGCCCAATAATGGAGGTATATGCCTATAGTAATTTCATCACACCATCCCAAAATGATTTCAACCTAAATCCAGTAAAATATCAAAACTCAAAAGTATAGGAGTTGGCTAGAGCAAGGACCAAATGAAATTGCATCAAAGAATTTATAATGAAAAGCGAAGGAATGCTGACAAACTATAACAGACAAAGATGTACTACTATGATTCACCTAAGAGGTTGAGAGAATTGGTTATAATATACACACCAAAGATAATACATGGTACACATATTCAAATAGAGCTTGTTCTCGTAGGCTTTTTATACCTTCAAACTTGACTTGGAGTGAATGATTTCCCACATGATTTTCATTGATTTCTCAGTTTCGTCCCAGTTCTTTGCGCCAACAAAGGTGATGATGGCTAAGCAATCTAGTACCTAGACAGGTGTAAAGAAACAATAGTGAGAATAAGATTGATTCACAATATTACGACAAAAAAGCTACATTTCCAATAGGACATACAGATATCTTGACTGCATCATTCCCAGATACAATGGCTCTCTCCAGATGCGGTAATGACTGCTCCATAATTTCATGTGCACTATTTCCTGTTCCAACAGTAATGGCCAGCAGTCCTTCCCACAAGAACACCAAAAGTAAGAACAAGCTGACAGCTCAGCCAATTGAAATAAATTAACATCATAAAATTTGAAAAACTAACCAATGGCACGAGAAGCTAAGCAAGCCTCCATTGAAGATCCTTTTCCCTTCTTGATAGAATTTATATATTGATCTAATAAGGTAACATATCTGTAATAATAATTAGAGAAACAGACATCATAAGCTATTAATAATAATGTAATAAATTGCAACACCAATTAGGTAGATGGGACTTCTTCAATCCCACAACCAACAGCTTGATTCAGCATAACTCAGGAACAAAAAATTCTATAAAAAGGAACGGCACACTGTAGATATTATACACAGGAATGGCCAAAGAAACCCAACTACAAGAATCATAGCAGTGATGCAGGTGGAAACTTAATATCAAATTTGAAGAATGTGATAGAATAATTCAATACGTATGTGTGGGAAATTTACTGCATGATAAAGTTGGGTTCGTTATTACAGCTGCAGCTATACATCACATTAGGAAGTAATTAGTATTGCAAAATAGCTCACCTATTCTCCAAATATGGAAGAAGGATATGTCCTTCAAATGCATCAAGAAGCTCTTTCAATGCCTTTAATCGCGTAGATCTACTCCATAAAAGAAAAGTTAGGTTAGATAACATAACATAATATAAAAATATTGCAACATGTACTAAAACTAATATCTTCAATTCTAAGCTAGGCAGAGAATGAAAACATCAAAGTTAGCATTATATACAAACCGTATAAAAAAAATCCATAAATAAAGAAAATGGTAAACTGACACGAAATTCAGATGACACTTGCATTTTAAGTTCTGCAACCTTTCATAATAAGGAAATTATGAAGGCTTTTATTGTCTGGAACAACTAGATTACTGTATTGAGATTGAGATAAGAGCTTAATGAACAAGGAATCCTAGTTCTCTCGCATAGTAGTATTAAATACATGGCCAATTATCTATCCTTCATTTGAAGATGTGTGTACGTAGGGAGGAGCATGGACATGGCAGACACATGGGCATGAAGATAAAATACATTGAATCGAGTATATCATGAGCAACAGAAACATAGATTACCATAGAAGTTCCAATATAAACTTGTAGTGAACACTTATCTTTGAAGCTAGTATTCATTAATGTAAGCCATTTCATTACCCTCCTTTATTTAACACCCTAAACTTAATATATCCCACTTCTTATATGATAATAATACGTATAATATGCTTATCCATAATTATGCAAACCATTCTTGAACATATCTACAAGGTTGTGAAAAGCGCTAGGAGCTAGTCAGGTGGGCACCTGCAGCCTAGCCCGCCTAGGCGGCCGCCTAGATCTAGGCAGTTCCAAAAAAGTAAAAAGAATCCAAAAAATCTACTAAAAATTGCAGAAAATATCCAAAAAAAAATCCCAAAACATGCATAATAGTCAGGCGTCGGGGGACTAGGCAGGCGCCTAAGCGAGCATTGGGCGGGCACCGCCTAGGCGGACGCCTTTTAGAATAGAGCATATCTCCCATCAAACATGAAGCCCTTAATTTCAAAGAATGGCAACCATAGATGCCAAAAAGGACCTACCAAGTAGGTTGAGAACCTCCTATAGTTCTAAACTGTAGAGAGAGTGTGTGGGTAAATTTGGAAGCGAACAGTGTGGTGCGGGGACCTAAGGGAATATAGAGCAGCTGTGACTGTTGCCCTTACGCACACAAACAAACTCTTGCATATAGAAAGATCATACCTAGGATTTTGGAATACTGTACCACTGTTCTTGGGCCTCTGGTATATGGGGTGGTAACCTCTGGCAGTCACTAAGAGGTGACCAGTATTTTATTGGTCGAATAAAAAAAGGTGACTGGTTGAGAACTTCCACTTGTTTACATGCTGGTGGCACTAAAATACCATGTGGACTACATATTAGCCAATAGCACCGGATGTGTCTCCAGCAGGTGCAAGAGGATATCCTTTATAGGCTAACCTGACAAGTTATGAGAGAGCCGTTGAAACAACCAAGCTAATCAAATCCTTCTGAGGTAATAGCTAATAGCATTTTAGAGCTGTCCGACACAGAGTATGTTGACAACAAACTTTTAGGTGGTGAAGTAATTCCCTTCAGCAATATGGACTCTCTCACCCTTCTCGGTGTCACCTTTGTCTTTTTATGTAGCGTAGCAAAGCTCTCTCTGAAGGGTAGCAATATAAACACTTCTACACTTCTCTAGAAAGCATTCCCTAAAATGTTCTTATCAACAATAAACAGGAAATGCTTGCCTGTTGATATGTTATTTGAAATAGAGCTATTAGACATCTCTATCATCTGTTTTCTTATGATGACTAGCAAAGCTCTACGAAGGGTAGTATGCTCCTAAAGCTTTTACATGGTAATGCAACATAAACCCTTCTACACTTCTATAGAAACATTTACTTCCCTAAAATGTTCGTCTGAAAAATAAAAACGGAGGACATGCTTACTCGTTGTCGTTGATATGATATTTCATATAAAGTAACATATATTAGACAGCTTTCCAGAAAAGGAGCTAACCTTTCAAAGTTATGAAGCTGATGAAAGTAAATGGCAACAACAAACCCTATCAACAAAAATATCAAACCAAGGAGAGAGCTACAACATGAAAAAAGGGTTGTAAACGGAGCATCTTTACAACTATAAAGAGGATGGACTCAACTAGTACATGAATTAATTAATACAAGTTTACTGACTGTGTGTAAGGGCAGTAAACATAAGATAGGGCAGTAAATATTATGATATTTACCATGGGGAAAGTGATCAAACTTCTCTACATAGAATTACTTTCCTAAAATGTTCTTCCCGGGAGATAAAGTAGGAAAGTACTGCTGGTTGATACGACAGTTCCTATAAAGCAACATAGAATCTTGGACATCTTTCCAGTATAAATCACAATTCAATGAGATGACGCCGATGAAAGAACAAATAACAAACCATAAACCAGACCATACAAGATACCAAACCTGAGAGAAACCTATGGTGTGAGAACGGTTACAAGTGAAGGACCTTTATGACTATAAAGATGATGAACTCAATTAGGACGTGTATCAATGCAAGTCAATTGACTACATCATAAACAAGGGTAATGTGGTCAAATTTGTAAAGTCTACACCCTCGAGTTGCAAAAGGAAGATAAGAAAGGCATGACAGTGTGATTCATGATCGTCGATAAAAATATAACAATTCACATACATATGTTCGACTTCATACACAGACACACACAATGATGCAAAAAAAATTGTTCAAAATGATTTTCAAGCTTCACAATCTTGCAAGAAAATAATATCAGATTTCATCAGATTTAGCGCATAGCATGTCAAGGTAAACGTTTCAGACCAATTACTCCTCCATACCACCTTCATTGCTATATTCAAAAAATAAACCCCTACATACTGATCTACTCGTAGTAATGAGAATAGTTGAGCAACAATTTGAAGCATAAAAACAAGTGAAATATATTCAAGTAGATCAAAGTAATAGTCAGAAACATACTTATTGTCAAGAGACTCGAGGCATTTTTCGATAACAAAATCGAGAGAGTTCACGTTTTCAGTCTCGTGAGCAAGGGTTAAATCAGAAAATCCTGTCGAAGTAGAAGTTATGCTGTCAGTATCGCTGCTATCAAATTGGTCAGTGGTTCTCTTGTTTTGCTTTCCTGCACCAAAAAACATGCAACTATACTCAACAACAGTTCCTAAACTAGCAGCTCAAGAACTAATATTAAGCAATATACAGCCAAGAACCAACTCTGTCTAGAAATTATGAAAACGACAAAAAAAAAATACTAAAAGTAAATTTTGATTCCAAACAGATGTATGTGCTACGATCCTATAGTCCCACATCAGTTATATGGGGAACACGATGTGGATTGAAATAATCTTGGGCTTTCTCCTCTTAACGACTAGCCTTTAGGATGAGTTCTGCCAAGGTTTGTATCATTATGTAGGATTTTTGGTAATCCTAAAACCTTTCTATACTTAAAACTTCACAATCTCAACCAAAATACTCGGAATCTAACAGGAAGGATCAAAAATCATATAATTCCCACCCACCTCTTTACCATCCAGTTCATCATTTCTACTTCTCAGTATATAAAACTTCGAAACCATGAATCTCTTAACACCTTCCTCTATTTAAACACACCGCCTCAATCCAAAGCATTAACAATCTAACATAACAAATGAAGAATCACATAATTTCTTTCCAACAAACAACAGAACCCTAAATTTGACCACAAAATCATCAATTTCTACTTCTCAGCAGATGAAACTTCAAATTCTCAATGCTCTTAACACCTTCCTCTACATCTTAACATTTCCAACAAACAAAAGAACCCTAAATTTGACCACAAAATCATCAAATTCTACTTCTCAGCAGATGAAACTTCAAATTCTCAGTGCTCTTAACACCTTCCTCTACAGCTTAACAGATCATCCAGAATCAGACACAAAACTATCAAAAATCACATAATTCCTTCCTAACCACCAAAACAAACCCTAATTTTCGACCCCACCGGAATCATCAAATTACAATTTCTCGCGAGATGGGACCTCAAAGCCCCAATTCTCAATCCTTCTCGAATCATTAGCAGAACCATCAAATAAGTTCGATGATTCTCCGATAATTTCAGTTCCCGCATAATTCCTTCCTAACCCGTCGACGATCAATTCCTACTTCTCTATAGATCAAACTTGGAAACCATAAATATAGATGAAGAATCGGTAATTTCGAAGGCCGGGATCGTATAATTCCAGTTCAAAGCCGAGCCAAAACTTACTCCTCCCCATGACGAAAGGGCAAAGGCGACCTCCGGAGCGGCGGCGGCGGCGGCGGCGGTCAGAACCAGGACTCGGAGCGGCGACTACGAAGACGGACTGCGTTGGATTCGAAGCTACAGAGAAGGAAGGAATCGAGAGCTGCTAAAGAAATTAGGGTTTGATCGATGGCTATGGAGCTGGAGGAGGAGGAGGAGCAAACTGTGTCAATTTGATTGGAGAAGCGCAGAGCCATGTGATGATTGAAATCGAAAGGGAGAAAGAGAGAGCGAGAGGGGGATTTGGGACTTTTCGGTGGAGAAGAAGCGGAAATTTGGGGGTTTTATTTCTTCTTTCTTTCGTAACGCCGCGGAGATCAGTAAAACCCTATATTCTTCCCACCACCGATCTAGGAAATGTTGTTGAAAAGAAAAAATATATATTATTTCCTCTCTCTTTTTTACCAGCTTCTCACCGACTTATTCTTTTCGTATTTACAAGATTGGGTTGTTTTATATGAAAAGGCCCCATAGGATCTTGTTATTTGCTCGGAAACCCAACCATTGGAATTCAAGTTCCTACCAGTAGAAATATTTTTCATATAAAAGTACAAATTTGTGATAATTCATCATTTTTTTTAAGCATGGATTCAAACGCATAATGTCTCTTTTAATCAATTTCAATTTTCCATCTTGAGATCAACCCTAAAATATTTATTGGTACAGGACTACCAAGTAATAGTGATAATTGGTGAGCTCACCCAATATATATATATATATATATATATATATATATATATATATATATATATATATATATATATCAGACAAGCCAATGATCCCTAGTCTAGTGGTAGTGGTGAGACATGCAGCCCGAGTGGTTAGGAGTTCGAATCACAGTGGGAGTGATTCCGGAAACTAATTACCCTTTTCAAAAATAATAATAATAATAATAGACAATTGTCAAATATCATTAATATATGATTTTCAAAGTAGTAAAAAATTATCATGTGTCATTATACTATTCGACGGACTCACCATTTATCACTGTCACGTGATGAGCGTCCGATTGAAATAAATTTTTTCTACGACCATAGATAATTTAAAATTTATGTCAAGTATGAACATTTTCTTGTATAATAAAATTTTTATTTATCCCAAAAAAATAAGACAAATATACTGTTACAGTCAAATATTTATTCTAATTAGACAAGTAAATTTCTGGTGAGCTCTTTGTATGAGATCTTGCAAGCATTACCTACGTATATAGAAAAATAATGTAATAAACTTTAAAAAAATGTTTGTCAAATTGGGAGAGGAGGACCACGCGATGGATCGTGATGACATAGCATTTTCTATTGGTTCCGGCCCCTACTAGCAGTAGCACCCTCCAACGGGGCTGCTGACATAGCCTTTCCTATTAGCTCTAGCCTCTACTAGCAGTAGCACCCTCCAACGGGGCCGCCACAGGCTTTCCGATTCTCCGATTCGAGAAGCTTTGTGACAAATTTTAGGGAGTTCATTTGTGTAATTAATACATTCTATAGGGCTTATTGGCAAATAACCTTGTCTTACTAGCAGACTAGTAGGGACCTTTGATGAAATTGCTACATATACCTTAGAATATACCTCTCCTACCAAGAATCCTATAGAATATTCCAAGGAGCAATGGGATGGGACGAAAGCACCAAGTATGGATTTACTTTTCTTTCTTTACTAAAATCCAAACTAATGGAAAAGTATCGTGTGAAAATAGAACACGGGAAGCAAACGAAGAGGGAAGCAACCTAAGCTAGCTTACCGTCACGGACTCGATATTTTAGGATACATTTTGGTTCATATGGCTTACAAATTTGTTATTCGAAAATTTTTATTAGTCTTTTCTAAATGTTTAACTAGATCGCTAAGACGATATCTATAATATAAAATACAGTAGTTTTTTGGTTCGATCCATCTGCTTTGGTTCAACGATGATGAAAGGACTAAATTGTCCCTCTCTCTATAAGAGATGAGGAGGTCCCATGTTGGATGCGGAGCAACCGGTTGTTCCAACGGCACCTCCGCCTCCAGCTCCTCTTGCACTACCCCTCCCTCCGCCGCCTCCGCTCCATCCTCGCCCACGTCGTCGTCGCCGGCCTCTTCCGCAACCCCTTCGTCGCAAGAAGTCTCCTCCACCGCGCCGCCGACGCCGACCCTTCCTTCGTCGCCTCCCTCTTCTCCGTCATGACCAACCCCAACCCCTTCTCCTTCAACACCGTCATTGCCATCTTCACCGACCCACTCTCCATCTACCCCCAAATGTTCCGCCGCCGCGTCCCTCACGACTCCCACACCTTCTCTTCCTTACTCAACACCACCGCCGCCGCCGCCGCCATGCCAGGTCGCTCCACGCCCTCCTCCTCAGATTGCGGTCCGACCCCTTCGTGCAGACCGTCCTGCTCACCGCCTACTCCCGACGCGGCTCCGTCGACCACGTCCTGCGGGTGTTCGACGAAATGCCGCACAGGGACGTCGTCTCCTGGACCGTCGCCGTCTCGGGCCTCGCCGTCCTCGGACGCCCCGCGACGGCCCTGCGCGTCTTCGCCTCCATGAGGCCCCACGCCGCCCCGAACGTCGCCACCGTGGTCTTTGCCGTGTCCGCCTCCGCCGGGCTCGGGTCCCTGTCACGCCCCAGAACCAGAATACTGGAGAGCGGAGGAATGACTCAGCCAACTATGTATTACGGGTAGATGAATACCGTATAATACGATCAATGCTGTCTAACCAGACGAGGGGGTGCATACTACATGAAAGTCTTACTATGGTAACTTCACATCTATTGTCTCAATCGTTCAAACAAGAAACAGTAATAGAGAACATGTAAGATAAAGCAGTAAGGCGTCCCAAACGCTTAAATCAAAATGTTCTTGATATCTGGCTTTACAAAATATAGCCAGAAGATGTGGCAAGTATACACAATTGTTAGCAGCTGCAGTCTGACTTAGTTACAATTATGTAAAGGTAAGTACAAGACAATCCGACTAACATGTCGGTGCCAAACGGCTAAGTATAAAGTAAATAACAAAACGAGCGGTGGAGTAAGGAACCCACTCGAGTCCTCCTGCGATCATTCCTCTAGTATTGACCATCTTGGAGGTGGAAGTAAGCTGAGTCCTCGGAAACCGGCTCTAAATCTGGCCATACAAAACCAGAAAGGTTAGACCTCTAATAGCAAGTACCACAAGGAAGCATGATATGAAGGATTAAACTAGTAAGTAAGATAATATAATAATAGATCTCTGCTTTCCACTAGGATTCACATAACATCATGACACTTCGAACCAACCTCCCAACCAAACAAAGACAGAAGTTGGTCCGTCATGTCCTGACATTCTGATCATCTTAGTTAGGCAACAGAGTAGGTACAGTACACAAACAAATCATCTTGAACGGCCAATCAACTCTTACGGCTTGCTATTGTGAGTCCCAAGTTATCCTGGAATTATGCAATAAAGATTCCTCAGTTCTTACTATGTGCGAGCAAGACTAGTCTATCCAGTCAATCAATTGCGCCAATCATGAATTAGACGAGTCTCAGCGGGACGTCCGTCATCAATATACAATATACAATAATAATATAAGCAGATACCGCTCCATGTCCGTGTGGCAGGTTTACAGTATCTGTGGGAACCAGCCGGCCTGTCGGACACTAATAGTCCCGAAGAGGGCTGTCATGTAAGAACTCGGAAATCCATTCTCTCCATGCCATCATTTATTTTATTTGACTTAATAGTCTTTACGTTGAGTGAAGTTCCATGCCGTGGATCATGGTCATTCAGAATGAGTACTTCCGTACAAAGTACGATATGTCCGACTCTACAACAATACCTGTGCGGTTAGGTTGTAGGTCTTACATAGCGTAATGCAACAATTAAAACTAACCACGGAATAATCATGCATTGACCATAAAGTACACATGCTGCTCTGTAGAGAAATAAATAAATTGCAGCCTGCACATGCCTGTATGTCAATATTCGGGATCAGCTAATCGATTACAATAGTTCATAACATGAACGTGTCTCATTCATTTAATTCAATAAGACGACTAGCCAGTCTCTTAGTTCCAACTTAGGAACGCATGATCAATTTTAGTCAAGATAACCATTATTATCAATGGTAACAAGGCATGAAAGTCAATTAGTATTAAATGGGGTCGAGTCTACAACCCTCAGTGTTAGGTTCCAGCCTTACTGGGTATCCATAAACCAGTCAAGACACAAGACACGTTTTACACAACCATATGTATCAAAAATATTAACATGCTAAGATTATCGAGTTCATAAAAAGGCGTAAGGATATAATAGGAGAATTATCATGCCACCATTAAATGAATAGAGCAAATAGAAACACCCAGGTTAGATTATACCAAGTCTATGCTAAGGCCAACAAGTCACGCCAAGTTTAGTAGGTAGGAGTGAGCGTATAAAGTGATTCACGCTGGTACGCACAGCGTGAGCGTGAAGAGTAACTCACGCACGCACAGCGTGAGCGTGGAAAGAAATTCACGCACGCACGCACAGTGTGAGCGTGAAAAGTAATTCACGCACGCACGCACAGCGTGAGCGTGAAAAGTAATTCACGCACGCACTCAAAGACGTGTACGTAACTCAAATGTCACGCTGGCACGTAAAGACGTGAGCGTAACTCAAATGTCACGCTAGCACGTAAAGACGTGAGCGTAACTCAAATGTCACGCTGACACGTAAAGACGTGAGCGTAACTCAAATGTCACGCTAGCACGTAAAGACGTGAGCGTAACTAAAATTCACGCTGACACGTAAGAACGTGAGCGTGACTAAATCTTTCGAACTCCAATCTTATGGAGCCTTCGTTCCAAGTCAGAAATGAGGTTCCCATGGTTCAGAATAGTGTAGAATGAGGAGCTCCACCACACAAATCATCTACTTTTGAAAACACGCCAGTTTAAAGGAGCCCACTATCTTCTAGAATGATGTTTAGTCTTAAAGAAGTTTCTTCCTTCCTCTAGAAAGTTTTGAAAGTTTCCAATATAAGCTTGGTCCGCTTTTGGACGTGACATTGGGCATCAATTGGTTGAATAATACGAGAAGGCTATTTGATTTTGAAATTTGCTAATTTGGTCAAATGATAACATTGTGTAAGCACTTCACAGTAATAAATTTGTCTTTAAAAATGGGTTGCAATACGAATTGGATGACATTATAAGCTTCAGGTTGAGAGGGACCATGTTCCATCGTGCGGTCAATTGGTTGTTAATATGTAAACGTAATGTGTATTCAAATAACATACACGTGATGAATCATCTTACATCTCTTAATGTCAATTGGGTCGGATCGGATCAGTTTAACATTATTTGAATCCAAAAATTGGTCCATATCAACCCGATTCGATTATCGTGGGCTCATACTTAGGGGTGGGCACAGGTTTGGCCGTGCCCAACTTTTTTAGACCCGGACCGGATCCGTTAATTGGCGGAACGGAACGGGTCCAAAAAATATTGGAACCGAAACGAGCTCGACCCGTTCGAAACAGGTCAAAAAAAAATAAATAAAAAAATTTATAGAATGGTAAATATTTACATATGCTCTATTATCTACAAAAACAAAATAAGTCTTATGTCTTTCCAAATTTCTATAATTTGTTTACTACACAATAACATGTTCTATTATCTATAAACTATAATAGCAAAAAATTCTAAAATTGATTAAAAAAAATACATACCTCTAGAAAGGGTCGGTCCAGGGTCCCGTTTATTTTAAAAATATGACCCGTCTCGTAACGTTTGTGTCACACGACCCGTTCCGGTCCGTCCCGTTTAAATCCCAAATTTTAGGAACCGATTTGTTTGGACATTTGACTGTTCGGACCGTATCGAAACCGCATGTCTTGAAACCATATGCCCACCGCTACTCATACTCGCATGTATACTGGGACAAACTCGGCCTCACATCTAGGCCCATAAAAGAAGTCTGACCGATTCGGACCGGAGCCCATGTTTGTTCCATTACAACCCAATGTTCAATCCGGCTCAGAAGCTGAAAGTTGGCTAATTAATTACCTAAGATATAGTAAGATTTTTTTTTATTGACCAATTAACCATGTATATATAGTTTTAAAAAATAATTTAAAGTTCAAGTGTTTTTTTTAACACGAACTAATTAGTGACCTGGATGTAGTGGAAAATATATTTTCCGAGTTATAGTAGAATTTTTTTTTTTTAATAAGCTAATTTTATTATTTAATTTGGTTCACACATATGATCTGATCCGACCCCAAGCTCAGTGTTTCGTGGTCCACGTATCAGACTAGGCAGAGATTTTTGACCTTTTAGATCTGGTGCGCCCTACTTGCTATATTGCATGAGCCGGAGAGGTTTGGTCCGAACCCAAGCTGTTCCACTTGACAGCTTTAATCTTGACTTGGTCTAATTTTATCATTTTATTACGTTATTTGTTAGCATTCTAACACAAAATCCAAAGTTATCCATATGATAAATTCTGTTGTCACCTCAAGTTTTACTTGAGATCAGTCCAATTTTTTAAATTTATTTACAAATTTGTCATTGTAAAATTTTACTTGAGGACAGTCCACATATTTAGATTTTGACTACTAACAAAGTTGACAGTCTTAACATTAAGTATGGTTGCCGACATTGTTGCAGTCCTACTTTATGTTATGACTGTCAACTTTGTTGGCAGCCCTAAAGGATTTGAGTAGTTTGGGTTTGAATTGCTAATCGATTTTTTAACTACAAGGGTATTTTAGTAATTTTACATTAAAAATAATATAGCTAATCGGTTTTCGGTTCGGTTGGGTAACCGAACCCAAAACCCGTTTGTCGATCCGATAACCGAATTTATGGTTTTGTAAAACCGTAATCCGATCCGTAAACTTCAAAATCGAACTGAATGGCCAATTTGGTTCGGTTCGATCCGGTTTACAGTTTTCCAACCGTTTATTGCTCAGCCCTAGTGCTCAATGTCCAAAATATGCTTTTTGTCGTCTCGTTGTACAAAGTTGTTCAATTATTTGGACTAATCAAGCATTCCACGGGCTCGAGCTATGGATTTATCAATTGCATAGCCCATGTCCCCCTTCGATTGGACCAGGACAATTCTTCACATGTTCGACAAGACTGGGCTTTATTGATGTCAACCCAACTCGAAGCAGCTTCGATTGGGTTCATATACTGCATATGGAACACGCAGGGACGTATCCAGAAACTGAAGTCGGAATAGACGGTAGCGGATTCTAATGAGTCAGAAGTGGACTAATCCATATAAAATAACAAAAAAATTATATATAAAAAGAAGAGTGAATTTTATTTTTGTGTGTGGGCTCCAGTCTACCCCAGTTATATGCTGGATCCGACCCTGAGAACAAAATATAATGTTTAGGTCAAAATTTATGTCTTATACGAACGGGACTTGAACCTATATGCCAACAACTCTAGTCCGATACAATACCAAGGTGTACTTTGAGAGATGTATGTTTCTTCAATCTATTTTCAAAATGTTTATTGTGCTAGTCTTTCAAAAGAAAATATCTTTTAAGGCGAGTACGAATGATACGTTTGGTCAAACGATTTACTTGAAAAACAAGGTTTTTTTTCTCCTCCATCATATTTAGTACCAAACGTTTAAGTTTTGATGAAGTGTAGCCATTATATGGTGTGGGTTAGAGGTGATCGTTCGGTCTACTTGGTTTCATCCGAGCCGAAATATTCAAAACCGAATACACTAAAATTATAAAAATCCAAAACCGAAATCGAACGGATAACCAAAACATATCCGATAAAATATTCGGTTTATTCGTCTGATTCAGTTTCTTCGATTGGACTATTTTTATTGTTTAATGGATCGAGTCCAAAATTGTACGTAATTGTGGTTAAATTATATTAAATTTTGTTTAATGAACTTTAAAAGGCATACTAGAATTATTATTTTTTTAATCATCACAAATGTATAACATTAAAAATATTTAATAGTTGTACAAGTCTTAACGGAATTTTTTTAGCTTTAGACTATAACTGAAATACAAAATCTAATAAAGTTTTTAGTAATTTTAAAATTGAAACCGAATCGATTCTTTTTTACAAATCGAACGGAGTCTCTTATTCGATTCGGTTTTGGTTCGGTATGATCAGGGCCGGCCCGGAGGGTTGGATTATCCTATCCTGGAGCTAATTTTGGTTGTCCCTTGACTCTTATTGTCAGCTGGTCCTGGTGGTCATTCGTGATCTTGATCTTTGGTGGGATCATACTGAGCCTGGAGGGTTGCCTAGCAGAGGGGGGTTGCCTAAGTCCCAAGGCTTGTCTGGCTTACCCCAGGATCGGCCTTGGGTATGATCACCCCATGGGTAGCATTAAGGTACTTAATCAAGCACTTTGCCTTCAAAGTAACAAATGTCCTCCTATATGTAAGTACTCAAAAGGGATAAAGAGCCATCATAATCATCTTTTCAGCATAAAGTTGTTAGGTACTCCATAAAAGAAGATATAAAAGGTTTGTACATTGCCATTGGATGCTCTGCTCCAATATTTTTGCACACGTTCGAGTTGCTCTTCTTTTAAGCGTCCGTGCAGTTTTAAATTAAAATTAAAACCAAAATTAAAAAGGACCTGAAAAAAAAGAAAAAGAGAAAAGAAAGGTCCTCTGAGGCCAAGGGTGGTCAAACATTGGGAAACCTACCATGAACCATCCCATATTGCACAGACGTAGGCCATGGCCTTCCCTTCCCTTCCCAACCCCTCTTGTTTAATAGCAAGCACATTGAGATTGCACGGACGCAGTCCGTGGATCGTGGTCTAGTGATAACAACAGACGCTTTGGTGTGGAAGGTGCAAGTTTGAATCTCCCACTACATTTGTCAGGTCGGAGAAAAAGACACATAAAAATTTTTTATTGGTTAATGAACGGTTAAGATTAGACAAGACAATAAATCAAATCAGATTGGTTTAACCACTGAATTAACCTAACCGTCAAAGTTTAATTTATTCTAGACTTTGATTTTTACAAAATAAAAATAAAGATAAAAGTAATAATCGGTTTTTGAAAAATAGTGGATCAACATTGATCCGGCCAAAAAAACTACTTATTCACATATCAACTCGTTGAATCGGCCGGTCCGATTTTTAAAAAATCGCTGGTTATGATGACTTCAGTCTTTATCACTTCTTGGTTAGGTTGAAACTACTGAATTAAGATTGAGCTATATGTCCGGTGTTTTGATTCAAAAAACTTTTGTTCCAGTCCACTAAGCATTCTTTTGCCGGAAGGTTTGACGAAAGAATTTGTTCGATCCCATCAAGATAGTTGTTACTTGTTCCATTAACAATCATGTTCTTGTATATGACATTGGATCATACACACATCATATTCATTGGAATTCAATGGTTGAGTTATTGGACATTTGGACTCGAGTGATTATAGGAAATGAAAGAACCACAAAAGAGAACCCCTTTTACTCACTTCCACTTTTAGTTTCTATCATAAAAGCTCCCATATTCCATGACATGAGGGTGAGAATAAATTAAAATGAATAAAATATGTCATAATAATCAATTGTAGGGTTATTATTAGAAAATGAAAGGCCAATATCCCTAAAAAAAAAATTGAACACACTAGATACGCTAGTCATTTGGGGATTTCTGGAAGGGGAACGTTAAATTGTCTAGCGTATTCGTTAGAAAAATGCCAGATGTACTTGCAAATATGCTAAAAAATTTAAATGGTTAATAAACAGGCCAATTTGTGTTTGGTGTAAGATCTAAAAAAAGAAAAAAATCAACTCATTTTTATAAAATTTACCCCTCTATATAAAACTTTTTTTTATCTTTATCTGACCATTTAAACCATTTAAACAATTAAACATTAGTTCTTGCAAGTGTTCATTATCCAAGTATTTTTTTGTCAAAAATCTCGTTTC